>CAOLHI010001574.1:0-360156 GCA_948474755.1 Ctenosaura bakeri | reverse complement strand
AAATCTTATTTGGGGAAATGTGACTATATGAAAGTATTTTTAAATGAGTGAGATTTTGAAAATGTCACAACAACACTTGCAGATGATACTTCCTTATTTGGAAAGTTCCTTTTCAAAATATGATCTTAAATTGCTACTAGAATATGCTGATTAAGAGCAAATTTAATTCAGGAAATTTTATTGAGTTCAGACAGATTGTCTCCCAGGCTAGTATGTGTAGAAGACATTGGATTGCAACTCCCACCATCCCTGACCACCGTTGGATAGAGATGAATAGAACTGATTGGAACCATGCCTAGTATATATGATAGCACCCTAATTTGACTTATAATGACAGGCCAGCTATGATAAGCTATGAACAACGTAATTCCTTATTAGTCCCTCATTAAAGTAATAGAATGTTAAGACTGATTCAGTAGTAGGTTCACTTGCCAAGTTCAAATAATTCATCATAAATCACATTATCAGCTTTAATATTTGACTTTACGTACATTCTGACAACAGGAGGTTAAAAATTCTTTTTGATAAGTAATAAACAAGAAATGACTATAAAAACATTTGTTTCCAGTGTGAGATTTTTTTTACTAAAACTATCATCAAGAAAACAGATGATTGTAACAGGATGGGGCATGCCCAACAGACAATTTCAGCTGAGAAACATTTTTTTTTTCCCACACAGGCAGAACAAAAGAGAACAAATTATTGAAGGCAATAATTCACCTTGGAAAAAAACAGAATTGCTTAATCTGTCATAGTGAGGGTTTAATCATGGGAAATAGCACATTGTAATTTTTCTATAAGCCCCTCATTTTCTAGTGAAAGAAACCTTTAAGAAAACATGAGATATCGATGCTGGCATAGTGAGTAGGACTCTCAGGTCTATATTGACATTTCCTCTACTGCATTCAATCCTGTTTCAACTCATGGTATATCTATAGTCCCATTGATTGGGAACAGCTAGTGACCAAAGCTGTGTGGAAGCCTAGTTTTATAGATACATTCTTGGAGGAAAAGATGTGGATTTTGCACACAAATGATTCCTACACACAACAGGCCCTAGACTGTGTCATGGGCCAGGACTCGACTTCCCCAGGTGAACAGCAGCCAGATGCGACCCCACCAGAAGCTAATCAGGCTGGGATGAGAGCTAGCTGGTTCTAGCCTTCTTATGGAAGGCAGAGGTGGCTCAGTGCCAGAACCACCTTGTGTGTTTCCCAGCCCTTGCCTTGTGTACTCTAGATTCCCTGCTCGTTGCTGGCCTGGATTTTCTGACCCGCATTGTCTGACCATGTTGCCTACCACATTCCTGGATTTTTGGACTGAATCTTGATTGTGTCTCTGCTCCAACCTGAGCAGGCAAGCATTATTGACTGTGAATGGCCTCTTGCTAGCCCAGCATTTTGTGCCAGGCAAAGAACAGCTGGTGCCTCCAACAGTCTGATCTAGGATGAGGATGGCAAGCAGATTCATAATCTTAGGGCACTGAATCCATGCTCAGCTTTATTGTTGCTCTTCTTACAGGTACTTTAGGTTGCACAGGAGTTGTGCCACTGCTGAACCTCTGAAGGGATAGGGTCAAGAACCAGCAGAGCTCCTTATCCACTTGGAGCAGCTGCAAGAGGAAGTGGAGGAAAATCCAGAGTGGACTCCCCCTCCCCTGGGTCTGGATTCACTGGCCACTCCTATTTAGGAGCCATTATTGTGCTCAGGTTGCCTCATCAAATAAGCCATCATCTTTCAAATCATTAATTCAGAAGAGGAATTGGAGGACAGATTTAGGCCTTTTCCGCATTTTGTTTTTAAAATGGGGCAGCGCGTCCTCCAGCAAGAACGTTTGCACTTGGGGGCGAACTGGGGTCCTGACTACTTTCTGTAGTTTCGGACTTCAGCCCTCTCTGGAATGACCAGAACTGGTGGTTCACCATGCTATTGAAAGACCGCTTAAAACAAGTCTTTCAATAGCCTGGCGCGCCCCAGTCCATCGCTGCGCTCCTGTGTAGATCTGCAGGCTCGCACCAGCGCAAGGCTGCAGATCTTCCAGGGGTGGGCTTCTGGCTGGCGAGCTTCTCCAGCTGGGGGAGAGCCTCCACCAACTGGAAGCCTCCATTTTCATCCCCGGAGCACTGTGTAGCGCGGGCGCGCACTGCTCCAGATCAGCGTGGATCGTCAGAGGGAGCAAGCCAGTCCAGTGAGTAACAGACTGCCCCGTTTTCTTCCCAAAGTGCGAAAAAGCCCTTAATTCCTGCACTTCTTCTGGCCCTGCCCAAATACTGATGAACATAAGAAAGTGATGCTTAAAAGTTTTCCTTCCAAGCAAGGCCCTTACAGCTCTCAAAATTAGACAGAGGACCACTGGTGAAGCAGATTGAATGAGAAATGCATTCTGACTCACACTTTGTAAGATGTACCATTAGGGATGGAAACAATATTTGAAAATATTTCCTAAAAATGGTAAAAAATGTGTTGAATTCAGGGACACTCTGATAAAGAGAAACCTGGACTGACAAGAATCATCGCTTTTTTGCACGGAAAACAGAGATAATGTTTATGCTCAGCAAGGACAGTAAAGTGCTAACAGATCAAAATGAAAAGGCAAAAGTGCTCAATAACTATTTTGCTATTCCCTCTCTCATAAAGAGGATTGTGCATTTCCATGAGTCAGCAGAGACCTTGGCAAGGATTTAGGATTAATAAGAAGATAGGCCTTTTTTGCACTTTACCTTTTCTCACTGCCATCATGCAGGGATCATATGAAAAGCCTCTTGTGGGAGGGAATCGTGTCCCTTGTGCTTCCCTCCACACCAGCTCTGTGCTGGACAGAAGGAAACGTGATGGCTCTGCCCCTTCCTACTGCAGTGCAGCTGGGTACTTTCTCAGACTGTGCTGGAGGAGGAAGTGAGGCCATCATGCTTCCTGAGGTTTCACACACCAGGTAAGTGCAGGTGCAATCATGAGAACATCATGCAGAACTGTCCTCGTGATCCTGTGGCGCCCCTGTGGCCATTTCATGTGGGAAATGGTGTGCCAAAAAGGCCTTAGTCAGGAATCACCTAGTTGACCTAAATGAATTCAGATCTGCAGGCCCAGATGACTTGCATCCAAGAGTATTGAGGGAACTTGCTGATATATTTCCAGAACCACTTAAAAACATTTTTAAGAAATCTTGGAGAATGAGTGGGGAATGAGGACAGGAGACAAGCAAACATCGTCCCTCTCTTCAAAAAAGACCAAAAAAAGAAAAAAAGAATATCCAGGAAACTACAGCGCAGTCAGCCTGACCTCAATACCAGGAAAAACATTAGAACAGATAAGAAAGAATTCTGTTTGCAAGTATTTAGATGACAATGCAGTCAATGATTAGTAAGAGCCAGCATGGGTTTGTCAAAAATAAATCGGACCAAACTAACCTCATATCTCTTTTTTGATTGGGTCACTAGTTTAGTAGGTGGTGGGAATGCTGTGGATGTCATTTATCTGGATTTTAGCAGAGCATTTGATAAGTTCCCCCATGATATTTTGATTAGCAAACTGATTAAACATGGAATAGATGGAAACACCATCTGACGGATCCATTCTTCATTGGAAAATTGTACTCAAACAGTTGTTAGTGGCTGTGCTTGAAACTGGAAAGAGGTATCAAGTGGGAATGTCACAGGATTCTGTCCTGGGGCCAATGCCCTTCAATATTTTTATCAACAATTTAGATAATGGGGTGAAGATAGTCTTTATCAAATTTGCAGATGATACAAAACTGAGATGGGTAACTAACACATTAGAATATAGGAACAGAATTCAAAATGACCTTGATAAACTACAAAATTGGATTGAAATTAACAAAATGAAATTTAGCAGGCTCAGGTGCAAAATTCTGCATTTAGACCACAAAAAATAAATGCACAGGTACTGCATAGGATGGGGGATACTTGGCTCAGCTGTACTACATATGAAAAGGACCATGGGATTACTGTTGATCATGCACCAGCAGTGTGATGCTGCAGGAAAGAAGGCAAATCTATCTTAGCCTGCATTAATAGGAGCATATCTTCAAAGCTGAAGGAAGTAATAGTCCCCATATACTCTGTACTGGCTTCATCTGGGCTTGCCTTCAGTTCTGGGCACCTCATTTTAAGAAGGATATAGACAAGTTGGAGCAAGTTCAGAGAAGGACAACATGGACTTTTAGAGGTATGGAGAACAAAACATATGAGGAGAATTTGAAGGAGCTGGGCATGTTCAGCTTGTTGGAGAAAAGATTGAGAGGTGACATAATCGCACTCTAAATACCTCAAAGGCTGTCACAAAGAGAAGGGTGTTGGCTTGTTCTTACTGCCTGAGGAGACAGAACTAGGTCTAATGGTTTAAAGTTACAAGAGGATAGATTTCTATGGAACATTAGATGGAATGTCTTGACAGGGAGAGAGATTCAGCAATGGAAGCAATTGCCTGGAGAGGTGGTGAGGTCTCCTTAGAGAGATGGTGAGGTCTTCTTTTCTAGAGTTCTTCAGAAAGAATCTGGACAGCTGCCTGGTGGGGATGCACTAGCTGGAGATCCTGGACTGAGCAGCAGGTTGGATTTGAAGGCTCATAGGGTCCCCTTCACCTCTAAGATTCTATGATTCTATGCACAGGAATATTTTTTTCTCTGCAAAAAGCTGTTTTCTTTGGGAAAATACCACAGAATAAGTCTCAGAGTCTGAATAGTCATTGAAAACTGTGCAGTCTTTGAAGCCTTTCTCACAGCAAGTAAGAAAACTGCTAAAATTACTTGTCACTCACTTCAAGTATGAAATTAGTAAAGAATTACATTCCTACACCACTGGGAAAGAATAAGAACCCTTCAACAGTATGATGCTTAACTCGTCATATTCTTCCAATAAAAGCCAAGTTATCTTTAGAAATACAAATTATCCATGTGCTAGAGCAATCTCCCAGTTAATGAAACATAGGAAACCAATATGTTTATGTGGAAGCAGAAGTCAAAACAAGTCAGAAGAAGTGGTAGAATTAATTACTTATATTTAGTTACCTTGCAATCAAACAAATCACAGGTCAGCATATGCTGGATGTGCAGCCTTCCACTTGCAGGATGCTTAGGAAGTAAAAATTCCCCTTGGCTCTCTGTCTTGCTTGCTCACTGAGGCCTAGTTCCTGATCCAGAGCTTGAACCAAAGTTTAGCCATGCAAAAATATCCATGGAAGAGCCACTTTCCTCAAAAGTCCATAAATAGATTTTTTATCTCATGTTGTTTAGTAAAATCATAAATCAAGTTGCCTTCCTGCAGAGCCCCCTGTAACCAAGACTTTTGCCCATAGGTATTGTCCAGCAACAATAGCATTACATTCAGTTTGTTTCAATTCAAAGAGTCTGTATATCCAAGACTGCCTCAGTTCCAAAAAGGCTAAACTTAAGACCACTTCATACATGATGTTAAGCATCCCTTTTAGAAACATTGCCTTTTCTTTAGAAATAGATACTTTTTCCTCAGAAAAGGCCATGCTGGAGGTTCAGTTTGGACTGGGACTCTGCGGTGCACAGGAGAGAGTTTAAGCATCACTCCTGTGTCCTCTCTCCACCATTTCCACAATGAAACCAACTCTTGATGCTATCTCCTCCCAAAGGTACTATTTGCAGTAAGCAACATCTTGAGAGTGGGGAATAGCAGTGGGAAAGGAGGGAGGGGAAGGACAGGGTAGAAAAGAGCACGTGAAAGAAAAAAAATAAACTCAACTGAGAACTCAGGCAACTGCAAAAAGAAAGTGACTAGCAGTTGTAAGCATGTTTTTCAAAGAGTGAGAGCTTAACCTAGCTCATTTGTAACAGATCATGTTTGCTGAAAGTTCCAGACACGGGAAAACCTTCCCACACTTGCATTATCCTTGGGCTATTGATCTCCCTTGCAGTATCACCATCTTCTCCCTACCTAGTTCTGAGCCAAGTTTTCCTAAACAGTCAGCTTTCAGATTACGTTGGTCAATGGGCCAAAGTTATTCCCTCAGATTTCATACTGTACTTACTGCCATAGAGGTGGTGGTGATAGGCTTTGATTTCCATTAGTTTTTAAAGCTTAATTTGCACTTGTTTAAAGCAGGTCTGCCTTGCTCTTCATCCAAACAACAGAACACTTTGTGTATGGTCTATAATCAAGCTAAATACTGACTTAGAAACATTACATTTGTATTTCTTTTCTCCCCATTCCTTTGACAAGCTCATAATACTATTCATGGCTGACCCAGAATGTCCATTTCATTCTTACCACAAATCTCTCATACCCTCCAGCTTTTCACAGATGAAAACTAGAACATATGGGGCCAGGTCACTTGCATGTGTGAGGAAGACGGCAAAAGTTGTTAATAAGGAAGAATGCACAAGCTAGAAGAAGCTGGAGCAGTTTGGTTGTGGCTGAATTGACAAGAGTCTCTCCTCCTCTCCACCTGTTGAATTAACTGAGTGCAAACTATTGTTGCACTTTGAACTCAGGTTGCAGAAAGTGAAGTAAGCTGAGGACAAAGGGGGAAGATGAGAGGAAGAGAGAGAACCTGAGACATTTTCTAAGCAACTGAAGAAATGGAACAACAGAGGATGAAGAAGTGGAACAACAGAGGATGAATTGAGACTATCCCTGCCAAATTGGGATAGTTGGAGGGCACGCCATTGGAATTTGATCAATACACAAGTAGTGTAGACCTACTGAGTCAATATGTGTTAATCAACATTCAACAATCAATTCAATGTACCTACTTTTATTGGGAGAACCAACAGGATTTAGGTTTGAGAAGAAAAGGGGCAGCATGAGGTTGCCAGTGGATTTCATGGGCAGCTGAGTGGGACTTTGAACCTCAGTCTCCCTGGGGCTAGACTGAAAAAAATCTCATTGACATACCCCATTGGAAGAGAACAGATAACAACCCAGAATTCTTTGCCTCACAGATCTTTCCTGTATATCAGTGGTTCATTGCTCTTGAACAATGGAAGTAAACTTTACTAAAGGGACAAGAAGGCCAGTATATATGTGGCAGTTATAAGAAATGTATACATGTGCAGTTGTGAGAAATATGTCCTAGCCAGCCTGATCAACAGTGGTGCATGATAGGAATAGGAGTTTTTCAACATGTGGAGGGCTGAAAGATCCCCACTACTGTTCTAGAGCAACCTGAAATCGTATAAAGAGCAAAGTTACCCATGCAAGGAGTGTGGTGGGATGGAATCAGCATCCACCATTGCAAAAGACCACCTGAATGTAACATTTGTGTCTGTGCCTAATCTCTGAAGGCAAATTGAAAATTGGGCACTTGGCCCTGTTTCTGACATGAATATGAAGAGCCAGCTTCTCTGGAAAATAAGCTGCAAGTGATGGTCTTTCATACATTTTTGTACATTTAGAATAATCCACTTGGGTAAGAGGAGGGGAATGATTGTGAGGGGCGGCAGCCTCCCTAAGGGATGAAGAGTCAGGGACTGACAGGAGAACTACCAGGAGCACATAAGAAGGGTCATGTGAATGAATCAATGCACTGAAAACACAGGAAGGTATAATCCTCTTCTCATCCCTCAAAGTAACAAATACATTAGAGCATAGGTTTTTAAAAAATACATTTTCTGTCTGTTGACAGAGTCAGGTCACAGACAGTGCACTGACTCCCAACTAGAATAGGATTGAGAATGGTGTGCCCTCCCCAATGTTGTTCAGCTGTGACTCCCAGCACTGCTCACCATTGTTTATGGTGGCCAAGACCTCTAGGTGTGGCAGTAGAATAACATCTAGTGGGTCTCCACCCTTCCCACCCTTAGACTTGGGTCTGAATCCCGTTGCTTGTCCCAACTAAAGGTAGATCCAGAAAATCAATGAAATTTCAATAAATACCAAATTATCATTCAGGAATTGATTCAGTGGGTCTACTCTAATTCGGAGTCACAGTTGGGTTTAGGCCATGGGTAGGAATTGTGCAGTCTTCTACAAGTTGTTGAACTACAGCTTGCAGTAGCCTCAGTGGAGGTAGCTAATTGTGAAGGATGCTGGGATTTGCAGTTCAATAACATCTGCAGGGCCATACACTTCTTACCCCTGATTCGGCCTAAATACCAGATATGAATTTATGTTTTTTTGCTTATAAGAGAACTCTAGTGTGGCACGTGCATATTAGGCCTATAGGAATATAAGACAGCTCCCCCCCTTAACCAGAGGCCTATGAAAGTCCACAAGCAGAACCACCCTCCCACTCTGTTTGATAGTGATATATTTAGAGGCTTATTGCCTCTGATACTAGAAGTAGCACAAAGTCATCAGATCTGATGGGCTCAATCCTGATGGTGGCAGATTTATTTATGACCAGCTTAAGTCCCATTGATGTCAATGGAGCTATCCTGAGTCTGATTGTATTTGGATCTAACACACTGTAGTCAGGAAGATTTTGTAGCTAATATGTACTTTGTAATTGCCTTTTCACATTTTTCCTCCTCTTACTCTTTTCTTTGCAAAAGCTATTTGATTTGTTTCATTAATAAATGAAATCCTTTGCAAAGGTATGATGAAAATCATCACAGAGTAAAATAATAAACATTGACTTATATGTGCCAATATTTGCCATGAGCGCTAAAGCCATCATTAAAATTGCGATGGCATTTTTGAAAAAAAAACAGAACAAAAAAACGTTACCGGCCACAGCAGTGGAAGAATTTATGACGGTGTTGCTAATAAAGTATTGAAGAAGGCAGAAGAAAAGAGTCTATAAACAGCTTTGATTTCCGCAGTACCTAAAATGCCACTTTGCTGTAATAATGGTAAAATACATTGGCTTGCAGTAGCAGCATGGTTTGAAAAAGTGATTAACTTATACAGGTATATCAAGCCTCATCTTGAATTAATGTGGAAAGTGGTTCTGATGTCATATAGATCTACTGGATAATTTTTTTTTCAATGACCAGAAAATTTCTACCAAAATAATTTAGAAGAATCATATTTTTAATTCACCCCTTAATTCTTTCCATAATATGAACAAGAATATTTGAACATCACTATTTATAAAATGAAACCCTATGAATCGAAGGCAGGTATAGCGCTACATCAAAGCTGGTCAGACATTATGCAGTCTCTGATCTGATGCCTGTCTATTGTTGACTAGTTTCATCTGTATTAAGGGAATTGGAATCTCTGTGTTTGCTGTTCTTCAGCCATTATGATCCTTACCCTTTCCACAGAAAATGTCATCTATCTCTTTATTTATATCCCACTTTTCCCCAGACTTGGGACTCAGGGTGGCTCACTAAAGACAGAATAAAAAGAAGGAAGGGAGGAGAATGTTAAAAAGAATGTTGGCAGCACCTAGAAACTAACTGGTTTTTATTTTTGCATGCGCTAAACCCACTTATTTAAATGCAGTACAGAGTGATATTAAAGGCTCAGATAGAAAGCCTATTTATATAATTGTGAGAGTGGGATAGAATGTACCCGAGTTCAGAAAAATACAAATCATGGCCCTTGCCTTAAATTTTCAAAGGGCTGTGTAAGGGGATACAGGTCTTTCAGATCTTTCCAGTGGTCAGTGTTGATCTGCAAAAGCAATAAATCTGCTAACCAAAAGTCAGTTTCTCTGGATTCAAAACTCTCTCTGAAAAGATTCCTTCTGTTATACATGAAGTAGCAAGGACTCTCATATTAATATATATTGTGTTCCTTGAAGCCATTTGTCTTTGTTTATACCTGTGCTAATAGATTGCAATTTGTGAATATAGTTCAATCCAGATGTTTTTCTTTCTAGCCTTTCTTTGTAATCTAGTTGTTCAAGAACTGTGACTTGGTAACCCCTTACTTTATGTCCAGGGATATCAAAATATTCTGCAATTGGCTTGTGAGTATTACCATCTATAATGTCAGATTTGTCTCCATTCGTCCTCTTTCATAGAAACTGAGCCAGCACGGTATAGTGGTTTGAGCATTGAACTGTGGCCTTGGAGACTGTGGTTAGCTTTTCTGCTCAGCCATGGAAACCTAGTGGGTGATCCTGAGTGCACCATGCACTCTCAGCCCCCAGAAAACCCGATGATAAGTTCAAGTTAGAGCCACCATAAATCAAAATGACCTGAAGGTACACAACAACAATAGAAACTATCCTATTTGCTAATGTGATATATGTCATGCTATGCCAGCATGTTTGCTGGCATAGGATGGCATATATCACTCTGGAGGAAGACTAAGCAAATGCACCTCTGATGTTGTGGGTGATGTTATTGGATCCTGTAATATTGCTCCCAGAGTAAATGTGGGGACAGAGTTGGCAACTGAGTTTGTGACCACATTTTGTCTTTGTATTACCCTCCATGTTATGTATCCTGTTGTAAGTGAGAACTTGTGAGGGAACTTTTGAAAATTTCAGTCAAGGGACATAATTTGCATCTGCTTACCAAACTTAGAGCAAGGGACATAATTTGCGTCTTTCTGGATCCTATTACATTCATAAAGGTGCTGCCACTTTCCTTTCTTTTACTCCTTCTTCCTTCCTCCTTTTTTATGCTGCAAGAGACTAATAGGGGTACTTTACCCTTTTTTTTGGAAAAAACCAGAATATTATAATAAAATACAGTTAAAATATGCAAAATTGAGATTAAAATAATATTAAACAACAACTGAATTAAACCCATTTATAATCTTACTTTAAAACAAAGATTAATAACAATACAGGACCATAAGAAGCCATTCTCTTCTTAAAAGCCAGTTCCCAAAGACTCCCTCAGGAAGCAATGTCTTAAGCTGTTACTGAAAAGACAACAAGGAAAGAGCCATCCTAAGATCCCTAGGGAGGGAGTTCCAAGGTGTGGGAGCAGCCAGAGAAGTCCTCCTTCTGCATCTCCAACAACTGTGCCTGTGAAGGTGATGAGATAGAGAAAAGTTTATTCCCTGCAGTTCTCAAATCTTGGGTAGGCTCATATGGGAAAACATTTTCTTTCAAGTAGCCTGGGCCAGTATCATAGAGGACTTCATAGATCATAATCATCGCTTTGAATTGTGCTTGGAAACAGACCAGTAGACAGTGGAACTGTTGCAACAAGGGAGTTGTGTGCCCCAGTAACCAGCACCCATTAGCAATCTGGCTGTTGCTTGTTGGAACAGCTTAAGTTTCCCAATATTCTTCAAAGGCAGCACCATACAGAAAAAAATTCTAAGGAATAAATTAAAGAATGCCAGATGGGCTAATTCACTGATGAAATATGCACTGGAATCTCTCAAGATGATGCAGGAGCTTAGTCACATTACTTCCTTGTTTTGGAACCGTCTCCAAACTTAGAATAATGAACCAAACACACCAGCATCCACATGCTTGACTTATTATTATTTTCATAGCAGCCTTACAGTCCAGTAGTATTTTAGATTACATGCAGATATTCCTCAGGAGTAGCTATCATTTTGATCAAAGCACCAATTCCAAGAAACGCAAATAAACAAGAAGGGAAGTGGACCACATACCAAAATCTCTTTTCTTAAAAGGAAAAAGTGATTCTTTGACCTTGCATACATAACATTGCAGGACAGAATTAGCTGTTTTCTGTTCCATTTAATGGGCCTTTGAACACTGCTGAAAATTTTCCTCTTTCCCCTAATGTCTAAAATCTAAATCTAAAAATCTAAAATGGCACTTTTGCCTTCTCTGGGCCCCTTTAAAGTTCTAAGCATTTCTTCCATTATGCCTAGATCCTCCACTCTGCCTGCTACCTGGGAAATGATGCTGAATTATCTTTTTGTGTTAATGGCTACATTTGTTGCATGACCCTCATTTAAATTTTACACCTCTTGTTCTGCAAGGCTGGTTTTATCTCCTGTTAAATGTGTCTTTTGGCTGATAGCATGCAACTAAATAAGAAACCATTTTCTTAGCCAATATGAAATCTGCTTTTCAGTTACATTTGAGGGTCATAGCATGAAAAGAGACCAAGTCACCTCTTTAGGCTGCTCAAGTAATAACTCACTGGAATAAGTAATCCCCCATCCTCTTTGCATAACAGCCATTTTACTTTTTCTTTCCATGAGGACAATATAAACGGCAGCATTTATTGAGAATGTATCAATAAAGTATTTCCAAAATGTCCAGCTTATGGATGGAGTGGAGTTCCCCCCCCCATCTTACATTACTCCTACTTGTAGAACCTGTAGTTTTCCAATAACGCTAAATTATGGGAGATTCACAACAGACAAAAGCAAGTGCCTCTTCACAGAATGCATTGTTAAATGATGGGATCCATTATCATAAGCGGTAATGATGACTGGCAATTTCAACAACTTCAAAGGGGCAGATTAGAAAAATTCATGAAGTATAAGGCTACCAATTGGAACCAGTCATGATGGCTATATATTACCTTCAATATCAGAAGTATGCTGAAAGAATGCCTGTCAATACCACTTACTGGCAGATAATCAAGCAAGAAGGCTATTTTTCTCATGTCCTGTTTGGGAAATTTTAATGAGCTTTTGGTTGACCATTATGAGAAAAGAATACTAGATTAGGCAGACCTTTGGTCTGATCCAGAAGTCTTCTTCTCAGAGTCCATTTCCACACTACACTGTTATAGTGCTATTATTCCGCTTTCAACATCCTGTGGAATCCTGGGGTTCAGGGAGGGGCATTTAGAATTCTCAGCCAGAGAGCCCTTTGGCCTCAGTAAACTACAAGCCCCAGAATCCCACAGGATGTTGAAAGTGGAATAAAAGCACTATAATAGTATAGGGCGGAAATGGCCATAGTCTTTTGTTGTTATTTTCCCCTTTTCTGCTAGGAAAAGAGAAAGAACCAGATGGTTTGGGAGCCATGCAATATGTTATTGAAAGGTATGCTAAACTATGCAAAACTATGACAGTATTCAAATCTTCTTCCTAATGAACTGTAAAGATCCACTTAATTGTGGCACAGAAGAGATACACTGATGGGAAAGGAGAGAGCTCTTCATTAATTTGACCCTAGCTCTACTGGCAGAAAACCAGCTTGAAACCAACAGAGACCACAGTTTGCTAAATTTCACTTAGTGGGAAACATTGTAACAGCTATTGCCCTGACAATTTGCCAAATTATTTCTCGTTGCTTATTAGTCTTGCAATGCCATGTAATGGTAACTCATTACAACTTTTCCTAGTAGACTGATAGCATATTAGAAGGTTTAAGTGTGTGGAAAACTATACATTAGGAAACAGCTAGGACAAACAACAGAGGAAGGAATTTTTCTTATTGCTTTGAGGTATATCAGACCTAAAGTTTAATAGCTGTGTGTTGACAGGTTAATTAAGCTATCTACATACAGAGAACTTGGAAATTTTACTTTTCTGGATGAAAACTCCCAGAATCCCCAGTAAGCATGGGCGACTATAGTCCTCAAAAGAAACTGTAGTTGTACATTCTAGTAGTGGTCTTTTCTGGGCTTTGCACAGCAGTATATTTTCTTCTGCTTGCCCGTACAGCTCAGGCTACACTTTATGAAGTCTCCATATCCCTTTTTCCCCTGCTTATTTCAAATTCTGTGGCAGGGGAAGGTTTTCTCAGTAGTCCAAACTGTTGGCAGGGGTATCGTCTAGTACTATGATAAGGGTGGCTGAGTTCAGTCTGTTTTAGTATGATGTCATACAATCACTCATAAATCCACCCCTATTATCTCATTTATCTGCATTTTTTTAATAAAAATTGTGCAATAGCCTACATTTTGGAGGTTTGGGATGTTTTGAAAGATGTGTTGGGGGGGGGTTATATTTTAAAAGTATGTATTTTTAAATATATTTTGCTGTCTTTTAGAAGTCAAGAACTCTGTTGGGAGATCTGGGAAGGGAAAAAGCTAGCAGATTTAATTTTGGTGCTCGCATTGGTCCAGAAGATAGAGATCAAGTCAGTTTATACAGGAATTCACAAGGACTAATTTCCTCAAGTTTCCCTACCTTAGAATCATAGAATCATAGAAATTCAGAGTTGGAAGAGACCACACAGGCCATCCAGTCCAACCCCCTGCCATGCAGGAACACTGTCAAATCAATCCCGACAGATGGCCATCAAGCCTCTGCTTAAAAACCTCCAAGGAAGGAGACTCCACTACACTCCGAGGCAGCAGATTCCACTGCCGGACAGCCCTGACTGTCAGGAAGTTCTTCCTGAGGTTCAGGTGGAATCTCCTTTCCTGCAGCTTGAATCCATTGCTCCTTGTTCTGGTTTCTGGAGCAGCAGAAAACAAGTCCCCTCCTTCCTCTACGTGGCATCCCTTCAAATATTTAAACATGGCTATCATGTCCCTTCTTAACCTCCTCTTCTGCAGACTAAACATACCCAGCTCTCTAAGTCTATCCTCATAGGGCTTGGCTTCCAGGCCTCTCACCATTTTGGTCGCCCTCCTCTGGACTTGCTCCAGCTTGTCAATATCCTTCTTGAATTGGGATGCCCAGAACTGGACACAGTATTCAAGATGGGGTCTAACCAAAGCAGAGTAGAGTGGTACCAGTACCTCCCTCGATCTAGACACCATACTCCTATTGATGCAGCCAAGAATTGCATTGACTTTCTTGGCTGCCACATCACACTGCTGACTCATGTTCAGCTTGTGGTCTATGAAGACTCCTAGATCCCTTTCACACGTACTGCTATCCAGCCACGTGTCCCCCATCCTATATTTGTGGATTCCATTATTTCTGCCTAAGTGTAGGACCTTACATTTCTCTCTGTTGAATTTCATTTTGTTCGCCCTGGTCCAGCTCTCCAATCTATCCAGGTCATTTTGAATTTTGATCCTGTCCTCTGGCGTATTAGCAACCCCTCCCAATTTGGTGTCATCTGCAAATTTGATCAGCATGCCCTCTATTCCTTCATCCAAGTCATTGATAAAAATATTGAACAGCACTGGGCCTAGGACAGAACCCTGTGGCACCCCGCTAGTCACTTCTCTCCAGGACGAAAAGCAGCCATTCGTGATCACCCTTTGGGTTCGGTCGGTCAACCAATTACAAATCCAACTAACGGTAGCCCTGTCCAGCCCACATTTTACTAGCTTCGTTGCAAGAATGTCATGGGGAACTTTGTCAAAGGCCTTACTGAAATCGAGATATGCTACATCCACAGCACTCCCTTCATCTATCAAGCTAGTAACTCTGTCATAAAAAGAGATAAGATTAGTCTGGCATGACTTATTTTTGAGAAATCCATGTTGACTTCTCGTGATTACCGCGTTGCTTTCTAAATGATTAGAAACTGACTGTTTAATGATCTGCTCCAGGATCTTTCCGGGTACTGATGTCAGGCTGACTGGGCGATAATTATTTGGGTCCTCTTTTTTTCCCTTCTTGAAGATGGGAATAACATTTGCTCTCCTCCAATCTGCTGGAACTTCTCCTGTCCTCCAAGATTTCTCAAAAATTATAGCAAGCGGTTCCGAAATGACCTCTGCCAGCTCTTTTAATATCCTAGGATGCAATTCATCTGGCCCTGGAGACTTGAATTCATCCAATGCGGCCAGGTATTCCTGTACCACCTCTCTACTTATTATGTGCCTCATTTCCTCTGCTTCCTCCCCTGCTCCCCAACCGACAGGTTGAGTGCTTGTATCCTTCTGGGAAAATACGGAGGCAAAGAAGGTGTTAAGTAGCTCTGCTTTTTCTCTCCCCCCTGTGAGTTACCTTACACTCCAGTAAGAAGAAAAAGGAGGTGGTGTTACTGTAGTTTCTAGCCTGGACTTGTGGGATATTAGATATCACTTTGATATCAATAATTTGGTCTTCTTTACCTATTCCTTTCCACATGCTGCGAGGTCCCCTGGACAAGCTCGAAGACAGGCGTGGCTGCTAATTGCTGTAATATTCCAAACAATACAGGCAGACCAGCAATAGCCGTCCTGCCGCTTCAGAAGACCTCAAAGGTAAGTACTCTATTATGTATGCACACTACTTACAAAGAACTCCCTGCCCCAAGCAGGCAGCTTGATTAGAGGAATCCTCATCTGTCAAGCACTCTGCGTTTGCATACTGGCTACTCTATTGATAATTTGGACTTAACTCAATCATGCTAAATTCTGACCTTTCGGAGGCTTTGTCTCCAGCCCGAAACTCATTGTTTTCTCCAAATACGGACTAGCCTATGGCCACATTTTCCCCTATAAAAGCCCCCTGACTTTGAGAGCTTCTTCGGATCGCTCCCAACTTCCATCCCGCCTTGCTGCCGCTTTGCTTGATGAGCCTTCCCCTCAGTCCCACATACTGAGACCCCATACTTCCAAACTTCTGCTGCAGACTACCCGGGCTTCAGGACAGGTATAGTATCACCCAAACCAACAACTCCTCTTAAAAATCCCTTTATCCCACTCCAACCTTTATTTCTATAGGTATCTGTGTGAGTGTGCTGCATACACTGTTTGATTGTATTTTAATAAAACAACATTTATTATTTCAATTCTGGCCCTTTTCGCACGGGCCTTTGCGCGCGCGATAGCCCCGTGAGCCTCGCGAGAGTGGGAGCGTCGCTCCGCACGACGCACTCCCACTTCCGCCCGGCTCATGGGGCTGAAGCAGCGCGAGCGCGGGTTTTTTGATTTTCGCGTACAAGCGAAAATCACCCCGCACTCGCGCAACGCTCCTGGAGCCCACCCGCACTTACCTTTCGTGCGGAGCCTCCGGGAGCCGACCGGGTCGCGCTTCCTTCCCTCCGCCCCTGCGGAAGGAAGGAGTGGGGTGGGGAGGTAGCGTGACGGACGCGCCGCCCGCTTCGCGCGCACACGTCTGGGGGGACACGACGCCGCCCGCTTCGCGCGCGCGGGGGGAGGAATCCGGCGTGAGGCCGCCCGCTTCGCGTGCGCGCGCGGGGTGGGAATCCGGCGCGAGTTCTCCCGCTTCGCACGGGGGGAGGGTGGCTTGCGCGGCAAGCCTCCTTCGGTGCCGCTTCCCCGCTGGTTCCTTCGCCTGCGGAAGGAAGGAGGGGGAAGCGGCAGCCTCCCGGACGAGCCTTCTTGCGCTTGCCGGCCTCCCCCGCTTGCGCTAGAAGCCTCATTGCGGAAAGGGCCTCTGTTTGCTCCTTGACTTGGCCTGACCCCATAGACATTGGGTAAAAGATCTCGCTCTGTTGCCCTGCCTCTTGTATTGCTAGCTTGTGCTCTGTGCTAATTTCCCCAACTTGTGTAATTGAGAGCGCACTTAGGTGTCCCTCCTGGGACCCCCAGAAAACAGGGTAACAGAGGTACTTCTGCCATTCTATAGCAACTCCACATTAGGACTTTTCTTACAAAGAAAACCTTCTATGATTCTCTGCCTCCTCCTTTGGTCTGGGAGCAACTACTTTTGATTAGTTAATAGCTGCTGACAGAGCACAGAAAAAGGGTCTACCCCCATCCTTAAAGGTAAGGTTCACCTGCAAGTTTTTCTTTTCTACCAAGAGTATCGGATGGGTTAACTGGTCCTTAATACTTTTACAGGCCTTCATCAGTATTTTTCTGATGGTACCAGTCTCTCACATGCAGCATTCTTTCATCAGATGGGATATTCTGAATCAGCGCCAGTGTGTTTATCTCTTCTACATGCTCCTTTCCTATTCAAGCATTGATGACAACTTAAGAGTCACACCAAGGCTGCATTTGCACTTAGCAGTTCATTTCACAATTTTATTAATAGGCTGTGCTCATTCTTTAAAGATTAGCGGTGCCTCCACTCATCTTCAAATTAGATAGTGCTATTTATAAAGGATGTGGTGATCTGACAACTTGAATGTTCCATAGTTGTCACAATAGCTGATAGTAAACTTGGTGTAAACAAGATATAAAGCTTACATGAGCTGAGTCGTCTGCCCCAAATACATGACCTGTTCACATAACTAATGTGCTACAGTGCTGAAGTTTTGGGCCTGAATATTCATGAAGCAAAAAGTCAGCTTTCAACTTCAAGGGCTATGCAAAGTCATTCCCTAAATTCTGGTCTTTACATTGATTCACCATCAATTTATATATATTTATATACTGACACCTGAGGACCATTTCATGGGCATCTTACCCATGGCATAATTCCAGTCACGTATGGATGGCATCACAATCCCATATAGACCAGGATGGACAAAAGTAGCCTTCCAGATGTGCTTGGATTGAAACTCCCAGAATTACTCAGCTATACTGCTTGTTGATTTTAGACCAAAAATAACTGGAGGGCCCTACTTTGCTGACGCCTGATATAGACAATCAGATTTGGTGGTGTATTCATGCCATAAAGGCCTAATGAAATCCTTGTATTGTTCTCCATCAGATGTGAATGGCAGCAGAAAAAAAACCCCACATCTTTCTATCTCTTTCCCCCAATTTTGTTGCAATGGCTTTTGCATTATCTGCCAGGGTTTCAGGGCATGAATTTGTTCCATCCATCTGCAGCTGCCATCACGTAACAGGACATGGAGGGTAATGTATATTCGTATACTCTAATGTACATTCAAATGCTCTACGCATATAGCCAAATGCATGTCCTTTTGGTGGTAGGGCTCAATAAATCTTTGCCCCACTCCTCATTTTTCCACCCTTCACAGATTAGAAGCATACCCTTTCTGTCACCAATTGTGTGGGGAGGGTGCTGTGAAAAGGGCTAGGTTTCTCTGTAACTACAAAGGTATTAACTGCTAGATTTCACTGTCTGTTCATTGTGCTGGCATCAAGGATTGATCTCCCCATTGCTACTGGATCTCCTCTACAATATATCAGAATGGGGTAGGAAGACAATCCTTTCACTCTAATTTGGTTTCAGTGTCATCATCTAGCCAGATCTAGGGTTGTACTTCACTAGGTTTCTTTTTGAAGGACATAAGGAGTAATTTTCAATATTTTCTTCCTGTTGAGGGAAAATCCTCAAAAGCCAAGCAGTTTTCAAAGTTTATTCACAATTCAAGGCTTATTAAGTGCAAAATTCCCATGTGGTTGTTTTGCACAGAACACAGCTTTTTTTCTGCAAAGGAAATATCATTTTACAAACAGACAAAAATATTTCTATGCAGAAATATTATTTTCTGTGCAGAAAATGCTGTTTCCTCATAGCAAATTGGGTTTCCTGCCCTGAAAATGTTGTTTACTATGCAAATTGATCTTTGCAAATTTGGCACAGAACAAATACCCAATTACAGAATTTTAGGCACAAGAAACAGCATTTTCTGTGCAAGAAATAGTGCATCTGCTTAGAAATATTTTTTTCTGCGCAGAAAATGTTGTTTTCAGTACTGAACAAGCACTTGCAAATTTTGTGTGGAATATGTCCCAAACTGTAAAGCTTCTTGTCAGTCCGTGATTCTTTTTAACAGGGTTTCTCAACACTTGAAAATGTGGTTTTTGACAATTTTCTAAATATTTTTGAATATTTTTTCCATCCCTACCCAAATCTCATTGCCTCATCACGAAAGCACTTCAGAATAAAGGTAACTTTTCTGTTTTCTATTCTACTGTAGTGTGGCTAAAACAAAACACAACAACAACAAAAAAAATTAAAAATGGCAACAAGTGAATCAATTGTTGCTGTCATGGACATGACCAGCACACAGCTGAGCAAGACGAAGTTTTCATGAATCGTTCTGCAACCCCCCACTCCACACAAAGTATCATGGGCATCATTAATCTACAGTGCCATCACTGTACATGACACTTTGCAAGCAAAAGAACAATAAATCAGTTCTCTGCCCTTAGGCTTGCAATCTAGTTAAGACACAACACAAAAAGAAAAGGAATGGCAGTGGAGGAGTCCAACAGATACTGCTGCTTCTCCCCTTCCAAGGCCAGGGCAGTGATAGTTGGCATGAAGAGGAAGGCTTTCATTCACTTCTGGGCCCAGGCATGATGGAGGTGTGTCAGCTCCTCCTTTTCCCCTCTGCAGCCAGAGCAGTGGCATTTGGGATGGTGAAAGGCCTTTCACTTGCTTCTGGGCCTAGACATGATGGAGCTGTGCCTGCCTCTTTTTCTCTCCTCTCTTTCTCTGCATTAGTCTTGGGTTTTATAAAAGCACTTAAGACTGGTTCTGGATGCTAGACTATGGCCATTTCCACACGGGGTATTTAAAATGGTGCAGTGCGTCCTCCATGGAGGACGTCTGCACCTTGGAGCAGACTGCGTTCGGACTATTTACTGTAGATCCGCACCTCAGTCCACTCCGGAACAACCCCAAGTGGTCCTCCAGTGTGCTTTTGAAAGACCTGATTTTTCTGGTCTTTCAAAAGTACTGAGCATGCCACTGCGAGCCTGCTCCCTTGTGCAGATTCACAGGCTCGCACCAATGCAAGCCTGCGATCTGCCGAGGGTGAGCTTTAGGCTGGCGAGCTTCACCAGTTGGTCGAGACCCACGACCAACCAGAAGCCGCCATTTTGGATGCCGGAGCAGTGTGGATCGACGACCATGCACTGCTCCTCCTCACCCTGGACCAGACCAGACCGCCAGAAGATCCGGTAAGTAGCGTTGTGGTGTGCGGAAATGGCCTATGTTATGTTGAGAATGTGTTGTTCCCATCAGAGCAGGAAGTAGGGAGGATGATGTGGTGGTTCTTCTATACCATCTTAATAATGTAAGAGCCTGGGTGCCAATAAAGGTTTCTATTTAAAATCCCTCTTGCAGTTTTTTTTTAAAAATAAACTCCTTCTGGTAAGGGAAATTTAACTTCTGTTTGTACATTGATCCCATTTCAGACTGGGTCTATCACACACATAACTGAAGATGGTATTAAACTGTGGTATTAAACTGCATACTTTATATTTAATATAGCATGTAGTTTTCAGAAATCTACCAAAGTACAAGATGTTTGAATCAACAGAGGGCTAAGATCAACCCATGGACAGATGTCCATGTGGTGGGAGGCATTGTTCAGGACACTTTTAAGCACTAAATCTGGTTATCTCTTCTTTGTTCTGTATGTGTCACTAACAGCAAATGATAGTTAACACATGGTAATTATGGAACCTAACACTGTCAAAGGTTCTCTGTGTTCAAAGAAAATTCCTTGAGAGATAACATTACAGCTGTGATTTTCCCCAGCTGAGAAACACAAAGTTCATGTAATGCAACGGGCTGCAGTTCTCCAGTCACTTGAAATCCCTTCTATAGTTTCCAAAATCTCAGCCTTACCCTTCACTGCTTAATTGCCAGCTGTACGATCTTTGCCAGTTACAGAATCCATGAAATGTCCCTAGTGCAGAAGGGTCACAGAGCTGCAAGGGTGTGTGTGAAGACAGTCTGAAAACAATATGCCACAAATGAACTTCAATGACAGAGGTTTGCATGCCATGGGCAGAACTCATGCATAAACATGAAACAAACACTCAATGATTCATTCAGCATCTGGGAAGAACTTGAAGCCTGAAGGGAGAAGCTAACAAAAATTGTTATGCTTGGAGATGGACGGCATGTGCTGGTTTGTGTCCATGTACTTCCACTGACATGGCTTCCCTTTCCAGGCATTTCTGTGTTAATGATACACTGGCAATTGCATTCTGCCTGAAATGTTCAAAAGGCCGTTATTTGTTCAAGAGATATTTTAAAAGACTTTTGATGGCACCAGCTGTCTTGAGCTTGCTTATTTCAGTGCAATGCACGAATTACATGGCAGTGCACTGATCGCTCTTCATACATATTTCACACAGTTGAAAATTACCCAGAATACTGTGTCCACTTCTGGATGCTACATTTTAAGAAGGACATGGGCAGGTAAGAACACTTCCTGAGAAGGACAACCACGCTGGCTGGCAAGCAAATCCTGTGAAGAATGGCAGAAAGAACCAGAAACATTTAGCCTGGGGAAGAAGACATGAAGGGGAAACATGTGAGATGTCTGATGTCTAAAAGACAGATAGTAAAGCAGGCATTCTCTTTTAGTGACTACAAGCAGAGCTAAAATTGGAGGTATGAAAAATTTCTAGCCTTAGTTTTCACATGTGCTTTCTTGCTAAGCTTTTTTTGTTTGGAGCTGTGAGTCTTTGTTGGAGGGATGATTACTTCAGAATTTTTGCAACTTTTGTTTTTTAATGTGCACATTTAAGTACACATTTTATGTATGTAATAACATAAACATTTCCATAATATGCCATAGTATTTTCTGCATTTTCTAAAGTGTGTCATGTGCATTGTTCCAACTGTGCACCTTCTTGGTCAATCTCAGTGTAAAGGTTTGCATTGCTTTGTACACATTTTATTTCTCTGAAGCAACCCACAAGATTTGAATAAACGTTAATTCTCTTGGCAATGTACATGTCTTGTCACAGGAGATCTCAAGAGATATCCAAAGGCTACTTTCACTGAAATGGTTGAATCTAACAAAATTCTTTTCTATCCTTGTCTACAATTTCATGGATTAATGTTACTAGGAATCAGATCTCAGTTAGATATTAGGAGGAATTTCCTAATGGCCAGGAATCTTTAACAGCTGAACAGAATGCCTTGAGAGGATGTGAGCTCTTCTTGTAGTTGTGTGTATTCAGTTCATTTCCAACTTATGGTGACCCCAAGGCAAACCTATCACCAAGTTTTTGTGGCAATATCTGTTCAGAGGGGTTTTTCCTTTGCTTTCCTCTGAAGCTGAGAGAGTGTGACATGCTCAAGGTCACCCAATGAGTTTCCATGGCCAAGCAGGAATTTGAACCCTAGTCTCCAGATTCATAGTCCAATATTCAAACCGATACATTATGCTGGCTCCCAAAGCCCTCCTTAGCTGAAAACATTTAAGCAGAAGCTTGATGTTCATCTGAGAGGGACATTAGCACTGTAGTTTCTCCAGTGAGTGAAATATTGGATGAGTTGTCCCTTCTGCTTCTAAAATTGTGTGACTCTAATACTTTAGATGTACACTATACAAGAACATTTGTATCGACTGTTCTCAAAAGTAACTTGATGATGTGTAATACTAAAAAGAATAGTCTGATATTACACTGGTGTAGTTAATTCTTAATGGTGTTAATTTCTTCTGTAATGAATGAAAAAGGGTAAATTGTTTCAGTTGCTATTCATCATAGGGCTCATCTAGGAGGGGAGAAAATCTCTGAAGTATCAAGAGTTTCTGATTTTGTTCTGATTTTACCTGCACATTCCCAGGTTTGTTTCCAAATTCTTTCTCGAAATATCTTGGGTTTCCCCTCACTGCCCCCTTCCTTGTGTTCTTCCTCCTTCGCTCCCACTGATCATGTGTCACATCTAGACTCATGTAACATTTCAGATATTGTTTTTCACCAGTTTCCAATGAGCCTCCTTTATTATTATTCAGGAGTTACTGTCAAAATGCTAAACTCCTATAGAAATATTCCAACTGTTAAACATCAGGATCTTTTTATTTTTTGGCGGAACCATTCTTTTTCCCTTCTCTTGGGCCCTTTCCACACCTTACCTTCTTCTGGCGCTGGGGTGCTGGGATCGCACAAGCAGCCTCCGGCGAGAGGCTCTCGCATCCGGAGTCCTTCGGCTCTGCACGAGCTGCCTGCTCGCGTGAGAGCCCCGCCTCTTCCTTCTGCAGTGCAGCCAGGGACCTTCCCAGGCTTCACTGGGGCAAGAAGCACGACCAGCACAGCTCCAAAGGCTCCGCATACCAGGTAAGTGTACGCGGGGCCTGGGAGCAATGCGTAGTCGTGCACCATTTTCAGCTTCTAGCTGAAAATGAAAAGGTGTGTGATCGGCGCCTGCCAGCCCCTGGAGTGTTGCACAATTATGAGTGTGTCATGCAGATCACTCCTCACAATTGCACGACGCTCCAGGTGCCCTTTCACATGAAAAATGCTGTGCGGAAGGGGCTTTGATCTGTATTGAATGACTGTCCTGGAAACAATAGTTGTTTTCTGGCAATAGCCAGTTCTGGGATAAGTAGAGATACATTTCATTTTGGAAAAGGCTGGGTTAATTTAAATTGACCTAGGAAGTAGGTATGAAAAGTCCTTAGTAATATCCAGAATTTCCAGGAAGGACTTCAGGATGAAGAAGATGTCATATGGCTCTCCAAAATAAAATTGGTTTGTAGAGGAACAAAACCTGGGACTTTCAGAAACTTTTTTTTTAATCTGGAGGAAATCACAAAAAACCTAGATAGAATGGACATCTATGTATTCATTTCATTCATTTTTATTTGCTCTAACTGTTAAGCAGAAAATCTTGAGATTACAAAGAACAAGGAAGAGAGGGGAAAGCCTTGCTGTGTGTCTGTGTTTTACATTTTTAAATAGGAGAGGAGGTATTTTTCAGCAGCCTGCAACGTTGGTGTTTTTACTCAAATCAGGACATTTTTCAGGCACGGTACTGCTATCCCTCCAAGCATTTCAACTGGTCAATTTCAAGCAGATAGGAAAAGGGGATCCCATTCTATATGTAAGTTTAAAAGATACACAGATACTCAGTCCAAGTCCTAGTCCATTAAACCCCACTCAAAGCTGGCAATACTGGGCTAGATGATCCGATATTCTCAATCCCTAAAGAAGTGTAAAGATGATAGTCTGTCATCATGGACACCAACAGATGCTTGGAGAGACCAAAATAAAAGGAAGTCTAAAGTGATGGGGTGGTGGTGGTGGTGGTAAGGTTATACACATCATAAGAAGTCGTCTTCTACTCAGTTTACACCACCTATACTGTAGTCAAGTTTAACTACAAGTGGCAGACTTCTCTCCTGTCCCTAGTGTTCAAGATCTCTGGTATTCTCTGCTGGCTACCCATGTAAACACTAACCAAAGCTGGTCCTGCTTAATTTCTAAACAGTAGGCAACTATTAGGTATTTTCAGACCAGCAGAGACAAATCCAGTGAGCTGCCAGAGACTTGAGGGGAAAAATCTTGTTGCTTGCTTTCCTGACAGAATGCAAATAATTCTAGAGGGACCAGAGAAACAGTTGGTACAGTTCTTGCTTCTATTAATGCAGATTCCATGTTAAAGGTGTATCTGAGGTTAGTGAATGTGATTTTATTTCCTGCCAATTCCATACTTTTAGAATGTTTTGAAGACAGAAGCCCTTGATAATTTAGTCAAGACTTCTCTGCTTGTCTTCATCCATTGTTTTATTTATGCAGCTTCTTATTTATTGGAACAGATGTTGCTGGTTTGGTAAACAGTGAATTAGGATTCCCAGAATGAATTAGATGGTTAATTCTTCCCTAAGATGCATGTGCAGCCCATATGCTTTCAGAGCAATTCTAGACATTTATGATAAATAATTTACTCATTTAAGAAGGAATACTTAAATAAATATTTGGTCTAGAGAAAGGGAATTCACAGTTTTCTAGTTAAAAAGTATTGTCAGATAATTAATCCAGCAAATGCATTAGCAAATATATTTGTAATCCAGGAAAAACATTAATAGATACAATTGATCAATTAAGTGGCTTTCTATTTGCACATTTACTAGGCTCAGTTAGTTTATCTCTGAAACGACTAGTTATTTACAAACTAACAGGATAATTTACATAATTCTTGGAGTATACATCATGTTGTTACACATCAAATTATATAGCTTGTTATTTAATAAAACCACAGTTTTCATTTACATCTACACGCTGTGTTGAGTAAAACTAGTTATAAGTCTCAGCTGAGACAAGTGGAATTGAAAATAGCACTTCTTAGGAGCTTGAGTCTTATGCTGCCATATGCCACCCCCACTCCATACAGTGATTGATAATTAAATTTGAGGAAAAGGAGGTGAGGCTCTAGAAAATCTGTGGAATAGTCTGTTGATGGAGGTTTGCCTCTGGCTCAAAATGGCTTCAAGTTGCAGCACGATCTGTATTCTGATTCCCAATGTGAACCTATAAGTATGAGGCACAGCATCACTTCAAAACAGAAGGGACACCATGGGGTTTTGAGCCAATACTTGATTTGTGAAAGACATCCTTTGATATGGGGGCAAGACTTCATCCAGAGCTTGTTGACATTAGCTCAGTTAGGTATTACTTGACATAATTGACTCTATATGCCAGCAGATGCAAGAACATATCAAGTATCTCAACCTCCTGACTTGGTGCACATCACGTAGCCTTTTCCCCAGACATTCACATGTATAGCACAAATGTTGTAAGGAAGTGAACCTTCATGGGTACAAGTTCCACATGATCAGGAAATGGATGGCTGAGCAAAGAGCATCCCGGGGCCTGAGACTCAAGAATCAGCTGCTGTTGGTATCACAGAGAGTGGGTCCAGTTGGTGTCATTAACTAAATCTTTCCATCTTACATACAAACAAAATCTTCCTCCCTTTGGTTTAGACATGGAATGGAATTATGGTACTTGAAATACAAAAAATTAAACTTTATAAGCTTTATCTAGCTTAATATCCTTTAGGTGTGGTGTTATTGCACTCCTCTGTATATAGATCTGGTAATGAGATGGGTGGAACATATGGGAAACTGTCTTGCAGGCCCAAATGGCATACGGGATTCTGTCATTTAACCATTAATGGTATGATGTAGGATTCATGACAGGAAAAGCAATCATGCCATACATTCATAATCAACCATTAGATATTTGAAAATGAGGTATGATTAGACATATCAAATCGAATAAAGCCAAATCATGAGATCAAATGAAGGTAATTGAGCCTTCCTGCTGGTAAGTTGTTTGAAAACAAAGGCCCTTTCCACATGGCATTTGCCATGTGAAAGGGCACTTGGAATGCCATGCGATTGTGAGGAGCAATCTGCACAACACACTCACAATAGTGTGGTGCTCCAGGGGCTGGCAGGGGCCGATTGCGCACCTTTTCATTTTTGGCTGGAAACCAAAAATGGTGCGTGGTTGAGCATTGCTCCCAAGCCCCGTGCACACTTACCTGGTGTGCAGAGCCTCTGGAGCCACGCCGGTTGCGTTTCCTGCCCCAGCGCAGCCTGGGAAACTCCCAGGCTGCACTGCAGAAGGAAAAGGCGGGGCTCTCATGCAAGCAGGCAGCTTGTGCGGAGCTGAAGCAGCAGGAACGTGAGAGCCTCTTGCTGGAGGCTGCTCGCATGATCCCCGCACCCCAGCGCCAGAAAAATGTAAGGTGCGGAAAGGGCCAAAGTGGCAGAGCTGCAGCCTGCAAAGGTTTTGAACTTACTTCTTCCACAGCTGAAGCTGCTTGTTTGATCTGATGACTATAAGAAGATTGAGAGAAGGAAAAGATTAAGCAAGGGAGAAGGTACTGGAAAGAGAATGGACCACACATGAGGGATAGAAGTAATTTACTGCATAAACTCTATTTTGTTTTCTCTAGCAAGTTCTAACAGTCCTCCCAGGCTCAAACAGTCCAGCCTTGAGAGCAGCTTGCTTTCTGCATGCTGCCAAAATGACTGCCACCCTTACAAGTGTCCACATCCCTCCATCTTAGCTTCTTGCCATGACGTGAGGGGGAATAACAAAGACCTGCTCATGGACAATTTCTGACAGCCAAACAGCCTGGCTGTGCACTAGCCTGACTTCCTGGTTGTAGCACATCCAATTAGAAGGTATTTTGTTGATGTTTTGCCCCACAGAGGACACAGCTTGCCCAGCCAGAGTTTCTTGATTGCAACTTTCACCCAGGGATGAGACTTGATTCCAAGAGACTTTGGGAAGCACTCCCAAATCTGGACACCCTAGCAAGAAACCTAGTAGCAACTGATTCTTGCTATCAAGGAAGCCTCCACATACTGCTGTAAATATGAAGGCCACCTTGCCAAAGTCCACACAGACATACAGATAATTATGAGAGGGACCTAGCAGCACAGGAAACTTTGGAGGAATGGCCACTGGGCTTTTCTGCAGTCCCACATGCATACTGGTGTAATTTTTGGATATGGGAAATAGGACTGAACAAACAGGTCTACACTACAGTCATTTATTAAATATCCCTAGAACATGGAACAATATGTGATTTTAAAGAAAAATAAAACTCAACTGAACAGGACTGGGATTGTCTTGGCCCCTGAAGGCCCCCAATGTTCCTACTAACACATGCTAACATGCTACCGAACTGAAATTATTCCCTTCTCTTCTACCCATAGGACCTGCTATCACTGAGGTCTTCTGAGCTTGCCTCCTAGAGAGATATACAACATCATTTCAGATTATGCCTGAGGAAAGCAATGCTAGATGGTTTTAAATTAAACACCAGAGACTCTTCTTTTCTAGGGTTTGCCAAAGCTGAGGAAATGACTGCACTTCTCTGGATCTCCAAGCAAGGTTAAAATCTCAGGGCAAGCAGCACTGGAGAGGAGACAGTTTGATTTTTGAATGGGAGACAGCTTTAAAATTTGGGAATCCATCATGAGTGGGGTGCTAGGATTCTCTGGTTGAATGTGAAAGTATTTGAATTTATGTTGTACCTGTGTAAGGCATGTGCACTGTCAACCCAGGAAGGAGGGGATGGGTCTGGGGAGAGAGATGATGGACTCATGACTTCAGGCCTATGGTACTATTTGGAACCAAGCAAGGAGTACAAGTACTGACACTCAGGAGCTGCTTGTACAGTCCAAGGCAGCATCAGTGAAAGGCTTGGAAAACCTCTCAAGGACATATGTGCTGCAGGCAAGGTCACATGAGATGAGGTCTTGGTTGGAATGCAGCTACTGCTACCCCAGCCATTCAAACAATGCTTTGGGCTTCCCCTAACCATGGTGCCTATGTAATCGTATTACCTTGATTTGCTGGATTTTACCCAAATTGCCCTCATGCTGGTTTCCACAATCAGCTGGATCAGAAACCATTCCCATCCGCTTCCAAACTCTCGCCTGCCTTGCTTCTGGACTTCACAGAGTAACACCACTGTGACATGACAAGGACTTGTCCCCTTGATCTCATGGTTTCACACCTGAAATCTCAGGGAGTAAGATACTGCTGGCCTGGCAGTCCTAACTTTTCCATACAAGATAAGAAACCACTGCAAACAAAGAGACATTTAGGGTTTTTTGTCTGAGGGATAAAATCCCCAGTAAGATTTACATTCAAAAGATCTAACTCACTCCAGCTGAGCTTCCATCACACAGAGATGTTTTCCCGCTAGAGAGCAGCTAAGGAACACCTATGGAGGTGTAGCTGTAAACATTTCAGCCTAACAAATCCCCTCATGCTGAGCTTTCCTTTACTGAGGTCAGAATGAAGTGGCCCATACTTTTACATTTATTCAGGTGAGTGGCAATGAATAACATGTGTGGGTGTTAAAGCATCATTATTTGAAATCACTTCAACCACAGCTAGCAGTACTCTGTTGCAGCCTCACTGCTCCCCTGTATAAATGGGAGTTAAGAGAATATTCCATCTCAAACAAAAGGTGCTCCCACAAAGAAGCTCAAGATGGCAACCAAAACTGTGGACTGACTGCATTGATGACTCCTGAATTACAGTGGGATGTGGCATAATTTCTCAGTTCTGCTACTATATATTTTGTATAGAGTTTCATAAGAATATATTTTTCCCCTCAAGGTTAACAAGGGCTGGAACAGTTTATCTTTGGCTTGCAATCATGTTCTTAAAGTTCCTGATTTTTCACTTTTGCCAGTGGCAAAATATTTTCAGTTAGGTGAGATCAAAGACTTTCAAGGTTCTTGCAGGCTGCCTAATGTACCCACTTGCTTGATGCAGCAAATCAGATGATTAGTTCTGCCAATACTGTCCTCTTGTCAGTGGTGAGCAATTGTGACTCCTCTTTGATATTCTTGGCTTACAACTCCCATCAAAACTAGCCAAAATAGCCAGGGGGAGGGAGGAATTATCAGAACTGTCATTAAAAAAATACCTGGAGGGCCACAGATGACTATCCCTGACCTAAACAATACAATATAAGAATGCCAGGAGAAAAAGAACACCCTCTGTAAGATGTAAAACTGTACTAATCACTTTGCCATTCATTGACAGACATTTTAGCAAAGCATGGACAAGTCTGTTTATGATTTATCTGTATCTGCTTAAACTTTGAGTTGCTGATGTGCAGATCTTTAGACTTTCCAGACTGGGAACAGGTGTATAGTCCCCTCTGGATACTATTGGAATTCAGTTCCCATCAGCATATCTCTTACACAAGATGATTTGCCCACTGGTTGAAGAATTCATTGTGTGGTGCACAACACATACACCCTCTCCCAAATGTGGAGGTCTTAATAATTTGCCTATCTCACTTCTAATGTCACATGCACTTTTCAAAACTGTCTGTTGTTACCACAAGAGGAAAACAACTTTTAAATAAAATCTTGCCATTCTTCCCCTTCCGGTTGCATGGCACATGCGAGTGGCAGCTCGGAGTGAAGCTGTGCAATGGCGCGGCCCTGAGCTGCCACCCACTGGATTCCAGCCACTTTTTTTTTTTTAACACCAGAAGCAGCTAGACACCCCTCCGGTAAAAGGAAGAGGTCCGAAGGGGACCCCGAAACTGGCATCTGTCTCTACCCAGCCCGGGGAGCGGAAACCAGAGGGTCGAAGGACCATGATGGAACCAACGGGATTGTCACGAGGGTGGCACAAGTGCCGCTGCTGACTCTTAAACAAGAAACTTCTTAAAAAGAAAGTAAGAAAACACATAACCTGATCTGGTCTTCGATTTTGATAATATCACATCCGAAATTGACTTGCAACAGTATGCAGGAGCGGAGGAATGGAAGGACCTAGAGGAGATGTGAGTGTGTCATGGCTGAGAGTTCGTATTAAAGGGGCAGCTGATTTTTAAAGAGACTGTTAAGTGGTTTTTCTGCTTTTCTACTGAGGATTGAAGTCTTTAATGGTAAAATGATTTCTGACTTGCAACTTGGGACAGAGATTTACAATTTGATAATGCTAAATAATTAAATGGACAGAACTGGACTAAGGATTAAGATTGGATTTTACAAGATCTAATAAACTCCATTTGGACATTGAACTCCCCCCCCCTACATTTCACTATTTTGGTTGGTCTGAGAGGATTGTTATTTTGGCTTTTTGACTCTGGATTTCTGATTTTAGAAGACTACTTTGAGAGGCAACAGTTATTGAGCAGTTTTTTTTCTTAGCTCCTGTTGTTTGAGATTTGTTTCCTATCTTTTTTTTTCTTTTTTTTTCTTTTTTCTTTTTTCGAGTTTGGATTGTTGAGACTGGCGAGCCTGTGCTGGAAGGTCATTTAAGCATAATATCCTCACTCCCATGGATGGAGCGGCTTGGAATTTAATTGGCCGTTGAGAATACAGAAGAATCTTCAAACAGCAAAGTTTCAGATGGGAGGGGGGAATGTGAGTTGGATTTAGGCACAGGGCTCTGAATTAGAAAAAGTGGTTTTGTACTTGAGCAATATTAGAATCATAGAATCATAGAATCATAGAATCATAGAAATGTAGAGTTGGAAGAGACCACACGGGCCATCCAGTCCAACTCCCTGTCATGCAGGAACACCCTCAAAGCACTCCCGACAGATGGCCATCAAGCCTCTGCTTAAAAACCTCCAAGGTAGGAGACTCCACTACTCTCCGAGGCAGCAGATTCCACTGCCGGACAGCCCTGACTGTCAGGAAGTTCTTCCTGAGGTTCAGGTGGAATCTCCTTTCCTGCAGCTTGAATCCATTGCTCCTTGTCCTGGTTTCTGGAGCAGCAGAAAACAAGCCCCCTCCTTCCTCTACGTGGCATCCCTTCAAATATTTAAACATGGCTATCATGTCCCCTCTTAACCTCCTTTTCTGCAGACTAAACATACCCAGCTCTCTCAGTCTATCCTCATAGGGCATGTTTTCCAGGCCTCTCACCATTTTGGTCACCCTCCTCTGGACTTGCTCCAGCTTGTCAATATCCTTCTTGAATTGGGGTGCCCAGAACTGGACACAGTATTCAAGATGGGGTCTAACCAAAGCAGAGTAGAGTGGTACCAGTACCTCCCTCGATCTAGACACCATACTCCTGTTGATGCAGCCGAGAATTGCATTGGCTTTCTTGGCTGCCGCATCACACTGCTGACTCATGTTCAGCTTGTGGTCTATGAAGACTCCTAGATCCCTTTCACACGTACTGCTATCCAGCCACGTGTCCCCCATCCTATATTTCTGTATTCCATTATTTCTGCCTAAGTGTAGGACCTTACATTTCTCTCTGTTGAATTTCATTTTGTTCGCCCTGGCCCAGCTCTCCAATCTATCCAGGTCATTTTGAATTTTGATCCTGTCCTCTGGCATATTAGCAACCCCTCCCAATTTGGTGTCATCTGCAAATTTGATCAGCATGCCCTCTATTCCTTCATCTAAGTCATTGATAAAAATATTGAACAGCACTGGGCCCAGGACAGAACCTTGTGGCACCCCACTAGTCACTTCTCTCCAGGATGAAAAGCAGCCATCCGTGATCACCCGTTGGGTTCGGTCGGTCAACCAATTACATATCCAATTAACAGTAGCCCTGTCTAGCCCACATTTTACTAGCTTCGATGCAAGAATGTCATGGGGAACTTTGTCAAAGGCCTTACTGAAATCGAGATATGCTACATCCACAGCATTCCCTTCATCTATCAAGCTAGTAACTCTATCATAAAAAGAGATCAGATTAGTCTGGCATGACTTATTTTTGAGAAATCCATGTTGACTTCTCGTGATTACAGAATGACTTTAAACAATTAAGCTTATGAATTTGATTGATATATTGTCATTAATATAAGCATTTTGATATTGTTAAAGGGTCGTTGGGTGTGGACACAAGTATAAAAGTAGGAAACAAGACATTTTAATAGAATGGAATCCAGGTCAAGAAGAGGAGTGACTGTTGCAGTAATAACAGCTCAGATTGCCAGATATATATTAAGAGATATACCTTAGCAATTTCAAGATTTTATGTTGTAAACGATGGAGGACTTAAAAAGTATAAGAGAAGATATCAGAAGATCTAAAAGAGGCAAGAAAAGAAATGAGAATAGATTGAAATCAGACGATTAGAGAAAAGCAGAATGGCCAATTGTAATGGGTGATAGTTGGGAACTGTCAAGTGAGAATGACTGTATTATGATTATGGAAATGTCAGTGGGATAAGAGTAACATAACATGGAATGGGAGAGGGAAATGCATGATCAAACATTTAAGATGAACATTGTATTGTGATACATAAACGTAATAAGTGGATTGAATTTCAAAAAATGAAGACTAGATCAGAGTGGAAGATCAGAAATATTTCATATAAAATTACAGGTTAAAGAATGTTTTTTTTATCTGTGAAACTTAATAAAATTATAATTAAAAAAAATAAAATCTTGCCATTTTATTTAGAGCAAGTAGTTAAGAGTGTGGGATTGGAACTCGGGAAATTAGATTCAAGTCCATGCTGAGTGAAAAAATCCACTCAGTAACATTTGGTCAGTCACTTTCCCTCAGCCTGACCTACCTCACAGAGCTGTCAGGATAAACTGGGGAGGAAGATAGTGGTTTATGTCCGTTCAACTTCTTGTAGGAAAGGTAGGATGACTTATGTAACATTTTTACACAGGAAAAAAATCCTGCTTGTGAGTAGAATAGAAAAATGGTAAGATCACCACAAACATTCTACTAATCAGTTAAACACTATTAAAACTGGAAAAATAAAAATGATAGCAGTAAAGCATTGTATCAACAGCAGACAACATCCCAAATTAGATCACAAAGCGAGGCCAGACTGCCTAAAGCTTGCTTGAAAAGAACAGAATAGAAACTTTATTATGGTCATAGACCAGCACAGGTAAACAGAAGATACAGAATAAAAGAAGGTAATTAAAAAAAACAACAGGTTAAAAACAGCATTTAAAAACATCCCTTCAGGATACACAGCTCCAATATAACAGACAAAATTGGTACTAACCTTCTGTGGAGGTCAATGCCTAACATATTTTTACTGCAGCTGCACAGAATCTGGCAACATTATGGCCCTCTCCACATGAGGCAATTAAAATGGGCCAAGGCATCCTGGCATGGAGGTCGTCCACACCTTGGATCAGACTAGGTGTGGACTAGTTCCACACCTCAGTCCAATCCAACCTGCCCCCAAGTGGTCCTCCCCCGCACTAAGTAAAGACCTGAAAAATCAGGTCTTTACATTTTCTGGAATGTGCCATTGCATTCCTACTTACCTGTGCAGATGCGCAGGCTCGCACCAATGTGAGCCTGCGATCAGTGGAGGGTGGGCTGTGGGTGTGGCCAGTGTCAGTGGTTGGTCCACTCCTACAAAGGCACTGGAAGCCGCCATTTTGAGCCAGAGCAGTGCGGATCTACAGACTTCTCACTGCCCCGGTTCGCCCTGCACTAATGGAGGAGCCCTGCAGAAGGACTCAAGGGAAAGTCTGTGTTACTTCAGACCCAAGAAGAGCTGGTAAGTAACTGCACAGAGCGATTCACTCACCTCATGCAGAAAGGGCCTATATGTTATCAGAGTTGATGTCTGAAAGCAGCAGAGAAGTGTAGAATTGTTCAGTGCATCCTTGGTATTTTTTTGCAATGGGGTGAAATAAGGTTGAGGCGAATGTCCCTGTAGTACGAGCACTGGAGAAGTGCATGCTCTGTTGTTTCTATTTGGTCACAGTCATAGGGGCACATTCTGTCTGAGAAGGGAATCTTATTTTATCAGCCTTCAAGGACAGCTGAGGGGAGGGCATGACATTGTGCTGAGGTAAAGTTCCTCTGATGTTTGGATATTTCTAGTTTTGCTAAATATCTGATGCTTGGATATTTCTAGTTTTGCTAAATATGCCATAAGTGAAGCCAGATATCTGTTAGAGTTACTAGCAATAAAGGCTGGGACATTGGCTAGATCCAGTTGTCACTCTATGTCTAGTACTTGCTGTTTGATAGCCACTTTAGCCTGGTCGTATCCCATTCTGAGTAGAAGATCTGGAGAAAAGCCCAGTGATGAGATTTTAGTCATCACTGTCTATTTCCACACAGACTGAAAATCATCTCTCAAGGTTAGTAGAGCAAGGCCAGTGGAGAAGGGTAGTCTAAGCCAGTAGTTGAGTATGGTCAACCACACTCTGGCCTCCACTTTCATAAGACCTGACTCCAGTCTTAGAATTGCATTAGAGACACATTTTGGAACTTGGAAAGCTAATTTTAAGAATTTAGATTGCACAAGTTCTAGAGGTGCAAAATTGGGGAAGAGTCCTAGTTGGGATCCGTAAAGGAGTTGTGCTACTGATTTAGCTTCAAAGAATTTGAACACTGCAGGTATATAATGGCCTCCTCTTGTCTTGAAAACTTTGAGGATGGCTGTTGAGCTCCTTTGTGTGAAAAGTAATGCCTTCCCAAGCCTGCCTGCCTGCTTGCCTTCTTTCCTACCTGCCTGTCTGTAAGGATTTTAAAGAGGCTTACAAAAATTTTTAAAACAAGGCCCAACTACAATCATATTTACAAAAGCTGGAAAAAAACCAGAGAAATCTATTTTAAAAAGTATGCAGTTGAAACAGTTTAAAATACATTTGAGATATTATTAAAATATAAAAAGACAAAAACACAGCACACCAGTTTCAAAACTTTCTTCTGCCTCACAATTTAAACATTAAACCCCTCCCTAAGTTGAAAGATCTTAGTCTGCCAGTGGGAAAAGAGTGGAAAGGAGACCAACAAAACTTCCTTTGGAAGGAAGTTCCAAAGCCTGTGAGCAGCCACTGAGAAGGTTGTCTCCTGGGTTCTCACCAAATGTGCCTGTGATGGTTGTGGGACTGAAAGAAAGCCCCCCTTTGAAGATCTTAATATTTGGGTTGGCCTGTATAGGAAGACAAAGTCTTTTAGATAGTCTGGACCTGACCTCTGTAGGGTTTTAAACATCATAAACAGCACTTTGAATTATGCCTGGAAATGGACTGATAGCCAGTGAAGCTGTTTCAGTGGCAGGGTATGTTTCCCTGCAAGTAGCCACAGTCAGCGAGCAGCCTGGGCACAGCATTTTAGACCTGCTGAAGTCTGAAAAGTTTCCATAGACAGCCCTACATAAAATGTGTGACAATAATCCAAATGAGATGTAGTCAAGACTTGTTTCATTATATGTGACATCTCCAGGAACAGGGTCGGCTTGCACGCTAATTTTAGCTGGGAAAATGCAGTTGTGACCACTACCAAATCCCAAGAATCCTGGCTCAGATATAAGGCCCTTTTCGCGCCTTACTGTTATCCCAGTGGCGGCCAGTGACAATGGCAGCAGCTGCTCTCCTGGGAGGGGAATATGATTGAATGCTCCTCTCCTCACCGGCTGCCTGTGGGAATACAGGAGGCATGATGGCCCTGCCTCTTGCTTCCACAGCACAGCTGGGTACTATCCCAGGCTGTGCTGGGGCAGGAAGCAGAGTCATTGTGCTTCCTGACCCTCCACAGCTCAGGTAAGTACGGATGGGAAGCAGGAGAGTGGTGCGATTGCTGGTCATTGACAGGGAAAGTATCCTATCTTAGTCCTGGTATCACAGCTGATAAACAAAACAAACTGAATAGCTCCCAGTTCATTACTTACTTCCAGGTAGTAAGTATAGGGTCATAAATAAAGGCTTCCATGACAAGCAAGTGTCCAAGGTCAGTTGGAGTACTCAGCAAGGTATCTAGCAGAGTAGAAGGTCAGATAAGGTCTGACAACTCCTGGAGGGGAAGGACAGCAATTATATAGCTCTGAAGCTTAGTGCAGCTGTGGTTTGATTAACTGTCGCTGGTTATAAATTCTGAGAGTGCCATGCTGGCTTTCTCTTTGCTGTTGCCACTCTGCAAAGGTTGGTGCAGGTAAGTGCTCTTCATTGCTTGAAGGGGCAGGACTCTCTGCTGGAGCTGGCACCACCCCCTGTTCTGTTTGTGGGACTGTAACCTCTTCCTGTACAGCAGGTCCTAGCATGCCTCCTGGTTCAACCTCTGGCATGTCTCCTGTTTCAGACTCTGAGTCAGAGACCATGTTCTGGAAACAGGGCATGACAGAAAGCCCACCAATGATTTGTGGTGTGATTGTGCTGCCTAGGGACAGGAGAAGCACAGGACCCAGATAACATCATGCTTAAGGGTCATCCAGGTCCCATCCTTCTCCCACCCCCAGTGCGGGATGACAACTTCCTGCGGAAAGGGCTTAAGTTCAGGATTACATATGCCCAAACTGTGAATATGAGATTTTAGGGGAGCGTAACATCATTCAGGTTTGAATGAACCTCTGTCTCCTGATCTATCTTATGACTGCCTAGGAGCACCTCTGCCTTGTTTGAATTAAATTTCAGTTTGTTTGCCCTCATCCAATCCATCACAGAGATCACATATCAGCTTACTCCTGGAACAGCTTTCTTGGAAGGACAGATGGAATTGGGTGTCATCAGCATATTGGTGACATTGAACCCCAAATGTCTAGATAACCTCTTGCAATGATTTCATCTGTATGTCAAACAGCATGGGAGACAGCACTGAGCCCTGTGGAACCCCACATGCCAACAGCAAGTGTGTCAAACTAGATTTCCAGGATGACCTTCTGAGTTCAAACTTTCAGGAAGGCCTGAAAGCACTGTTAAACAATGCCCCCAAGTCCTATCCTGGAGAGGTGGCCCAGAAAGGCACCATGATCAATGGTACTGAAAGTAGCTGAGAGGTCTAGCAGAACTGACAAGGACATTGTCCACTTCCTGATATAGATAATCTACCAAAGTGACCAAAGTTATCTCTGTCTCAGATTGAAAATAGATCTAGACAATCCTATAATTCCAGGCGCTAGGAAACTACCACACGTTCTAGAACCTTGCTCAAGAAAGGAATATAGGAGACTGGCCTATAGTTCTCTGATATGGTGAGGTTCAGGGAAGGTTTTTTCAGTACCAAACTATTCACAGCCTCTATTATGCAGGACAGAAAGCCGCCTTTCCACAGTGAAATATTCACCACTCCCATTATCCACCACCCAGTCTCACTCTGGCAGCTATCAACAACCAGAAAGAGCAAGGGTCCAGTACAATAAATTGTGCATGGATCCTGTTCACATCCTCAGGCCAATACAATAATACAGGCAGGTGCCAAGGTTATATTCACTGGTCCTGGGTCAACTACACCATCCAAGTCAGAGCGAATTTGAGCAATTTTGTCACAGATTCTTCACAACAGGCTGACAAGTGCTCTGTATTCTCTTCTTTGTGGACACAGTGCAAAAGGTCCCTGACCATTTGATTCAGTCTCACTGGATGACACTGTGCAGATGCAATGGTGGCAGAGAAGTATAATTTATTTGCTGCCACCACCATCACAGCCTAGGCTTTCCAATGGGTTCTAGCCCATGTTTGGTCACTCTGAGTTCCCCATGACATCACACCATCGCAGCCAATGAAAGTAAAAGTGCACGTGTGCACTCATGTCATGGATCAGTCAGTTTTCCACTGTACAAATTATATAAAATGAGTAAATACAGGGGAAGACCAGAAGGAGCAGAAAATATACAAGCTCTCAATACAAGCTCTCCACAACATCTTTCTTTCTTTCTTTCTTTTTTCTTTCTTTCTTTCTTTCTTTCTTTCTTTCTTTCTTTCTTTACTAAATAACTAAAAACTAAAATCAGACACAAAGCCACAGATATCTGGTCTTTTCTCTTTAAATTCAATTTGCCTCTAAGTCTAAAAGCCTCTGTTTTAAGAGGTTTTTTTTTACTCTAAGATTGATTAAATAATATAATGGAAATGATTTCTTCTCTTTCCAGCAGAGAAGGAGAATATTATCAAATGCAACTGTCTTGTTTCCTTCTGAGCTGACTTTTGAAATCTTCATATTGAGTAATCATTTCACAAGTTTTGTTGAGTCCATTAAGAATCTAAGTAAATGAAAAGCATCTCAACATGCTTCATCTATAGAAGCTTTCAGTGCAATTAGCAGACATCTAACTTACAGTGCACTTTTATACTCAGAGGTAAGTCCTGCTGAGCTCAATTGACCTTAATCTCAGGCAAGTGTTTATAGGATTTCAACTCCACACTAACATTTTATAAAATATTGAATATAAGCTGTTCCTTTTCAGGGAAATAATTCCCATCCTATTCAATTCCAGAATGAATGAGTCAAAAGACTTATTTTTATTCCAGTCATTGTTGCTTTGCTGTGCCAGTGGCAGCACGTTTCACCTTCAGTGACATCAGTGCGTGAAAAGAGCAGCAAGAAGCAGTCTCTGTCGCTTGCCAATCTCTGCACAAGTGTTTGTCTCTCTTAATAAAATCAAACTCAAACCTCAGTGTCAGGTAGCCCTCCATATTCTAGTTATGGGACATGTAGTAGGAGTTAAGTAGCAGCTTGCTTGTAACAAGGTATGAGAACCAGAGATTGTTAGATAAACAAAGCTAGGAATGTAGTGATAAGCGATACCAGGCTAAACCAGAACTTCAAGGTCTCTTGCGGGCGGGATGAGGAACTCTTTGTCTTTTATGTTTTGAATTTTGCCTCCTGTTCACTCACTGAAGTCCCGTACTATGTATCACGCTCCTAATAAATAGGGTTTATGCACTGTTATATTTGTGTGTGTGAATTCAGTTCCTGACAGAGTCCCCCACTTTATTCTTTCCTCTTTACTAAATCATATACCAGTTACACAAGTGAGTATGCAGAAATTTCTGTACATAATTATGTGTATATGTTTTACTCTTCCATATGAGAATCTGTGGGTTGAGGTTCTAATTCAACACTAGGAATAAATCTGTCTTATAATGGGAAGTTGTCTATCTTTCATGGTATTAAAATCCACTTGTTTGATTAGACAGTCATCAAACATGGTATATTATCTAATAGGACCAGAAGAAAGGTCTACAACAGTAGAAATACAATACTAGTGGTACAGCTTTGAACCTTGTCTGTCACCTGCTTGTGATACCTCTTAGACAAACATTTCAGGATTCTGTATTTTTTTCCCCTATAGGATGCACATTTATCAACCAGTGTTGATAAAACTTTATAGTTAAGACAAGATCCTGGAGATTTTTGTATGAACGCAAGACTGAACAGTAACCTATGGCTCCCCCCCAGAAAGTTACTAGACTGTAGTCTATTTTGCATTATAAAACAAATTTTAAAGACTGTATGTGCTACACATCAAATAATTGTTTCATTCAAACCATAAGCCAGCAACAGCAAAGGTAATACCAGATAAACCTCCTAGTTAAGAATAAAGCAAGGAATCTTTTTTCCCTCATAAGACCAGGCAGATAGTTAAATCAGAAAGGAGTTCTTCTTCTATTGCAATCAGGTTTGGATTTTTTTAAAAAATATTTATTACTTTCTATTGGGCATCCAGGGGCAGGTAATTGTAAGAATTACTGTGATTGCCACCAATGATTTGTATACCTCTGATTTGCAGTGCTCCATTAAAGCAATTTTGATAATAACAGAAACTGTAAATGCACATGATGGGTACACCAGAAATGTGGAGCAACCACATGATATGCTAGGGAACCGAATCCAGTTTAGAAGGTGACTGACTTAGTTCAGATCTGTCAATAGTCATCTGACTTCCTGTTGTTGTTGTAGTTGTTGTTATTGTGTGCCTTCAAGCTTTTTCCAACTTGTGGCAATCCTAAGGCTAACCTATCACAGAATTTTCTGGGGCTGAGAGAGTGTGACAAGTCCAAGATCACCCAATGGGTTTCCATGGCTGAGCAAGGAATTGAACCCTGGTTGCAGGGTCATACTTCAACCCTCAAACCACGACACCATGCTGACTTGATTTGGATCAAAGTAAATCTCAAACATGGAAATCCAGATCTTTGTGTCTCCTATTGGCTGTTGTAGGAAATCAATAAATGCCTACTACCTGTTTCTGCTGCTCAGAATTGGATGAAATTTGCAGATATAGTACAATCTCACAAGCAGTTTAGACTGAACAAATTTCAGATAGATAGGTATATCTTTTTAAAAAAAGATTTTAGTAATTGCTGATAAATGTTCTATTTCTTAACGGAACTGAACAAAATTGGCAGGATTATTTGTCCCTACAGACTGAAAAGATAGAGCATGCAAAGTTTCAGATGAATAGCTACAAGCGCAACCTTTACTTTTGGGAAATTAACTCATCCTACTACATAGTAGTCCTGCTTAAGAGATCTGAACATTTTCATACCAAAAGGATCAACATTTTTGCCATGTGCTGTGGAGCTGTCCCAAGTCAAAAACCCTACAGAATTGCTAAAAGACAGATAAATGGGCTAAGCAACCATTATGCATTGAAACCAGCTTAAGACGTTGAGGTTTTGTTTTCTTTTCAGTCGTGACTTTTCAAAGTCACAAGAGGTGATATAGTATAGCTGTATGGAGTGTACAGTGGAAGATGGAAAAAGAATGTGATAACTCCAATGCCATTCCCTGAAGACTTCCTCATAATGAGGTATAAGATGATGGGCTCCTCAGAAAGGTACCCAGGGCCAAGGAGGGCTTGTGAGGGTCCTTCTTTGGAGCCAGGCATACTGATTTGGGATTTGGTATTGGGCTGAATAAAAAAACAACAACATTTCACTACGACGTCCTTTTGTTCTTATCTAGGAAAACAATGCATTCTGGAGATTAAAGGAACCGCACTTCAGTACCCTACTGAATGAATTATGCATACCCTCCAAACAAGAGAGATAATTTTCCACAAACTTTGTGATTTTCATTCATTCTTCTGCCTCAGAATTTTCCTATAATAAATTGCAATCTGTATAACTTGAAGAATATGTTATTGTAATTGTGAAGGCCCTGCAAGTGTCTTTCCACAGATATTGCCATTTTTGGTTCATGTGATTTGAAGGATACTATGTTTATGACTTCTATTTTGGACACAAGCAAATTCAGAATCCTCCTGGTGGGGTGGAGAGCAGAAAATGGCATAATGTATTAATTTGTCTACACCGTTTGGGCACTTCCTGAAAGTATGGAAACCATCCCATCCCTTACATAATGATTTCAACACACAACCTCATTAAGATACTCATCTTTTTGTTCCAGTTTTATAAAAGACCATAGAATATTAAAAAAAGAATGATGTGTTATAGATAACAGACAAAACTACCAAGAGATGGACTAGTACTCATTGGAAGCTATCCCTTATGGGGATTCTATTAACAGAACAGAATATTAAAAACGACGACTTCATTAAGTAAATCCATAGAAACAAAACAGAAACACAGGAAACTATTTTTCATTCATTCTGTCTAATTTCATCAGGTTGTGACCATTAGGCCTTTTCCACATGAGGTTTTTGAAACGGTGCAGTCCGTCCTCCAAGGAGGAGATCTGCACCTCGGACCGGACTGGGTCGGACCTATTTAAGGTAGATCCATACCTCAGTCTGGTCCGGAACAACCCCAAGTGGTTCTCCAGCGCACTTTTGAAAGACCTGTTTCTTTCAGTCTTTCAAAAGCATGCAGCGTGCCACTGCGAGCCTGCCCCCTTATGCAGATTCACAGGCTTGCACCAATGCAAGCCTGCGATCTGCCTGGGGGCGGGCTTTAGGTGGCGAGCTTCAACAGTTGGTTGAGACCCTCGAAAAGGCCTAAATTAGCACAAACTTTAGAGATACTTGTATGGCATGGATGGGAGAGAATAAATACTTTCAAAACATTTCCCACTTTTTTTTTTTTGCCTTAATTCTCATAGTGATGAAACTAAAGAAACGGTGTGACATCATTTATACAGAATGGAAGCAAAGAAGGGAAAAAATCACAGTGCATCCAGATCAATAGCACTTGGTGTGTTGTCCTTTTTGTTGTTGTTAATGTGCAATACCAAGGATTCAATAGGATAAAACACTGGTTTGATGGTGGTGGTGGTGGTGAAGGAATCTACCGGTTAATGTATATGGGCATGCAAAGGTTGCTTGAACTAACAACAATATGATAGAGATTGCTTTATGTAATCAAACCATACTTGTACTGTCTTTTGGCTTTAAGTTTAGAGATTTTTTTTTGGCAGTGGGGGGAATAAAGAGCAGTGACTTTCTATTGGGCTGATATTGTTAGAAAATGAAATATCTGAAAGTTAGGAATCATGATTCAATGAAGCAGTTGAGAAAATAAAAGAGAGCTATAAAAAAGAGGCCCATATATTCCAAAGAACAAAAAGGAAAAAGTGACTACAGCATATACAAAACTAAAGGAGAATATTTCAAGAACAATGTGATTTGAAATGAAAGAAGGAACCCAGTTTTAATGAATATCAGAATGCTAAGATCAAACAATAGATGATGTTATTGCCAAATTTGAGCAGAATTCTTAGAACCTACGGAGCCTTAATTACAAACCAGTGTATTGACTTTTTATGCTGTATTTTATTTATATTTGTATGTGTTGTTGTTGGTCTTGTTGTTGTTGTGTGCCTTCAAGTCATTTCCAACTTATGTTATCACGGTTATGATATGTCTGGTGAGAGCACTAGATATCCTTTTGATATCAAATAATTTGGCCTTTATTTGACCTTTCTCTGCCACCCTTCTCCATGTGTTTGCAGAGGTCCACAGGACAAGCACGTATTGGGCGTGGCTGTTAATGGTTGTACATTCCAAACCTCATTCAGGCAGGCAACTTAAGCCTCTCTGATGCTTTAGGGAAAAACCTTCTTGCAAGCCGGCTTTGCTCAGCGCGAATCTACACAAAGACGCACGGCCGTGAGCTGAGCCACTCCTTTATATTGCGCCATCAGCATACTGGCCATACTATTCTCATCGAGCACTAAGCCCATCATGCAAAACCTGACCTTTTCCAACTCCTTTGTCCAGCTCCAAATTTCCTTTGTTCTCACCGGGCATGTCATGGCATGGCCTGTAGGTAAAATCCACCCTATAAAGATCCCCAATTCCGAGCCCTCCTCGGATCGCTCCTGAGTTTCATCCAGCCTTGCTGTCGGTTTGTCCAGAGAGCTCCCCTCAGTGAACCGCACTGAGTTTCTTCCCCTGCAATCTCCTCTTCTCTCCAGGACTACGAGACCAGGTGTCTTATTACCCATTCCCCAAAAGCTCTCCATTTCTATTTCTAATTAGCTGTGTGCATGTGGTGTCTTTTATGTTGTTTGTCCTCAATAAATGTTATTTTTGTTACTTTAAAACTTGTCTGGCTACGCTCTCTGACCTGAAGCCGTAGACATAGGGTAGAAGATCCTAGCTAAAGTTACCCTGCATCTTGTTAGCTTAAGAGAGTGCTCGAGTCTAATTTCCCCCATCTTGTGTTTTTATTTGGTTATTTGGGCGCCCCTCCTGGGACCCCCAACATATAGGGTAACACTTATGGCATCCCTAAGGTGAACCTATCATGGGATTTTCTGAGGCTGAGAGTGTGTAATGTGCCCAAGGTCTCCCAGAGTGTTTCCATAGCTGAGCAGGGAATGAAACTCTGGTCTCCAGGCTTGTAGCCTGATGTTCAAACCACTATACCACACTGGTTATCTCTTAACAATCTTACTGAAAGGGAAGGGAGATAGTTTGCCTTTCAGATTTATTCAGTCACCACAAGATTAACTAGATACTTTATAGCAACTGTTGTTGTTGTTGTGCATCTAAAGATTTACAATGCAATCCTGGGCATATTGACTTAGAAATAAGTCCCTAAGTGTTCAATGGGGCTTACTACATCACTGAATCTAGGTAACGTGCACAGGACTACAGCCTTTTGAAAATGCCATAGTCCATGGACAGGGAACTTGTGTTTCTCAAGCCGTGGTTGGGCTGCACCTTCCATCATCTCTAACCAAGGTAGAGAATAGTGAGAGATGAGATCCAAAAGTTCTGAAGGGACACAAGTTTCCCATTCATGAGCTGCAGCCAATGCTGTTTTTCCAGCACCTTTCTAAATCACACTGCCCAGATTCAGTGATGGCCATTGTAGCAAATGGAAATCAATTTCCCTACATGGATTTATCACATGTACACAAAAGGGGCAGATGTCAGGATGAACATCTTTTCCCTGCATGCAGGACATACTTTATGCATGGAAAGCCAAAATCCTGAGACAGTGGCTGGTATCCTGTTCAGCAATTATGATTTTGTGAGTCTTACAACTTTACAATTCACATTTACCATTGTTGTGCTATTACAACAATCAAAATTCTTCCCCCAAAACCTACCTTTTGAGCTGTGCAGCCCCCCATAGTCATTTCTGGATGGCTGTGGGGTGAGAGAACTGTCTCTGCAGCCGCTTGTCACACAACATCTAGCTACAGGAAGAGGCTGGTGCATCATGGCACATACTATCACACTCCAACAACTCAGAATTCGCCATGTTACTGCGGAGTGGGGGGCTGTGTGGCTTAAAATTTAGTTTTCTGATGAGCAGCTACGTTTCCCAAAGCAGGAACTTAGCCAGTGTTGTAAAGGAAACTCTCCAGAAGGCTATTATATATAGAGGAGATAACATGGCAGCCTTTATGACCACAGTTCCTTAAGAAGCTGCAGTGTAGATTCCTCCCAAGAAGCCTCAACTTCTGAGGTGAAATCATTATATAATTTGGAACTGGGGAGGATCCTATACTTGTCTATCTTGGTCATTTGTTGCTAGCCATGATTATCTTTGGATGATTGAAGGATTCGTAAGTGTGGATAAGGCCCAAGAATGTGATCTTCGGAACAAGTGTGATTGACTGGTTGTTGATGAAAACTGTATGTAGTGACCAGGAATCTTAGGTATGTATGTCCCCAAGATTTTGCCCAGATTTGATTTTATAAAATATCTTCCTATTGCCTTCCTATTGTCATTTGCTGGGAGTTCCCAACAACTTAAAATAAGCTCACCTTGCTTATGAGATTTTGTTGTCTCTCTATGTATAAATGTTGCCTGCCACTTAAGAAAACTTTGACTTCTAACTTGTGTGCTTACTGCATCCAAAAGTTTTAAATATCTTGTTACTGTGGTAGTTAGCCCTCTCCTGGGGTCTACAATTTATTAATATCAAATATTAAATTTTTATCTCTGCATGCTTGAGAGGGTCTCCCAGATGAGTACACAGGCAGGCAGGCACAGCTGAACAGCTGCAATCAGGAAAAACCCGGTCTGGCCAGTAAACAATCTGTCACGTAGCCCCAGGAGCCCTCCAGACATGCACACATTCAAATTGAACAAAGAGGTCTCTGCCCCGAGAAGCCAGCTTGACAGGATTAGAGATCCTGACAAACAGCCTGTCAAGTGAGAGCAATTTATGTACTGCCGCGGCTTTTGACAAACCCTGGCAAATCTAATCACACCAATAACTTTGACATTTTGGAGCTTTGTCCCTGCAATTATGCAGAGGACTTGGACATTTTAGAGTTTTGTCTTAGCTCCTCAACTCATTGTTCTCCCCAGGAAAGGATTAGCCCTCCAGGTACATTTTCCCCTATAAAAAGACCCGATTTTTGAGTGGTTCCTCGGATTGCTCCGGTTTCCTCTCAGCTCCACGTCTCTCCATCTGGCAATCCCCTCAGCCCTCCATGTGTTGAGTCTTTTCTCTTGCTCTGCTTCTGTCTCCGACTTCAGTCTTCAGGACCAGGTGCAGTATACCCCGATAATACCTCTCCAAAATCCCCTATCAATTTTCATTTCTTTTATTTCTAATTAGCTCTGAGTGAATGAGTGCATAAGTGCGAATGTGTGCAAGGATTTGTTTTTAAATAAAAATAATTTAATTAGCAATTTCGTGTGGTTTTTGGCTGAACCTGACCCTGTAAATATTGGGTTGAAAAGATCTCGCTAGGTTACCCTGACTTTTGTGCTGCAACAGCTTGTGCCCTGGCTAATTTTAATTCCCCATTGATCAAGGTATGTTAAGGTGTCCCCCATGGGACTCCCAGAAATCAGGGTAACAATCTGTTGCATCTTAGAAAGGCAAGTGTGCCTGCTCTTGAAGAACACCATGCCATCACTTTGTTCTTCAATGAGAAAGTCTGAATGGTCCGAACTCTAGCTGAAGCCATTTTGCTGCATGGGGCAAAGAATAAGATGGTGTTTCATCCCATTCCATCTGGCAGTCGAATATTTTGTCAACATTGACAATGAGACCAGAGCAGCTCTCTCCTCCAAACCCTTGTGTTCATGTCTCAGCACTTGTTGCTGGAGGCCACTGCCTGATATTGTTCTGCAACAAACCCATTCTGGGTACATCTGGATATACAACTTATATATGGAAACCAAAGAGGTTTCATTCTTGAAGGAGAAAGGCAGAAAGGATTTACATTTAGATTGTAAAGTTTCAGAGATTCTGTAACTGGACTTCATTAACCAGATCCCTCATCCATTGCAAAAATTTTATTTGGAGAACAAGCAATCAATTTGAAAACATCTTCCAGGCAGTAAAACAAAGTACTGTGTGAATTATTACCTTTAGCTTCTATGAAAAGCCTTTATGCTTGTCTTGAAGTTAAGATCACGTTACGGCTCCTAGCTTAGATGTAAAGAGGAAATTCCTTTAACATATCCCAGTATTGCTATAAAAATTATGTTCCCACGGCACGTGCAAATAGACATACAATTGAAGTTGTAAGCCTACTCTTCCCTGAAGCTTCCAGGGAGCAAGCCCCACTAAGGTCACTTACTTCTGAGTAAATAGGCATCATTGTCATAGGAATATGTGTCCATGGGACAGATTTTATTTATTTATTTATTTATTTATTTATTTATTTATGTGTATCATTGTGCGAAATCTAACAATCCATTCCTCACATATCAGGCTTTGGCTAAGGCCATTTCTGCACTAGATTGTTATAATGCTATTATTCTACTTTTGACGTCCTATCAAATCCTGAGGTTTGCAGTTTAAGGGAGGGGCCTTGAGGACCCTTCCTAAACTGCAAATCCCAGGATTCCATAGGATGTTGAAAGTGGAATAATAGCACTATAACAGTCTAGTAAAGCTTCACTCCGTAACTATGCAGAAGTAATGCGCAGTGGTAGTTCCCACTCCAGAATTTAGTCCAAATCTTGATGGAGCTATTCAGGGCTTTGAACCTATTTTGAGGATACATTTCAGCATGTTGAGTAGCTCCTTTAACGTTCAGACTAATTTCCAGAGTGGATTCATTGTCCTTCTGACATGCAAGCCACCAGCTGACACTGGTAATATAAGAGCAAGACAATTGAGCAAGAGTAATAGTTAATTCGATGGAAGATGGGACCATTAAGCTTTCTGAAATATCTTGTGTCAACCTGTTTCTAGCTGTAGAAAAATGACACTCTGAATATGTAGACATTTATTTAAAAAAGTAATCAGAAATAATGGGATTTCAGAACAATGTAAGAGAATCATTAATGAATTTGGTGAGAAAGAACCCATTAAACTTTTCAAAATGTCTCATGCCATCATAGTTACTGTTTCAGGAGAAATGGCACTCTAAATCTGTAGCCTTCAAAAATAATATGCCTGGCAACAATATGTCTTCCATTCAGTCCCTTCATATGTCACAAGGAGAATCTAGATCAGGGCTGGACTTGGAAAAATTATTTTTGGATTACAAGTCTGGTCATAGTGGCTGGGGAATTATGGGAGTTGTCTTTCCACAAGATAATATCTCAAGCCTCTAGATCTGAGTAAGAATAATGAAACCTTCCAGATATTGTTGGACTACAACTCCCAGCAGCCTTAGCCAGTATGGTCAATAATGAGGGAAGAAAAGAATGACATACCCTAACATCAGAAGGGGGCCACACATTCCTAATCCCTGGTTGATCCTCTTCAGTATCCTCAAAGGGTTGTCCCCTCCAAACTGTAACCAGGTCCACCCTGTCTGATATACCCAGTAACCTAAAAGGTATTGACCTGTAGTAGATAAAGAAGCCAGTAAGCATGCAGGCATTTCACAATATTGATGGCAGTTCTTTGAGCCAGGCAGAATAGAGATACTTGAACATTCTGATATGAACTGATGAGATTTCATACCTCCCAACATTTCACACATAGAAACTGTGATAGCTGTGGCCAAGTAACATCAGAGTATAGTCAAGAAGGCAGAGGTTAGTAATGAGGAAGGACACATAAGCTAGGAATGGCTGAAGCAGTTGACTGTTGTCTGAGCCTGTTGGGAAGGGTAAGATTCCTTCTCTCTCCCTGCTGAGTTAATTGATTACATACTACTATATCACTTTGCATTCAATTTGCATGAACCAAAATAAGCTAGGGACAAAGGAGACAAGTGGGAGGAGAAATGAGAAACTGGGACATTTTAAAAGCCGTTGAAAAAGTAGGATGACAGAGGTTTAGTCAGGACCGTCCTTGCCAAGCCAGTACAGTTGAAGGGTATATGATTTGTCTCTCTTGGACTATTACAAGAAAAAAAACTTAGTTCTCTGCCAGTCTTCATAGTTCTGAAACATTCCAGTACATTTAACCCTAAGTTAAAAAAATATTTAAAGTTCTGCACAGATTTTTTTAAAAAAGTCACAAACAAAGAAACGGGATAGAATGGAGTTCTCAGGTTCACAGTGTGGACCTTGGAAAGTTATTCATGTGGACTACAACTCCAAGAATCCCTCTGCCGACACAGCTAATGGGCATGTGGAGGTGGCATTATCAGAAATAGACAGATTGGCCCAACCATTTTCACTACACTGAGAACATATGTCTTAATCTGTTCATTCAAATAATGTCTTTGGATAAACAGAAACAGAAACTGTAGTCTCTATATGAATTCACGTGACTTTTTAAAAGGTGTGAACCATTCAGAACATTATGCATTTAGGCAGCCATCTAAAGCAGTTCCACAATCAGCCATGTGGTGTATGCAGACAAGACCTATGGCATTTTGTGGGTGCCCTGAGTGGTTCTAGGCTTCACTGTACATGCACAAAGCGTTCTACACATACCAAATGATGCTCTGACATCATTAATCCTTCCAAAGAACTTCCATGGTGATGGTAACTCTTAGGTTCTGAAAATAATTTTGGAATCTCTCAGATCTACCAGGCACTAGTAATTCTGTCTGTTTTGCTAATTCTCTGGCCATTTCTGCACAACACTCTTATAGTGTGATGATTCCACTTTCAACCTCCTATGGAATCCGGGGGTTTGCAGTTCCGGGAGGTGCCAGCCGGCCCCTTCCGGAACTGCAAACCCCAGGATTCCATAGGAGGTTGAAAGTGGAATCATCGCGCTATAAGAGTGTCGTGCGGAAATGACCTCTGTTAGGAACTGACTAATTTTAGGAATTGCTATTTTTTTAAACAAATTGTCTTTTAGGAATTGAGTTCAATCACTTTGAGAGATAAAAATACAGTTTTTAACCTGTCGAATGACAAATATATGTAATAAACCTTGGATCAAGTTCCAGGCTTACCTGCCCATCAAGTGAATTGTCTATTGTCCCTTTGTAGCCATTATGCTTCTATGTTCTAGTTAGAAAACACTACAACATTGATTATTAAAATGTAGCACGATTTATGTGTGCTAGGGTTTGAGTAGCAAAAGAAACGGAAACTTATCAGAGCAAAGACATTTGCCACCTCCGATCATGAGCTTATAGACATGAAGAAAAATGTCAGCTATCTGTAGAGTCTAGGTGAGCATACAGTGAAGACAAAGCCCTATTGATTTTATTTTGATTTAGCAAGGGTTACTTCTTCAATAAAAATAAATCTATGATGACATTCTTGAGATGATTTTCTACAACTAAGAAAAAGTAAGTATTTGAATCCTTATTACAGTTTCAGCATATAAGTGTTTCCCTAAAGTGGGAGAAGATTAAAAATTATAAACTATTTTTCAGGGCAATGTATAGTATTGGTGACATCTTCCTACTAAAACAGCATTTTCCTGTCATCTTATTTAAAAAATGCTATTTACCGTTTGTGATATTTCAGACACTATCATAATAACACAGAGAGCTGAAAGGCAAGATAAATTATGCATGTTTACTCAGAAGTAAGTCTTACTGTATGCAATGAGGCATACATCCATTTTGGTGTGTTTTGGATTTTAGGGTCAATAAATTATCAATTAGCATTGGAAAAAGATGTTTTGTACTATTACGTGGTAGCCAAGTGAATCCTTGGAGGGGGGTAATTATTTATGTACTTTCTGAGATGGAGACAATGCTGTCAAAAATAATTGTATGGTTAGTCTGTCAGAAGTCTGCTATCTTTGAGAGTAAGCAGGTGCAACAGACAAAATACTTGACTGTTGTTGATGCTGCTGTTGTTGTTTTGCTTCTTTTCTTTTTTAAAAATTTAGATACTTAATCCACTTAGGCTTAATGTGATAAATGATGCTATTTTAATGTGTTCAATGTGTTTAATGGTTGTCTGAATATGTCACTGGCAGATTGTATCCTCCAACGAAATATATAAAGATGGAAGCCACTGAAACAGGTAACCATAACAACTTCCAAGGAAGTTGCCAGGTGAGTCTGTTGTGGGGAAACAACAAAAAGAGTAACAGCAAACCAAAGAAAACAAAATGAAGCTTCAGTATGTCCTGCAGTATCTTAAAGCTGAATACATGTATTACAGTACAATCTCATAAGCTAGATGCAACTGATGAAACATCTTCTTGTCTATTCAAGCTTACACTTAATAGATATCCAAGTTTTTAAGATGTTACAAGACTCTTTGTTGCCATAGGACACTCAAGCTACTTCTAAGTCCCATCAGTTTCAGTTATGCTTAACTCTCACCCACATGAATTAATAAATTAATGAAAATAAAAGGTACTAAATTAGCTGGAACGTACGTTGTTTGTTTGTTTATTCCTCCTCCTCCTCCTCTTTCTTCTTATTCCTCCTCCTTGAGAATTCAAATACATTTGAACTTTACAGCAGAACTAAACTAACATTTATACTTTTTTCTTACTAGGATTGAAGGTCCATTAGGAATTTGGTAGAACTTTTTCTGTCCAAAAAGAATGCATTTGCTACCTGAAGGGAGAATGAAGGAAACAAAAGCCACCATCTTTGCTTCCTGGCATTGCAGCTTCTATTGTGTCATCGTCATCATCATCATCATCATCATCCTCATCATCATGTTTATTATTACCCTGCCTTTTCTCAAAAACCAGAACTCTTCGGGAGAAACTGTGTGTGAGATTTCTGTGATTGGGAGGGGAATGCCCACTCAATCCGGAGGCTGGCTGCCGTGGGAGTCCACAGAGCAGGTGTGGGGACAGAAATCTCCACTCTGGTCTTTTTGAGGAGCATATAAATCCTGACTGTCTGCAATGACAACCAGTTTTTTCAGCAGGCTTCCTCACCCTCTTTTCCCCTGTTTTCATCAATATGTTGGTCAGTACACAGGAAGGTGATTTTAACCTATATGACTTTATGTCTTGTCACAGCTTTAGTCTTGTTGATTTTGGCAATGAGCTGGATCCACTCGAGGGGCAAAGTGCCTGGTTCCTCTGCTTCAGGGATTCCTTAAGAGGTCTTGGAGGCTGACGAATATTGGAACAGGCCCAGACTGGGGGCTTATCCACTGTCTCACTCTTGGGTAGCAGGGAAACCACTCAGCAGCTTTCATCCATGTGAATCCCATTTACCAGTATCCCACTTCTTTTCCCCAGGAGCTAGAGGAGATGTGTTGTATGATACCTGGATCCATGGCTTATGCTGCACCAGGTCTCTAGCAGTAAACAACAAACTTGTGGATCATTTCCACTCCAGCATTGTCTCCATGTGTTGGGTTACTAGGATTCCTCTTGTCACGGTGTGGGTACAAGTATTTGGGAGATATTTCTTGAGTTTTGCTAATGAAAATGCTTTCAGATCTCAGTTGTAGTAGCAAACTGTGGAGGCCCAAATGTGAGAACAGAACTATACTATGATCTCGTAACTTATGTCAAATTCAGGATCAGTCATCCATTGTTTGTTCAATGAACTGTTACTAAACTACCAGCCTTTTAGATTATTAAGAAAGACTATGGGCCTTTCCGCACTACACTATTAATAATTCCACCTTCAACATCCTGTGAAATTCTGGGCTTTGTAGTTTACTGAGTTCTCTGGCTGAGTATTCTCAATGCCCCTCCAAAACTACAAACCCTAGAATTCCATCGGATGTTGAAAATGAAATAATAGTGCAGAATAATAATAGTGTAGTGCAGAAAAGCCCTAAGTGTTGGCTATACTGTCATGGAATTGTAGTGAAAAAAAGAGAAGGAGGAGGAGGAGCGGGGAGGGGGAGGTAAGAAAAGTGAAGAGAATAAAAGAAAAGAAAGGAATTTTTCTAAGATCTTCACTTACTTGTTGCATTGCCTTCTAAGCTAGTAAGAGTTTTCAGAATATTCAAGCAATTTTCTAACTGATGTTTCTCCAAGAAAAGATTCCCTTTTAGGGCTCCTTACCATGATAATCCACAGACTCATGATGCAAAATTTGTCAAACTAAAATTGAGATATATTAGCCACAATAAAATAATCTTCTCATAAGATAATGATCTCCTGCTGCTTCAAAATGCCTCAGCATTTATGGAGAATAAATGATCCTGTACACCAAATGAAGTTATTGTTATACTAAATTAACCTCATAAATTCAACCATGCTCAGAAATTAGTACACCAAATACTCAAGGGAAGGAAGCTACCCATTCGACTTGCAGATCTCCATGTTCTGTTGGGATTTTATGTAGCGATCAGCATATGCACAATCTTGAACAAACTCTTACTTTGTACTGAAACCAGTTTAAAGAAAGTTCACAGATATGATTTTAGGCCATAATCCAGTACACACTGAGGTGTACTTATGTTCATTTATTCTGCTTGTCACTGTCACTTCTATGTTTGTCTCTGAGCAGTGAGATGAATATGAGATTTTTTTCCCCCTGTTTGTAACCTAACCATTTTGGGTTTCTCCGGTACTGAAAACTGGGCCTTGCAAAGCATAGAAATGAAGGCACTATTTTTCTGTATAGCCTGTGTGTGCATGTGTGTGCATGTGTGTGCGTGTGTGTGGTGAGGTATAGTGTATACCTCACACACTATATACACTATATACACTGGATAGTGTGTGGGGGGGTAAGGTGGGAGGAATTTTGCTTTGTCTCTCATTCAAATTTTTCAAAACTTAAGTTCTTTTTCCTGAGAATATGTTTAGGAATTTTTCTATATTCACCACAAAAGGACTGAAAGAAAATGTTCTCTCATCTACACTGGCCAAATTCAGTAGACTAAATGAGGAGTGTGAATTGTGCAGCCCTCTAGGTATTGCTGAACTATAACTCCCAGCATTCTTCACCATTGCCTATGCTGGCTATGGCTGCTAGAAGCTATAGTCCAAGAGCATCTGGAGGACCACATGATTCTGAACTCTGGCCCAAATCCAGTTGTTATTTCTAGTTAGAGGAGACCTGTGGAATATAAGCGTTGATGTATGTAAATTTTAATTGTTTCAATGTGTTTACACCAATTGAAAATTAACCACTGGGTTTAGGCCATTTATAGCTATTCCCAGTATGGAGATGACCATGTTATACCTGCCTGCCATGTAAGAACACCTGCCTGGTAGGAACACCAAGCACTCTACCTGAATGCACAAATCTGTTACTTCTGGTTTCTTACACATTAATTTTCTTAAACTCCCAAGTTCTTTCTATTCCAAATACGAACAATAGGGACTTGCATCTGACAAGAGAATAAGTGTGATTTCTTTCCTTAAGTTTCTATCTGTCTATCTCTCTCTCTGTTCTTCCTAAGATTGGATCCTCCTTCACATCAGAAGCAGAAAATGCCCACACAAGTTAGCCTTTTGCTAGCATGACCTCCAGTAGGCATCCCTTCTTTCCTGGGAATCTGGGGTGACTCTTGCAGTGGAGGGGACCCTCCCCCTTGTACCCTTGCTCCAGATTACAAGAACAGCCATGGGGGAGCCAATAGCAGCCACTGCAGCCCACACCATCTTCTTGGCTGCACCTTATGGCACAGCTCTTGAGAACATGAGGCAGCTGCTACCTGGAAAGGACTTGACTTTCTCTATCAGCTCTTTATCATCCTGTCTTCTGATCATTGCCCATCCACTGCCAGGTACTTCCTAGTCCCTTGATGGTGCAATTGAGGAGGTAGGGTGAGTAGTGAAGTCTAACAGCAGTCTCCTGGGAACAGATGAAAATCAACGAAAATCTAAGGAAGAACCTCACTGTCATATCCCAGAAAGGAGACCCAGAATGATACCATATGCTTCTATCTGGTTATCTTGCAACAATTGTTATTCTACAGGAAAATATATTGGTGTTGGCGGAGCATCTCTAGAGAATTACTACAATTGAATAAAATGATGTTAGATTGTCTGATTGAAGTGTTCAATTTATCATCAATCATACTCATCACCCCAGAACTACTAGATAATGTTAATTCACACTTTGGTGTGCTCTTTAAAATAATAGTGATTTAGATAGAATGAGCATTAGCACTCTTGAATGTTCAAGGAAACATGTCAAGAATTGTGAGACAGTGACTGATTTATCTGAAGCATCAACAGCTACCATTTTAATACTATCATCAGTTTTGTTTTCCTGCACTGATATACACAGAGTCTTTCCCCCTAAACTGTGTCATTCTTTGGTGCATAAATTAGCATAATTCCCTCTAATAACAAACTTGAATGGTTGGGTGCCTAGCTTAATAGTAAAATAAGGCCACCCAAAAGGAAGATACTGAAATCTACATATTGTGGGGAGGGACTCCCCAAGTATGCAATTTTGGATTTTAAGAGGGAAATAAATGCTTCCAGGCTATTTGAAAAATTAACTGAAAAGATCTGAGAATCTCCAGGACTAACAGCCTTAAAGCAACAGAATTATTTCTACTGTAATACTTTTAACAAATCTGATCTCATCTGGTTTCAGAAGTGAAGTGGGGTCAAGCATGCTTATTGTTTAGATGGGAGACTATTAGGAAATACTAGGGATCTCCAGGTAGGGCTAGGAAACAAAGGAACTCAGTCGCGTAGGGCAGGGAAGGTGATTCACCCTGGGTGGCAAAGTTTCTGGGGCGTACTGGCCCGTAGCCACGCCCTGTGCACTCTGGCCATGCCCCCATGTACCACAGCCACACCCCTGCAATCAGTGGCCACACCTCTCCCACCATAGCCCCACCCCCTCCCAGCCCTCCTTCACACACTCCAAGCTCTGCTGCTGGAGGAACTGTATCAGAGTTGACAAGAGTGGAGGAGAAGGTCAGTAGTTAGTGTAAGACAGTGTTCTATATTTTTAGCTGCAGAAATCTGCTCAGAAAGAAAGAGAGAGGCAAAGCAAAGCAGAGCAAAGCAGAGCAAAGCAAAGCAGAGCAAAGCAGGAATGACATCTTTTATAGGAGAAAGCCACTGGTATGCTCTTTACAGAAAAGACAAATAGGTTTACTATTGCTCTTTTCTGTGTGAGCTGCAGTTAAGTCTGCCAGGTCAGGAGCATCATTAAGGGCCCTCATGATGTCATAGCATGTGGACTCTATTGGTGTTACAGGGTGGACATCAACCACATTTGCTCAAAGCCTGTAACTCAAATAAAAACACCAAATCCAATCAATGAGAAAATATTTTTCTGGCTGGCAATTCAGTTTTCTAAGCTCTTCATTGAACATGGGGGAAAAGTCTTCTCTGCGTTCTGCATTAAACACTTTCCTATCTGCTGCCTTTCACATGGGAATTGTAGTCCAGCCAAAGACACTTTTCCAAGCAAAAAGAGCATTTTTCAAATTCTGCTTTTAATGGATTTCTCCCAATAACAAGTGATACTTTTTGTCTTTTAAAGTCATGCTATGAAATTCTTCCTCCATATCGTAACAATAGCCATACATTTTTGTCATTGTTGTTGTTGTTTGTCATCAGGTTGACTTACACTTATGATGACCCTATGAGAGACCTCCAAGAGTGTCAGTCTTCAACTATCCTGTTCAGAGCTTGCACATTCAGGTCTGTCGCTTCCTTGATTGAGTTAATGCACCTGTAGTGCAGTCTCCCTCTTTTCCTACAGATTTCCACTTTACCAAATGTTATTGGTCAGTATTCAGTATTGCAGTTACAGATTTGTAATCTGGGTTTACATATCTGTAACTGTTCTGTATTTGGAAATACTCTTGATGGAAACCTGCATAAATGCCATCCTAGTCCACCTGAAGAGCCATCCACCAGATCAGGCAAAGGAGGTTTGCTTAGTTTCTGATGGGGACTCAAGGATAATGACATTTCCACCCATTTCCCACCAGCAAATGAGTCTGCTAGAGACCAGCACCAGGATCCCATCATAAGTCTTTGGTGCACCCTCACTTGCTGATTGGAAGGGTGAGGTAACATCATCCCCCTTATGCCTCAATCAGAAGCTGCACGGTTCTCCTTTGTCCAATCCAATTGCCGGTGCTTAAAGAGGGCTTGAAAGGTCAGACCAGGAGAAGTTACTTATTTTCTGGGTAGTAGCTAAGTAGCCAAGCGAGGATTCTGGTGAATATCTTTTCCAGTGAGTAACATCTCATATGTCCACAGTATGACAGCCTCGGTTTAGTCATCTTCACTTCTAGGGATGTTTCAGGTTATCGTCATAATAATGCTGTAATGAGAAGGAGCCAATGATGTCATGATAGCAGGGAGAAAGGAGCACAGAGGCTTGAATATCCCAGACTCTGTTGCTGTTAGATGCCTAGAAGGTGACTCCAAATCATGGTGACCCTCTCCTTGGACAGATTTATTCAGAGGAGTTTTATCACTGCCTTCCACTAAGGCTGAGAGTTTGCCCCCAAGGTCACTCAGGGGCTTTCCATAATGGCTAATCAAAGATTCAACCTCTCATGTTCCAGACTCCTGATTCAAATCTTACACTACTACAGTATGCTCATTGTCTTTTCCAAGCTCTAGCATTTCTGGAAAGAATCAGCAGAGGGTTTCTGATGGCCGGCATGCCTCAGTTCCCTTAAATTACCTGAAGAATGCTCCTGAATGAAGTATAGACAGGTAAACTGTTATGCAAAAAGCTATGTGGCAATATCTTCCCAGGAAGAATTTTCATGAAGAACTTATTTTTTAGAAGGCAGTGGGCAAGCTGTAGCAATATCGCATATGGATTGGCTGATCAGCAGCTCCACATTACTTTTTCCAAGACACCCACAGTAATGATGACAATGATTTTGATTTCTTTTCTTTGCCAGGATCTAGTTTGTAGGTAGTATTGCTAAGCTTCACATTTCAGTTGAGAACAATTTACTTGATCTTCACTCATTTATCTTCTGTGCAGTCCCTTTTGGATTTCTAAATCTGTAAGATTCACCTGCCACATCTCTATCGTAGCATTCTGACACTTACCCCCCCTGCACAATGTAGCACACAATGTCAGTGAGTACGGGAATGGTGTTAACATGTGGATGATGAAAAGCAGTTGGTCTCTGTCTGCAGCTGGCAAAGTAACACAGGAATTGTGAAGAACTGATTGATAGTGAGATATCCACACTAAGGCTTTACTGTAGATCACTCTAATGACTGAACGCCAAAGCTTAAATAAAGATTGAAGTTCAGTATTGGTAAAGTGCCTCTTTTTTGTTTAATAAAAGGCATTTTACCAAAACTGACCTTCAGTCACTGAGGATGTGACAGCAGCCAAGCTTTTGGGTGAGGGAAGGAGATGGTACAGGTGTCTTCCTGTCAGCCAGTTCTTCAAGATCCTCATATCATATTGCCAGATAAGCCCCTCCAAAGGATTGGATCCAGGGAAGGTTCATGTATTTTCATTCATAAATCTGTTCTGTCCTGTTTCCTATTTTCACAGAAATCTGTAGTTTTTTTTTTATAAAAGTGCATTAACAATGGATTTATGTAAGTGCTAAAGGAAATTCATCTTCATTTTTAAAATGTTGGTTATTGGTAGAGACCAAAATATGATGATGAGATCCACAGACAAGTCAAAACTACCAGTGGGCCTTGGATATGTGAGGAATCAGCATGCAAAGAGGGACAAAACTAACTCCAATACCTCAGTGTCCAGTTCTGTGGATCTCCTCATGGGAAGGCAAACAGGAGTGCTTCTGCTATGTGCAGAGCATGGTCTATGCAACTGAGAATGCTGTTTTTCATGGTACATATTTTCCAATTGTGAGAAGAACCTTTCTGAACAGCAGAAGATTTCACTTATGCTCATTACTCTGCACCTGAGCAGAGTGGCAGAAGTGGAAACAGAAGAGGGTACAACATGGTCTTCCCTTTGCCTTTTGATTCAGTGCACTTCCTATGTGCCTGGAAAGAGCTACAGAATTAGCTTCTTCAGAGGATTGGATGCCAGTACTTCTGACAGTAGGAAGTCAATGCCAATACTTTATTAGTGTGTGAGTGTAATAATCTTGCCCAAATCCAGTGCAGTTCAAGTTTCAGCACTGGAGTTGGGAACTATCATTAGAAGGAAGAAACAGATCTAGAAGGTTCTAATATTTCCTTCTCCAATAGGCACACGGTCCAAAGTAACTTAGAGGAAAAGCAAAGTGCAAATGTGATTAAGTACATAAATATTCTGAAGTAGTCCAAGAACATCCACCAAATCAAACAGAGTCACAATGAGGACAATCAACATGTTCAAATAACTAGTATTAGATTGGAAGCATATGTAGAATTTTTATATGTGTATTACAACACAGTATTTAAGAACTTGAAAAGCTGTTTTCAGCTTTGGGAAGTTAGAAGGAGCTGACATTTAAAATTGTTCAAACAAAGTAATACGCCATCACTAATTGTTTAAGTAGAATGGAAAACATTGCCTATGCGTAGCCCATCGAAATGGAAAAGAACATCAGTGAACTGAAATGTGAAAAGGTGTATAAATTTGAACAATGGGAAGGGGGTGGAATCACATTGAAGTTATTCACATCTTTAAAGTAACAAAATTATCCATGCATACGGTGATTGTTGCTTTTCTTCTTTATTTCAGGTCACTGAAAAGAAACTATATTGAATCTAAACTTTTACTAAAGAAAAAAAAAAGATAAACTGTGCAGGTGTGAATTCCAGTTTTTGTCTCACCCTGTTAACAAAGGCTAATTATTTCTTTTTAATCCACTGATTTTTTAAAGTTAACTTTTAGTACATGAGATGGCCAGTTCCTTACCTCCCCCGACAAATAGAGAAGTCTGGATACCTATGGATTCTGGTTCATTCTTGTAAACAAATTTAGAGTGAATAACATACATGGTGAGGAAAAGGATCTGGTAGTACTTCCTATTTCAAATTACACATGCTCAGAGTTGCTAAAGTAAAATTATCTGTAAAATATAAAAGGAAGGAAGCATTTTCAGCCCATTAACATATTCTGGCTCATGGAAAATCAGAATCCAGCATGCAAAAGCACCTGGTTCAGTCCCATTCCTAAACCCTATCACCTGTGTATTATAGGAGAGGGGAGACTCTACTGTTATCTCCAATCAGTGACCAGAAATAACAGCAGTCAGCTGAGGCTTGACTTTGGGTTTCAGTCAACATCTGCATTGTTCCCCCTTTTCCGTTCTTCTTCTTCTGCTCCCCAAAGAGGGAAAAGAAAGAACAAAAATGAGCATCCAGTGGAAATTGCAAGTGCAGAAGTTCTATCTGGTGCTTCAACACGCAAGCTGATTTTGTGATTAACAAGGCCCCTGATACTATGCAGCAGAGGAATGGATCCACCTCCATCCCATTATGGTGTCACATGTCAAGATATGGTAGATGTTCCTCAAACAAAAGTTCTAATAAATTTTGAGAGCAGCCAATAGATTTTTCAATGGAGCTAAAATTTCTTAATGGAGGTAACCACATTGGATCTTAGGAGCAAACTACATTTTGTTTTAATCATAATAGAAATGTGACATTAGACTGGAGTTCTGTGCAGTTGCTGTTTCTTGGAATAAAAATGGTGGCTTTGAACAAATAAAAACAAAAAGAAACTACGTATGCTCAGTCTATTGCTTGTATAGATTAGAGCTTGTAAAAAATGTCCTCTAGCCACCTAGTGGTCATGCTGACTGAAGAATTCTGAGAATTGTGGTTCAAAAAATCAATTGTCCAAACTCTTGTACAGATAATCTATTTGTGTGCTGCGCATTAGACTGACCTAAGAAATGAAGCCCTGGACTGGGGAAAAAAAAAAAAAAAAAGACTCTACTAGAACTCCTTCCCATGATAGTATCAACCTGAGTTTTGGAAGGCTGATGTTGGTGTAGGGGGCTCAGCTCACATTACCCTGGTGGCAGAGGAAAGAATGATGTGGTCAAGGTTCCTAAAACAGCAGAGTGATGTGATCACATGGCCCCAGACTTTTGCCTCAGTGTCTGAATATGTAAAACTGAGATATGACACTTAAATAAAACATGGTGTGCAAGCAACATTTGACATATTAAGGACACATTGTCTTTTCACAGCAATATAAATAGAATGAGTGATGGCAAAGCTAGTAGACAGATGGGTTGAGTTGCAACAGGTACCTCACTTTGCATCTGAAAATTCTGCATGCCACCTAAAGTTCTTCCAATTAACTTTAGATGGTTCCTGACACACTTGTCTGCTATAGGTTCTAAAACAGCTTGGCTTGCAGATCAGATTGAGATGATACCCAACTGTTAGAAATGTTTCAAAAGTCTAGAAGGTGATCATAACTTTAAAGAATAGTCCGTCTATATCAACACTTCATCAAGCATCTTGGTTCATGCACGCTGAGTATCAATCTTTCTGGCCCTTTCTGCATGAGGCGAGGGAATTGCTCCGTGCCGTTACCCACCGCTTCTTCTGGGGTCTGAAGCAACGTGGACTGTCCCTGAAGCCCTTTCTGGCCCTTTCTGCATGAGGCGAGGGAATCGCTCTGTGCCGTTACCTACCACTTCTTCTGGGGTCTGAAGCAACGTGGACTGTCCCTGAAGCCCTTCCGCAAGCCTCCTCCTTGTTCCAGAGCGAATTGGAGCAGTGCGAGGTCTATAGATCTGCAGTGCTCCGGCTTCCAAAATGGCGGCTTCCAGCTTCCAAAATGATGGCTTCTGGCTTCCAAAATGGTGGCTTCTGGTTGGTCGTGGGTCCCAACCAACCGCTGAAACTTGCCATGCCTAAAGCCCGCCCTCCGCAGATCACAGGCTCACACTGGTGCAAGCCTGCAAATCTGCACAAGGGAACAGGAACACAATGGCACGTTCAAGGAAAATAAAGACCTGTTTTTTCCGGTCTTTCAAAACACGTTGAAGAACCACTTGGGGTCGTTTTGGAGTGGACTGAGGTGCAGATCTCTGGTAAGTAGTCCACTCCTAGTCCACTCCAAGGTGCAGATGACCTCCGTGAGAGGATGCACTGCCCCGTTCTAATTGCCTGGTGCAGAAAGAGCCTCTGAGTCACTTCAGGGGTCACTGGTTTGGAGCACTAACCTCAGACACCCATTACCCTCTTGCTCATGAGTAGGTGATTAATATAGCAAACAAAGTAGCCATAATAATTTCAGGGAGATTACTCATTGAATGTAGCAGGATCATAAATGAGAGACTTAGTGTGAAATTCAATGTTCTCTAAGTAAGGAGCCGTTAACTTTGCACAAGACAGGGACAACCTGAGCCTAAAAGGAAGTTACTTTGCTGTTGCTAATGGAGCTGAAATGTTATTACCTGTCTTTAACTGCTCTTTATTCCTGGTCCTGACATGACCAAGAATGGGAGTAGCCTTTGCCTGCACTGAAATCCCTCTGTTATCACAGTTATGCTATGTCTGGTGAGAGCACTAGATATCCTTTTGATATCAAATAATTTGGCCTTTGCCTGAGCTTTCTCTGCCACCCTACTCCACGTGTTTGCAGAGGCCTCCTGGACGAGCACGCACGGGCACGGCCGTTAATGGTTGTACATTCCAAGACCCCATTCAGGCAAGCAACTTAAGCCTCTCCGTTGCTTTAGGGAAAAACCTCCCTGCAAACTGGCTCTGCTCTGCTCAGATCTACACAAAGCCATGCATCCAAGAGCCAAGCCATTCCTTTGTATTGGGCTATTAACGAACTGGCCACGCTATTGTCATCAAGAGCTAAACCAATCATACAAAACTTGACCTTTTCCAACTCCTTTGTCCAACTCCAAATTTCCTTTGTTCTCACCGAGCATGACATAGCCTGTAGGTAAAATCCACCCTATGTAAGGTCCCCACTTTTGGGACGTCTTTGGACTACTTTGGACTTCCATCCCGCCTTGTTGCCGATTGTCTAAGGAAACTCCCCTCAGCAAGCCCTGCAGAGCTTTCTTCCCCGGATCCTCGCTTCTCTCCAGGACTACGAGACCAGGTGTCATATTGCCTTTCCCAAAAAGCTCTCCATTTCTCTTTCTCAGCTAGTTAGTTTATGTCTTGTCTTGCGTGTTTCTTGTCTTTAATAAAATATTGTTTATTACTTTGAAAACCTTGTCCAGTCGCTCTCTGACCCGACGCTGTATACATAGGGTTAAAGATCCTTGCTAACGTTACCCTGCCTCTCGTTTAGCCGAGAGAGTGCTCCAGCTAAATTCCCCCAATTTGTGTTTTTATTTGGTTATCTGGGTGCCGCTCCCGGGACCCCAAACATACAGGGTAACACCTCAAGAATCACTAAACCACAACAGAGATAACATCTGATACAAAATGTAGGCCTGTGACTCTATTATCATCATCTTTCTTCTTCCGTACGATCTTTCAACATCTTTTGCCTGATAAGGAAGCTAGTGGAGCTTTGAAAACTTGAATGATATATTTTGTACTTTTCACTTGGCCAATAAAGGTATTGGTCTTTTGTGGATTTTGGATTTTGTTGTATTTTTCTGAATGACCGACACAGCTATCCCTGTATATGGTTTAGTGAAAAAGGAGACACTATGTTACATTTATATCTTAAGAAGAGAAAAAGAAAAAAAACAAAAAACAAAACCGAAAGACTCATTATGTTAATTTTGTTAATGATTACATTCTTACACAAAGATTAATTCACACTTCATGTTCAAATTGACTGTATATTCAGTCGGTGTGCCAGATGTGTCCCTTCCAAATTGGATTACTATACTGTACTCTACACGAGACTGCACTTGAAATGTGCTCAAAAGCTACAGCTAATTTTAAAAAAAATGCATGAGTTGGACTGCTGTCATGTATGTGCTTTGGAAGCCTGACATCACTGCTCATACACCAACTGCACTAGTTTCCAATCTGCTTCTGAACAAAATTCAGTGTCCTGGTTTTGACATACAAAGCCTTAAAAGGTTAGAGGTCTAGGTATCTGAATTGATATGAGCCTGTTTGAAACTTGAAATCTTCAGCAGAGTCCCTGCCACATGTCCATTTACCCTAAGAAGCCAGGCTGGTAAGTACATAAGACGTTTCCTGTAGCAGCATCAAAACTGTGGAAATCTGTTACCCTGTTTATTGGAGGTCCCGGGAGGGACACCTATATGCGCTCTCAATTAACTAAGTTTGGGGAAATTAGCTAGAGCACAAGTTAGCAATGCGAGAGGCAGGGCAACGCAGTGGAATCTTTTACCCAATGTCTTCGGGGTCAGGCCAAGCCAAGGAGCACACCGGAATTTAAGAATAATTGAGATTTTTATTAAATACAGACACGCAGCGTATGCAACATACAATCACACAAGTAACTAAGGAAAATAAAGGGTGGAGTGGTATAGAGGGATTTTGAGAGGGATTGTTGAATTGGGTGATATGAAACCTGTCCTGAAGCCTGGAAGAATAGAGAGCAATGCTGGGGTTCGATGTGGCTCAGCACACGTAGCTGAGGGGAAGCTCGCCAAGCAAAGCGGCAGCAAGGCAGTCTGGAACTCGGGAGCGATCCGAGGAAGGTCTCGGAATCAGGGGTTTTTATAGGGAGAAATGTAACTGCAGGCTATTCCATACTTGGGAGAAAGAATGAGTTTCAGGCGCGAGACAAAGCTTTGGAAAAGTCAAAATTTTACAAGATTGAGTTAAGTCCGAATTGACAAAGAGGTAGACAGTATGCAAACGCAGAGTGCTTGGCATTTGAGTATTCAACTTGCCATGTTGCTTGCTCGGGGCAGGGAGTCCTTTGTAAACAGTGTGCATACATAATGAGGGTGTTTGCAGAGAGGTCTCCTAAAGCAAGGATCTGGCTATTTCTGGCCTGCCTGGGTGGAGAATGAAATGTCCAGCGATTAGTGGCCGAGCCTAGCTCTGTGCTTGTCCAGGGGCCTCACAAACACATGGAGAGGGGTGGTGGAAGAGAGCCAAATTATTGATATCAAAATGATGTCTTTATGCTATCTCCAAGGAGGCCTAACTTGCAGTAGCAAATCACTGGCAAAGAAATTAGGCTGGCTCATCCCTTTTGACCTTCTGGCATGCAGCCAAGTCTGTACTGTTTCATATGACCTTTGATCCTTAAGACCAGGAATGACTTTTCATTTTATGTGTGCTTTTTAAAAAATAAAAGAAAAAGTTTTTAAAAGTTGCTTTTGGCCTGTTTCTAAATAATGTTGTTATTCTGTTACAATCTATCTTACTTGCTGTACATTACCATTGCAGTTTGAGAGGCAATCAATCAATCAATCAATCAATCAATAAATTCACTTCAAAAACTTACTGTAATGATGTTGAAAAACACCATTCATGATGTTGTTTTCCCTCTGTTCCTATTCCCTGCTTGTCCCTGGGTCTTTCTGCACTACACAGTTATAGTGCTATTATTCTACTTCCAACATCCTGTGAAATTCTGAGGTTTGTAGTTTACCGAGTCCAAAGAGCTCTCTGGCTGAGAATTCTAAATGCCTCTCCCTAAACTGCAAACCCTAGGAGCCCATAGGATGTTGAAAGTGGAATAATAGCACTATAACAGCGTAGTGTGGAAAGGCCTCCTGTTTTGACAATGTGAAAAGGACTTTTTTTAAAAAAACTATCTCACTCAACCACCCACTGAATGCAAATGAGTTAAAAAGAAATACACACAAATAGGGATACAGGAAATAAATGCCTTGATCAAGATATATCAGTTAAGGCCAGACCTACCCTGTCCCTCCCCATCCCAGACAACAATACCCAGATTCTCCCTTCCGCTCATCAACAATAATCCCTCCCCAACAAGAAAAAAATGAAATCAGATAGCTAAACAGCTAGTGTCTTTTTGGAAGCTACATTTTTGACTACATCAGAACCCAGTTCGGTCACAAAAATAACTAGAGTTCTTATCAGATAATCCGTGCCTTTTATCTGTCATGATATTGACACCAGTAATTACACTGCAGGGCTTACTACATGTGACGTAGCACCCATATGCTTTATTAGTTTTTTTGTAGAAACTAGTTGCAGTCTTTCTCTAAGAGGCTTGAAAGCAAATAAATTATATGTCTCTTGTAGCAAAATATCACATGAAACCAATTAAAGCGTCTTTTACCACAAATTAAAGAGGCAGTATCTTGTTCACAACAAATGTTTGTTTGCACCAGATTGTGTGATAATTGACCCAAATCTCCAGATCTACTGCTTCCTTGAGGGTCCCCATTTTGGAGATGCTCATATACTAACTTACATTTTTCCCTTTCTTCTTCCAGTGACAACTACCATTTCTTTTGATTTTTCAGGATGTGGTTTCTAAGAGAAGAAGAAAAAAGGGGAGGGGGAAGAAATCCTAAGACAAAATTTCAAAGAAGGCACTTTACATTCACAACTGATTCAGAATGCCAAACACATTCTTTTCCATTGCACAAGAACAACTTAGGTAGACAGGTCTGTGGTCCCTAAGCAATGTTTAACTTTGAATGTTGCTTCAGATTAGCTGCAGTTAGGCAATAGTTTCACTTCACTTGCAGGAAGGGCCCGGGGACTTAAGTATCTCTACACTAATGCACAGAGTATGGGAAACTTACAGGATGAGCTTGAACTCCTAGTACAACAAAATAAATATGATTTGATAGGCATCACTGAGACCTGGTGGGATGAGTCTCATGATTGGAATATAGGAATAGGTATAGCCTATTTTGTAAAAATAGACCAAACAAGAAAGGAGGAGGAGTAGCCTTGTATGTCAAGGATGTTTTCACCTGTAAAGAGATCTGGGACTTAAACCCAGAAAGCCAGGTCGAGAGTATCTGGGTAAGAATTAAGGGAGCAAGAAACAATAGGGATATTTTGGTGGGGGTTTACTACAGACCTCCAACCCAAACTGAGGACTTTGATGACACCTTCCTCAACCAAATGACTGCACATTCAAAAAGGAGAGATACAGTAATAATGGGAGATTTCAATTACCTGGATATATGTTGGCAGTCAAACCAGCATGTTGCCAAGACAGCAAGGTCCAGCAAGTTTCTTGCTTGTCTTGCAGACAATTTCATGGTCCAGAAGGTGGAAGAGGCCACAAGGGGATCAAATATTCTAGATCTAATCCTGATCAACAGGGATGACCTTGTTAATGAGGTAGAAGTGTTGGATCTTTGGGGGGGAGTGACCATGCCCTATTGGAATTTGGCATTCAGTGGGAAGAAGACAAGTGTAGCCAGACACTCATCTTAGATTTTAAAAAAGCAGATTTCCGTAAACTTAGGGAGCTGCTGGCTGGAATTCCATGGTCAGGAATAGTGAAAGGGAAAAGGGTTCATGTAGCATGGGAGTTCCTTAAAAGGGGGATACTGAAGGCACAGTCTAAAACTGTGCCAATAAGGAGGGAAAATGGAAGGCATCTGAAGAAACCAGAATGGTTGACAAAAGAACTCTCAGCTGAGCTTAGTGTTAAGAGAAACATGTACAGGAAATGGAAGAAGGGGGAAACCACCAAAGAAGAATTTAAGCAAGTAGCCAGGAGATGTAGGAAGAAGTTCAGAAAGGCTATAGCACAGAATGAACTTAGGCTGGCCAGAGACATTAAAACCAATAAAAAGGGCTTTTTAAAATATGTCTGCAGCAAAAGGAAAAAGAAGGAGACGATAGGGTCACTGCACAGAGAAGACGGCAAATTACAGGGGGAAGAGAAAAGGCAGAACTACTTAACACCTTCTTTGCCTCAGTTTTTTCCCAGAAGGATACAAGCACTCAACTTGGCGGTTGGGGAGCAGGCGAGGAAGCAGGAGAAATGAGGCACATAAGAGGTAGAGAGGTGGTACAGGAATACCTGGTCACACTGGATGAATTCAAGTCTCAAGGGCCAGATGAATTGCATCCTAGGATATTAAAAGAGCTGGCAGAGGTCATTTTGGAACTGCTTGCTATAATCTTTGAGAAATCTTGGAGGACAGGAGAAGTTCCAGCAGACTGGAAGAGGGCAAATGTTGTCCCTATCTTCAAGAAGGGAAAAAAAGAGGACCCAAATATTTATCACCCAGTCAGCCTGACGTCAGTACCTGGAAAGATCCTGGAGCAGATCATTAAGCAGTCAGTTTCTAATCACTTAGAAAGCAACACGGTAATCACGAGAAGTCAACGTGGATTTTCAAAAATAAGTCATGCCAGACTAATCTTATCTCTTTTTATGATAGAATTACTAGCTTGATAGATTAAGGGAATGCTGTGGATGTAGCATATCTCAATTTCAGTAAGGCCTTCGACAAAGTTCCCCATGACATTCTTGCAAAGAAGCTAGTAAAATGCGGGCTGGACAGGGCTACTGTTAGTTGGATTTGTAATTGGTCGACTGACCGAACCCAAAGAGTGATCATGAATGGCTGCTTTTCATCCTGGAGAGAAGTGACTAGTGGGGTGCCACAGGGTTTTGTCCTGGGCCCAGTGCTGTTCAATATTGTTGTCAACAACTTGGATGAAGGAATAGAGGGCATGCTCATCAAATTTGCAGATGACACCAAATTGGGAGGGGTTGCTAATACGCCAGAGGACAGGATCAAAATTCAAAATGACCTGGACAGATTGAAGAGTTGGGCCAAGGCTAACAAAATGAAATTCAACAGAGAGAAGTGTAAGGTCCTACACTTAGGTAGGAAAAATGGAATACAGAAACATAGGATGGGGGACACATGTCTGTATAGCAGTACGTGTGAAAGGGATCTAGGAGTCTTCATAGACCACAAGCTGAACATGAATCAGCAGTGTGATGCAGCAGCCAAGAAAGCCAATGCAATTCTCGGCTGCATCAATAGGAGTATGGTGTCTAGATCGAGGGGGGTACTGGTACCACTCTACTCTGCTTTGGTTAGACCTCATCTTGAATACTGTGTCCAGTTCTGGGCACCCCAATTCAAGAAGGACATGGTCAAGCTGGAGCAAGTCCAGAGGAGGGCAACCAAAATGGTGAGGGGCCTGGAAGCCATGCCCTATGAGGATAGACTTAGAGAGCTGGGTATGTTTAGTCTGCAGAAGAGAAGGCTAAGAGGGGACATGATAGCCATGTTTAAATGTTTGAAGGGATGCCATGTAGAGGAAGGAGAGGGCTTGTTTTCTGCTGCTCCAGAGACCAGGACAAGGAGCAATAGATTCAAGCTGCAGGAAAGGAGATTCTACCTGAACCTCAGGAAGAACTTCCTGACAGCCAGGGCTGTCCGGCAGTGGAATCTGCTGCCTCGGAGTGTAGTGGAGTCTCCTTCTTTGGAGGTTTTTAAGCAGAGGCTACATGGCCATCTGTCGGGAGTGCTTTGAGGGTGTTCCTGCATGGCAGGGGGTTGGACTGGATGGCCCCAGTGGTCTCTTCCAACTCTACATTTTTATGATTCTATGATTCACAATTTTCCTGTTTTGGGCTATATGGGTTATAGCTGTTTCAAATCCATTCCATAGTATTTCATTTTTTAATCTGGAAGAAGATAGTTGTGGATCTTGATACTTCCCTCCAGCTGTCCATATTCTTGCTTAATAGCAATTATACCTGTGACTGTAGCATCAAAACAAACAACCACACTTGGAAAAAAATGTAAGCCTGTTAATTTTTAAATTTAAATCCCTTTATTTTTAAACAAAATCTAATGATTGGTTTAAATAAGAAAAGGAATCCTACATCCATTTGCACTTATCGAAATACACACGTATAGTCAAATGTATAGATGATTTTTTAAGAACTGACTGCAGTATTTTAAATCCCTATTTGCATATAGTGGACTATTTTTGGAATAATTAATACTGCATTGAAATTTTCTTTAACTTGCACAAACCCCCAACTTAATTTAATAATAACTAAACATTTGTACTGTTGTGGGGGGGGAGTTCTTTTTAAAATGTTAAAGCATTCATATGCAACTATACAAAAAATACTCCAGTGTTTTCTATTTCTAGCTAAAAAAATACACTGACTGAACCATTAGGACTTCATCATATTACATACAATGTGATTCTCAATTCATTAAATCCTGTTAGTTTGCAGTCAGACCTTCTTTTCTCTCTTGCTTCCTACCTGGCTTCCTTTGCTTTCTTTCCCTTGTCTCTCCACTCTATTTTTCTTGTACATTCTCACTCTGTCTCTTCTCCACTCTCCATGGCCATTTCCACATGGTGTTGCAGTCCTACAATGGGTACGTGATGGCAGAAGTCTGTGAGTCATACTTTTGCATGACGTCGTTGTGATCCCGCAGCCATTGCATCCCCACACATCACAATTGCAGGATATTCACCTAATGGGAAAAAATCCATTAAGCGCCCATGATTGCGCGATGCTCCCATCACCCCGGGCCATGCAGAAGGGGTAGAAGTGTGGCCAAGTGCTTCCTTCCTCAGTGCAGCATGGGAAAGATGCCAGCTGCACTGCAGATGGCAGGCACATTTCGCTCACTCTCCCTTCCACTGGGAGTCAGCTGTGTGCAAAGGGGAGTGTTCCCAGTGCACTCCCTTCCTGGCAAAAGCACTGTGGGATCATGATGGGATGTTGGTGGGACACAGGCCAGTTCATCAGGAAAACACAGGCCATTTCTGCACCAGACTGGCGGCACCCAGTCAGGTGCAGAAATGGCCTGTGTTTTCCCTGATGAGCGTCTGTTCTGCCTTTTCCCTCTCTTCCATGTGTTTCTGTTTTGCCATTTTCTCTTCTCTCAGCTTCCATAATTCTCTCTCTCTATTTTTGTCCCCATCTCTCTCTCTCTCTCTCTCATATTCCACTTACCTTACTCTTGTCTCATCTGTCAGCTATCCATGCTCCCTCTGCTTCTCTTTCATTTTCTGCACAGGCAAGGCTTCCTTTCCTATGTGTATGCCTCTACACCGCGAGGGAGTACACCAAGGCTTTGACTTCCTAGTTTTCCTTCCATCTTCTTCTTTGCTCCCACTGTAGTTTGCACTGCTCACCTCTGCCCCACTCACCATGGAGTGAAAAGAACTAATGAGGATAGTAGGGGAGATGGTGAAGAGGGGAACAGTGTAGAAAATGAAAACATTACTCCTTCCATATTGTTCCTATGAAAATTTTTTAAAAAATGCTGTGAAAAATTACTTTACATTCTGTCTCATTTTCTTTCTCAAAAGTAGACAGTAACATAATTTAATTTAACACATTGGTTCCCATAGCAGTTAGGATATAAGCACCCCACTCCTGTCCATGAGGATTGTTGGATCAGGGATTTTATGCAGAATCCTAAATACACAAATGTCTTCATCAGGCATGCTTTCAAAATCTTACAAATATCTTACACAACTGCATAACCACAGACATTTTGTGCCTTGTTTTTTTCTCCCTTTGATATTTATTATTTATTAACAATACTCTAGAATATGTGTAAAGGACCTCATGTCTTCTGGCCTAGTTATAGTTACCATGCCATTGTCGTCGTCCTCGTCCTCGTCATCATCATCATCATCATCACCACCACCACTATGAAAAAAGAGTAATGCATCTGCACTAATAAAAGGCTCATTTTTAATTTCACTCTCTATCATGCTTTTCTGACTATCGCTGATTCTTCTCAGTAAACCAACTACCCACACACCACCTGCCACTTGAATAACTAGTAGGACGCTCCAAATGATTTAGTCATGCCATTTGGAAAACATTAGACATCACAACTATCTATTAGAAATAATTTTTTATTGTGGCTTTTGAAGGGCATGTACTTGCATTTGATTATCCTAAATTTAACTGAGTTGTTTTTCCCATTTTTTCCTGTATAATTAGCTAAATGTGATGCATTTTGAAAGCAAGGTATATGACTGATGTGCACATTTTTAATGGTGGTTCCTTTGCACAGCCTTCAAGACCTGGGTGAAATTTACTGGACTCCAGATTTCACTTTTTAAAGTGAGACTAGTGCTGATGGATCAAAAATGACAGTGTGAAACCGCTCTGTGTTGTAAACCTACTGCTGAAGTTACAGGTAAATCTACAACAGAGGTAATGTTACCCTGTGTGTTTGGGGGGTCCCGGGAGGGGAGCCCAGATTGCCGAATAAAATACCAATTGGGGGGAAATTAGCTGGAGCACTCTCTTGGCTAACGAGAGGCAGGGTAACTTTGCAAGGATCTTTAAACCCAATGTCTACAGCTTCAGGTCAGGGAACAGGCACGCAAGTTTAAAAGTAACCAAAAATAACAGTTTTATTGAAAAATAAACAAGAATAAAATGACACACACTCTAACTAACTGGAAAGCAGAATTGGAGAGCATAGGGATGGGTAATACAACACCTGGTCTCGTTGTCCTGGAGTGAAAGATGGGGTTCCGAAGAAGAGAGCTCAGTGTGGCTGGCTGAGGGGAGTTCCCTTAGACGACCAGCAGCAAGGCGGGATGACAGTCCAAAGTAGTCCAAAGAGGGGAAGCAGACTCAGTTATGGAGAACTGAGGTGAAAACTTCACTGGACAGAGTGGCAGCAAGGCTGGATGGAAGTCCAGAGTGATCTGAAGACTGTTTGGAAATGGGGGGGGGTTATATGGGAGTTTGTGCCTACCGGCTATGGCAAGCTCGGTGAGAACCAAAGGAGTTTTAGCACTAGACAAAGGATTTGGCAAAGGTCAAATTTAACATGATGAGCTTAACGCTCGACGACAATAGTTTGGTCAGTATGTAAATGTCTTGTTTACCGGACTGGCTCTGCTGAGAGCCGCACAGCTATTGTGAAGTTTGCAGCTGGAAGTTCCCTGAAGCTACGAGCGAGGCTGGGGTTGCTGGCCTCAATAGAGTCTGGAATGCAAAGCCATTAGCGGCCGCACTCTGTCCGTGCTTGTCCAGAGAACCTCGCAAACATGTGGAGTGGGGTAACTGAAAACAGTCCAGCTAAAGCCGAATTGCTTGATATCAAAGTGATATCTGGGGGTCCTCACCTACAGTGCCACAACGGAAGTAACACTAAGAGGGCTTACATGCCCCACCTGTAGAGAAGACAGCGTAAAAAGAAAAACTGTAAGTTCTGAGTCAAAGAGTGCTGCCAACCTGGACTTCAGGGTTTATTAAATATGCAAATATACATGGTATATGTGGCTATATGGCTTCATATTTTGATGAAAAATGAACTCCAATAAAATTCTCATCCATGTCATGTTATGCTTTTGTCATGCCACATTATTTTCTCTGCAGAAAATGCAGAGAAATTAGGAGTTTCTTTTGCACAAGATCTGCATGTGTGTTTTTTCCCCCACCAAAAAATGATGCCTTCTAAATAAAAATACCATGTGTAAATTTTGCACAGAATAAGTCCTGAACTGTGAAGTCCTTGTCAGTCCAGGAGTCTCCTCATCAGGGTTTCCCAACAATTAAGAAACACATTTTCCAACCATTTTGGGGTATTTTCCAATATTCTTTCCATCCCTATTAAGTTCTCCCAATGCATGCAACTCTGTGCATCTTCCCTTTTCCCATCTTCCCGAAGACACACACCTGTACCTATGTTTTCCAGAGATGCTTTCACATGCTTCCTATGCTTGTGTTTGGAAGGAAAGAGCTTTTTATTTATATTATTATGAATGTCTCATGTATGTAATGTGCACTCCATAAAAATGAGGGGTTTTTTTATTTTAAAAAAAAGGTCCTGAAAACATTCTTCAGCAAATACAAAGTCATTTTCTAAGTTGAACAATTCTAATTCCTTCAGTCTGTCACTTGGGTTTTCATTCATTCACTGATTCTCTAACAAAATGTAGGCCAAATCCTATTTGAGCTCTGCTAGAGCATAAAGTCCTGCCAGGGTAACTGCATCTGAATTCCCTCTGCATCAGATGGAGTGTTGGAGGACCAGAAGGACAACAGATGTCCCTATTTTCCCAGTTGGGTGACTGGAGCCAAATGGGTCCCTGGAACCCCCCTCCATGCCACCAATGGTCATGGAGGACACTCCATTGCCATCTAGGACCACATTAAGGTTTCCGTAGGCCCTAGGCACTCTTGTATTTGACTCACCTTGCCTCAGTGTACTGCTAGGGATGTTTTCATAGGCCCTAAAATTTTTGTGGGCCCTAGGCACTGTGACTATAGTGCCTACTGGATAAGGTGGCCTGTTGCCATCTAACCATGCTTGGGTTTGGGGGAATGGGTTATTTTTCAAGAAAGTACTCCTTCTGCAACAACCAAAAACAAAACAACACACACACACACACTGGTATTAAGGGAGATATGTCACCAAAAGATTCCAGCATTTGATAGCCGTGCCCAGCTCACTGAGGGTTATCTTAGTTTTAAACAAGGCACTCTGATGGCTGACATGGTTGTCTGGGAAAGTTGCTACGTAGACTGTTGAATCTGGGCATTGATTTGTATGTGTTTATACTAAAGAAAGGCAGGTTATGTTTACAGTAAGAAAACGTATGGATTAAAGAATTCTGGCTACTGTGATGTTGTAGCTTGTTCTATGCAAGTGAGCAAAGATGAACAGGCCCGATTCAAGCAATTATTTGCGGTTGCTATGGAAACAATTTTATAAAGGACAATGTTTCGTATGCTGCTATTATTAACTACCATCATGAATGATATGAAACTCATATTTTATGTCTGCATTTGCATTTCCTTTCTTGAACGCATGTGTGAAATAACTGTGTGATTTTCATTATCTTTTTAAAAGACAGATACCTTGTACTTGTTGCAACTATACCGCTGGGTCAGATGGAGAGAGGAGTAATCATTATTCTACATACGTGATCTCAATGCTTTGATGGCCTCACAGGACTAAAAGTTGGACTATAAATAGAAAAACCTTTTTAAAGGTGATTCTTCATTCATGCCCTCAGCTACCTGATGCCTGTTAGAATCCTATAATATTAAATGAGGACCTCCATTTGGGAAACCATCCCTTCAGGTCAAACACTAGAGGAAGCAATTTCTTCCTACTTAATTTAACTGGCTCAAATGCAGTTGTTTTCAATGAAGACATTTTAAATATACAGCCATGAGTCATCTATGGGGTATCAACATGGTTGTATGAACATATATTGGTGTGGTTTATTTCTATATAAACGACACCACAACCCTGTAGAAAGGTGTTGTGTAGCTTCTGTTCTGAATCTGCAGTGGCTTTCAAAGGTCCTTCCCTCTCAGTTCTTATTGCAATATTTAGACCTCAGTAATGCTAGTGAAATGAAATGTTCCACTGGATTACCCTTTTGCACAAGTGGTTGGGCAAAAAGAATGCACAACTGGATGTTCAACTGCTTTACACAGCTGCTTGTCCAATAAAAAATTCTTAGGGATAACACTGTTATCCCTACTAATACAATGTCTTAAGGCTCCTGAGTGACACGCTTGGATATAGGCCCATACGTAAAAGCCTGATTCCATTTTACCACCAACTACTCCAGGGATGTGTCTGCTGATGAATCACCACCAACACAGACAGAAGGACAGGGAGGCCCTTTCCGCACTTTATCTTTTTCTGGCACTGGGGTGTGGGGATTGCGTGAGCAGCCTCCAGCGAGAGGTTCTCGCTTCCCTGCTGCTTCAGCTGTGCATGAGCTGCCTGCTTGCTTGCACGAGAGCCCCACCTCTTCCTTCTGCAGCGCAGCCTGGGAGTTTCCCAGGCTACACTGGGGCAGGAAGCGCGACTGGTGTGGCTCCGGAGGCTCCGCACACCAGGTAAGTGCACAGAGGGCCAGGGAGCAATACGCGATTGCTCACCATTTTTGGCTTCCAGCTGAAAATGAAAAGGTGTGCAATCGGCGCCTGCCAGCCCCTGGAGTGAGTGAGTTGTGCGGATCACTTTTCACAATCGTGCGATGCTCCAGGCACCCTTTTGTATGGCAAATGCCATGTGGAAAGGGCCGAAGAGTCTACAATGATGATTGATGCCACTCTAAGGAAAGCAGTGCCAGTGGTCAAATACAGGCATACATTGGTTGCCAAAGCCTCTACTTGCCCACCCCCCATTCTCTTTGTTGCCTGACAAGTTGTACATTTTTTAGTGGTATCAGCATTGGGAGGACAATGATTGAGGGCTGGAGAAACACTGGCTTTCATTATTGGGCTATAGTAGCATATCTATAATAAGCAAAGCAATAAAATTTGAGTGGAACTCTGCTCTAACCATTCCTATTGCGGCCATGTGTGCCTCCGTACAACAGGCAAGATAAACAGCAGCTGCCTCCAGAATCCCTTGCTGAGCATACACAAGCACCAAAACAGAGAGAAAAGGGGAGAGTAGATAAACCATCCTCACCAGCTACCCTAACCGTATTTTAAAAAATGCAGACATCTGCAAGTTTTACCACTGAAAAGGAAGACATAAAAAAAGGTGGAGGCTGATGAAAGAAAAAGCCAGCCTGGGATGCATTTTGGAAGAAGTCTTCAAGTGGTCTTTAGAAGGTTCAAAATCTTTTTGTTTACTCATGCAAGGTTTATCAGACTTGGTTGCTTCTTTTCACATACAAACATACAAGTACTTTTGAATAAAAAGTTAGCTGAAACATGCTGAAATGCTCTTCTTTTAGTGGTGTAGAAACTCATTCCTGTTCTTCCCATGTTATTTCTGCCTCCAGTACAAACTTCTCTGTTAAAGAAGTCATGCGCAGGAACTCATACACCTCATTAACTAAAGTACACCTCTACATTAAAAATTCAGAAAGAAAACATTTAGAAGTCCCAGATCTCCTCATTTAAAGTGTTTTGAACACTATTCCCCTTTTTAAATTATCTACATCAGGGGTAAGCAACTGAAGCTATACCATTTCCTTTTAAAAAAACTAAAAGCTGGAAGAGAGCTGGGATAATAAATTAGATCAATGATAGATAGATAGATAGATAGATAGATAGATAGATAGATAGATAGATAGATAGATAGACAGACAGACAGACAGACAGACAGACAGACAGACAGACAGACAAGGCTCTCTTCAGCATTAGCCAAAAAATAAAATAAAATAAAAATTAAGAGTTTAACAACAGTTGGAGGGCCACATTCTGCCTCCTACATCAAGGTACCCAGCTGTTTTTAGATAGCTGAAAAATATTGTTGCCACTAGACTACTAGGGTAGAGTGACACAAGAAAAGAAGATTCCTAAAAAATAGTCTGGGTTTATGCTTCTTACCAGTTCTTGAGCCAATGTTATTGCCTTGGCAGTAGAGAATCGTGATCTGTCTTCAAATGGTATAATTAAGTTCAAGCAGCAGAACACTTGAAGTCCTGTTGATTTTACTGTGAATAATTGGGTCCTAAAATTGTTTAGTTTGTGGGATCTCTTTGGATGTGACATGGCTTATAAACAATCAATATATACCATGGCTTTATTTCTTTAAAGGACATAGCAGAGCATTTATTTTGAAGATGTAGATGGTAAAATGAGCTGAGATTTACTTCAAATGAGAAAAGGTTTCTGGCTTTGCAAGTGCATAATTAAGGGGTTTTCATAGTTAAGACTTGTCCTCTGGCAATGCCTGCTCTTTGAGACACTGGGTCTGGCAACAGTGACACATGCTGCAGTTATACCCCGGATGTATCATTCTAACATGATCAATATGAGGCCATCTTGGAGGAATGTTCAGAAATTTCTGGTGGTCCAAAGAATTGCTAGCGGTTGCTGGTTTTATGGAGCACACAATTCCTTTATTGCAACAGCTCCACTGGATGCTGCTCTGTTTCTGGGCACTATTCAAAGAACTGGTTTTGATCTATGAAGCCTTATACAGCACTGGTCCAGTCTGTTTGTATGACAATGGCCATTTCTGCGTGAGGTGAGGGAATCACTCCGTGCCGTTACTTACTGGATCTTCTGGGCGCAGACCAACGCAGACTGTCCCTTAAGTCCTTCCACAGGGCTCCTCCGTCTCGTCCAGGGTGAATCAGAGCAGTGCGAGGTTTTAGATCCACACTGCTCTGGCTTCCAAAATGGTGGCTCCCGGTTGTTTGTGGGTCCCGACCAACCACTGAAGCTTGCCACTCCTAAAGCCTGCCCTTCGCAGATCACAGGCTCACATTGGTGTGAGCCTGCAAATCTGCACAAGTGAGCAGGAATGCAATGGTGTGCTCCGAAAAATTAAGGCATGCTGGAGGACCAGTTGGGGGCGTTTCGGAGTGGACGCACTGGGCTGTTTTAATTCCCTCGTGTGGAAATGGCCATAATCTTCCTATTTGAGCCTGCCTGAATTTTAAGATCTACAGGGAGGCACATTTCTTTATTCCACCACTTTCACAGGTATAGCTGGTTGGGATGAGGGAGAAGGCCTTCTCTGTGGTGGTTCCCACACTTTGAAACTCCCTCCTTAGAGAAGCTAGAATGGCTCATTTTTATTCTCCTTGCAGTGGCAAGCTAAGACCCTTCTCCTCCAGCAAGCCCTTGAAACTGACATTCAATGAGAAAGGGACTTTTTATGGCCCTGTACTACACATAATTCCAGGAAAGTACCAAATCCTGTTTCTTCTTGGAAGCTAAGCAAGGTCAGCCTTGGTTAGTCCTTGGATGGGAATACCAGGTACTGTAGGCTATATTTCAGAGGAAGGAACTGGCAAAACTATCTCTGAGTATTCCTTGCTTAAGAAAACCCTATGAAATTCATGGGAGTCAGCGTGAGGTGACAAGTGATTTGAAGGCACATTCATACACACACACAGTTTTTAATCTTTTTTTAAAGTGAGATTTTAAATGGTTTTAACTCTCATATGCTTTTAACTATATGTGTTTCTATTGTATTTTCTGCCTTTTTGTAAGCCACCTTGATTTCCAGGCCATTTCCACACTATACTGTTCTAGTGCTATTATCTCACTTTCAACCTCCTATGGAATCCTGGGGTTTGCAGTTTAGGGAGGGCCAGAGAGCTCTTTGCAGTTTATTCTCAGCCAGAGAGCTCTTTGGCCTCAGTAAACTACAAACCCCAGAATTCCACAGGATATTGGAAGTAGAATAATAACACAATAACAGTGTAATGTGGAAATGGCCTCGGTCTGGGAGAGAGGCAAGATGTTTTTTAAAAAAGGGTTAGTGGGTTGGCTTGATGACATGATAGTTAAAACACTAATAATCATCCACTCTAATGCCAGAAAGAGGTCCCATGCACATCATGGCAGACAGTCCCGAGCAGCAGTGGAGGCAAAAAGGTGGCTCAGGCAGCACTGTGCCGCTACATGGCTTTAGTCATTTCCGCACTAGACTGTTATAGCACTATTATTCCACTTGCAACATCCTATGGAATCCTGGGGTTGGCAGTTTCGGGAGGGGCCAGGTGGGCCATAGGATGTTACAAGTGGAATAATAGTGCTATAACAGTTGAGTGTGGAAATGGCCCTTGAGTAGGTAGAAGCAATACACAAGGGCTGTTTATTCCTGTGGGTCACATGGAGCACTGCTGGCTGTTAACAGCCAAGAACCTGGGTGCTGCTGCCCAAGCTGCCAGTAAGTAATAATCACAATAAAGACACAGTGATGCCTCTCCATCAATTGATGCTCTGTGGTGCTTTTAGTTTCACTGCAAGCTCTAGCCTCAGGCCATTAAATCTTTGAATCAATGAGCCACGCAGTTTAACAGCAGAGTGCCTATCTAAAACTGAAATTTTATTGTGATGTTCTTCAATGACTTTCATAGAAATAGTATAGTTAGATAACTCTCTAACTATGGTTTGAAAAGTTATATCAATTGTGCTAATAGCATGAAATTATGGCCAAATGTGATTTTGAGATAAAGCAGTGGGCATAATTATAGTGTAACTTTTGAGTCAACCAGAAAACATACCCATTCTTAGTAATTCTGACACCTAGCTAGGGCTGAGAAAGAATTTTGTTCAGTCTCATATTTTTAGGCAAATCAACCAGATTCACACTTTCCAAACTGACATATAAACCAAGACACTTGTTTTGGATTAAACACATCTCAGAATTTTGTGATGCATTTCATGGTGCAGGAAAAGTCTATACTGCTTAAAAATAATCGAATTAAATTTGAAAAAGTTACCCTCCTGGAGAGTTCTGGGAGTTGCTGCCCAAACAAACTTTGTCATGCTCTGAAGAGGGCTGACATGATGGAGCATATACAAAGACTAGCATAGACTTGGGGCTTTTCCGCACTTTGGAGAGGAAATGGGGCAGTCCGTTACTCACCAGACTGGCACGTCCCCGTCCCCCCGACGATCCACGACGGTCTGGAGCAGTGTGTGCCTGCGCTACATACTCTTTGGTGATGAAAATGGAGGCTTCTGATTGGCTGAGGCTCTCCACCAACGGGAGAAGCTCACCAGCCGGAAGCCCACCCCCAGAAGATCTGCAGACTCGCACTGGCACGAGCCTACAGATCTATACTTCACAGAGCGACGGACTGGAGCGCACTGCGCTATTGAAAGTCCTCTTTTAATCAGTCTTTCAATAGCACGGGCAACCACCAGTTCTGGGCATTCCAGAGCAGGCTGAAGTCCGGACAAACGGTAAGTAGTCCGAACTCAGTTCACCCTCAAATGCGAATGTCCTCGCGGGAGGACGCACCGCCCCATTTTAAAAACCAAGTGCAGAAAAGACCTTGGACTTGATTCTACCATCTCCACGCCCAGTTACTTAAAGTTTTATTAATGACTATCATATACACCTGGCATTGCTCAGGATTTTATTTTCTCATAGGTAATACTTGTTAGAAAGATTTGAGAACCTATGTCTCTAATACCCCCAAACTGACTTGTCCAGTACCTATAACTTTTCCCTATATTCCCCAATCCAATCTGTATTCAGAGTTATTAACATACAGAGGTTGGGTTCCTGAGGGGAATATACTGCCCTCCTCCTTGCTGCTAGATCTTGTTTCCATAGCAACTCAAGAGCTCTCTGGCTGAAAATTCTAAACTGCAAACTCCAGGATTCCATAGAATCTTCTGAGGCAGGCAATCATATGAGGCCTTCGCCTGACACAGCCAATCATATGAGGTCTTCACCTGACACAGAGAAACTCACAAACTTTGATTTTTATATATTAGATTAACAATAACGTTCACATAGATATCAGTTGTACTGTTCAAATATTATTGGAGATGCTGTATCTCTATGTGTCCAGAAAGACTAATCTCACCTCTTTATTTGCTTTGGCTGGAATTTATTATTGCAGTTACACAAACTCAAGTTACGCATTCATAACTGAGGCCCTTGGCACACTCTACCTTGTCCTGTTGTGCTCTGATGGCAACCCCGGTAGCAGTTCTGCCGGGAAAGGAGCGCGACAAGAGCATTCCCTTCCACAAGGGACACGCTCCCTGTGGAAGGGAGCACAATGGAGATGCCACTCGTTCTGCAGCACTGCTGGGTACTTTCCCAGGCTGCCCTGGGGCCGGAAGTGCTACCATCACACTTCCTGTCTTTCTGCAGGACAGGTACGTCCAGGATGGTGGTGCAACTGCATGTCATTGATTTAATTTGTGATCATGCCGCCTGTGGACGGGACAGGATCGTGACAATATCATGGAGAAATGCCATCGTGGTCAGGCTCCTCTCCCGCACTCATGCCGGGATGCGAGGACACTGCGGAAAGGGCCTATATATGCAATAGTGTAGGGAATATGTAGGGATTGTAAAACTTCCCCAGTCCTGACTTATTAGGCAGAAAAGGCTGAAATCAACAGAGGTGTATCCTCCTGTTGATTGGGACATAGCAGACTGAAGTTTCCACTCCCCCCTTATGAGTGATCTTGAGTGCAAGGAGGAATTATGATGGAGATCCTGCTTCTGTCACAGTGGGGATCACAGGCAGGAAGAGAGGCGATAGAAACATCAATCTTTTATGCCCCGATCAACAGAAGAACAGATCCCTGTCACTCACAGGGGCTGTTGTCCTGTAGGTCAAGAGCGGGGGGAATGTTGGGCCATACTTAACTAAGTGGCCAATCTAGAATCTTAGCCAGTGGCCATTTCTGCACGGCACAGTTATGGTGCTATTATTTCACTTTCAATTTCCTATGCAATCCTAGGGTTTGTAGTTTAGAGAGGGGCCTTTAGAATTCTCAGCCAGAGAGCTCTTTGGCCTCCCTAAACTACAAACCCAAGAATCCCACAGGATGTTGAATGGGGAATAATAACCCTATAACAGTGTAGGGTGGAACTGGTCATTATTATCTTTCGGGATTTTTACACACCTGCTAGTCTGCCACTCTCATAGGATTAAACAAAGGAGACACAAGTTGGTCTGAATAAGAAGTTACTCTGTTCTCTACTGATCGTTCAGTTCACATTTCTGCCTTTCCTGGAGTGTTTTCATTGCCTTTCCCCATCTACTCAGCATTAGATCCAGCTAAAGGCCACTAATCTCAATGCAGGATTCAGGAGCAGTGTAGTGGACTACCTCTTCTTTTAGCTTTCTGGGAGCTTGAATTCTGTTTCTATGAATATTTCAATTGGTATTACCTTCTTTCATTCACCATGTATCAGGGAAGACACTTTATACTTCTTGACCACACTGTTACTAATTTGCTACCCCATCCTCTTCTAGTTAAGATGATGGGAGCACAACAGGAAGGGTGTGAAAAATATTTATTTATATTCATATCCTGAAAGGGGTAAAAAAAGAGGATATCCCAACATTTGAGACACCCCACTAGGAAACAGGAGAACGGACATGAGATTCTTCATATTGTGGAACTTCAATCAGGAACAATTCATTTGTGCAAAGAAACACATGGTTTTTCTGCACTGAAAGTGTGTTTTCACACGGAAAATCACATTTTATGTTCAAAAGCCAATTTTTTTTTTTGAAAGAAAGATTGCACTTCACACAAACTACAGTGAATCCTGCATGAAATATTGCTGCTTTTTGTGCAGAAAAAAATGTATTGCCCAAAACTCAATGTATTTGCACAAGTTTAATATTATACATATATATCTAAATTGCACAAAGGTGCTGCAAATGGATTTTCCTGACCAATTTTCCCAGCATACAAATAGTGCTCAAAAACTGAGCACACCTAACCCTGTATTCTTTTGGAGTAGAAAGAAAATTGCCTATATCATTTGTTATTGTATGCAACAGTTAAAAAGAACCAAAGATTAAAATCCTTCACTACAAAAGAGCAAACCGAAGATCTGTTTTGTCAGCCTAGGGATTTGTTATCACGGGTCTGTGTAAAGTGTTTTGATATCCTACAGACTGAAGTCTGCAACAAATATTGAAAAATATTGAAAAATGAGCAAGAAGTAAAACAATATACCAAAGAATTATCCACTCGGCGATGTTACTGCCATGCTGTCAGTGAGTTCTGCATGGTAAAATACTGAGGAGATTAACTTCCTAGTGCTGGCTACCTCTTTAGAATAATCATAAATGTAGTACAACGTTATCACAATTTTACAACCACTTTAACAGGCTCATAATGTTGACTACACGGTCTCCTCTTGCCTTAAAATGTCATCTTTCTTGATCTGAGTCCAAGTACCACAGACAGGAGGAAACAGATTTAAGGTAAGTATGCAATCCTATACTATGTTTAATCAGAAGCTACTCATTATGTTCAAGGGGGTTTGCTCACAGGTAAATATGTATGGGATTGTGACCTAAAAACACATTCTGAAAATGTGAAGGAACATGTTCTACACTGTCAGTTGCAGAAGAAACTGGGAGAAAATTTGCACTAAGTCTGCAATTTAACTGATAATTAAGGCATACTTCAGAACAGATGACAATGCAGTTTGGCAACATCACTTCTAATTATTACTAATACAATAGCCATCCACCTATCCTTTATTGCTCTCCTCAGCAAACTGAACTAATAGGCAACAGGTGGGCCCTTTCCTTTGCTGTAACACCTATAAAGGAAAGTGGAGATTTGCAAGTAACTGGGATATTGGGTAGTTGTAGTGAGTAATTGTGGTAGCAATGCATGCAGCTGAGGATCTGGTACCAGAAGAGGGGGGGGGAGATACAGTGGGGATACTGGCAATTCATGGCAGGGCAAAGTAAGATGATCTCTACATTTTGCCCAAAGCCACTGCAAAACAAAGCTTTACATTTCACCAGAAGTCACCACAGTTTTACAGCACAGGTAAGAAAAATAATTCATAAGATAAAATACAGTTTACTGTTCACTAATTTGGAACTATAACAAACTCTCTATGAAGAAGATACATGGACAATCTTTAAAATTAACAATTTTGAACTATTGAAATAACTAATAAAAAAATCACAAAAATTCCTGTTGGCTAAAGCAAATAATGCTAGCAATGGGTGATATAAGTTTGTTTCTGATTATTTTACACAATATTTTGTGGCATTTTGTCTGACTAATATATGATTTCTCTGTGGGTCTTCATACAAGGGAAAGATCAATAAGCAATGTATGATAGCTTTAACTCTATTGCAGCCAAAGATACATTGGTCTTCTGTCAAAGGGATGCCTATGTGTAGAGTTAATGCAACACAAGCTCAACAGAAGGTACCTCCTTTTGATCTGTGGAAACATCTGAAGGTTATGTGCTCTGGAATCATAGCAAAGGAATCCTTAGGACATATAGAACCTTTCCATACTACACTATTATAGTGCTATTATTCCACTTTCAACATCCTATGGAATCCTGGGGTTTGCAGTTTAGGGAGGGGCATTTAGAGTTTTCATCCAGAGAATTCTTTGGCCTCAGTAAAGTACAAACCCCAGAATTCCACAGGATGTTGAAAGTGGAATAATAGCACTATAACAGTGTAGTGCAGAAAGGCCCATAGTTTGTGGCTAATTTCTCTGGCATTTGGCTCAGTTGTTATCGAGATCACATGGAAATGAGCATGGTTATTGTTTTGGTTGTTTTGTGCCTTCAAATTGTTTCCAATTTATGACAATCGTAAAGTGAACCTATTATGAGGGCTGAGAGTATGTGACATGCCCAAGATCCCCAAGTGGGTTTCCATGGCTGAGTGAGGAACTGAACTCTGGTCTCCAAAGTTCTAGCCAAATGCTCAAACCATTAGAGAGAAAAAATAATTGCCCTAGCATAGCTGAAACTGCAAACCCCAGGATTCCATAGGATGTTGAAAGTAGAATCATAGTGCTATAACAGCCTAGTGCGGAAATGGCCTAAATTAAGCTTTTCTGTGAGAGGTTGTTGGGAGGAGATTAACACCAAAATGTATCCATTCTTGGCCTGCAGTAGCAGCACACATTCATAATTACATCATGATTTAAATGTATGTAAGCTTCCTTATCAAAATTCTTCCTCCAACTGATTTCGTCTTTCATTAAAGGAAGGAAATGGTATGTTCTTGTAAAGACAAATCACATTCATTTGATTCAACATAGGCCCTTTCTGCACCAGGCAATTAGAACGGGGCAGTGCATCCTCTCACAGAGGTCATCTGCACCTTGGAGCGGACTAGGAGCGGACTACTTACCGGAGATCCGCACCTCAGTCCGCTCCAAAACGACTCCAAGTGGTCCTCCAGCGTATTTTTGAAAGACTGGAAAAAACAGGTCTTTATTTTCCTGGAACGTGCCATTGAGTTCCTGCTCCCTTGTGCAGATTTGCAGGCTTGCACCAATGCAAGCCTGCAATCTGCGGAGGGCAGGCTTTAGGTGTGGCAAACTTCAGCAGTCAGTCGGGACCCACGACCAACCGGAAGCTGCCATTTTGGAAGCTGGAGCAGTGCGGATCTTCAGACCGCGCACTGCTCCGATTCACCCTGGACCAAGAAGGAGCCCTGCGGAAGGGCTTCAGGAACAGTCCGTGTTGCTTCGGACCCCAGAAGAAGCAGTAGATAACGGCATGGAGCAATTCCCTCGCCTCGTGCAGAAAGGGCCGTTGTTTCTTGGAGATCAGAATATCAGAGAATCTGTTTTTTACAAGTGTAATTGAATCCATTTATTGATATCATGTATGTAGCTTCAGTTGTAAGTATGAGCCATAAAGAAGGAAAGGGGAGAAAAGCAAAGTTCAAGGACTGGCTTCATTTAGGTTGTTCCACTGACAGCAGGCTATTTATTTGCCACGTTGCCAAGCCTTCTCCTGTATATCCATCATCATTTTTTCAGTACAAATGGTGTGGAGATTATATCATTATTTCTCCTTTTTCTTCTCCCATAACTTTAGAAAATATTATAATACTCTAGATTTCAACTAGCAATTTATATCAGGACACACGAAGCATGTTCTAGGAAGTGAACTTCTGTGCAAAGATACTACTTATTTACTCATTTAATTATTTGTTTATATCCTGCCTTTCTCCCAGCAGTGGCACCCAAGATGTTTTATAATGCTGGAACAACACAACAACAACAATGCAAAAACAAAACAAATACAGCTGAAAACACTATAGTCTGAATCCAATTGCTGGATCCCTCTAGAGTAGATCCATGGAATTAATGAGACTTACAAAAGTATTGATTTATCATTCAGCAATTGATTCTATGGGTCTGTTTGAGTTTGGATCAGCTCTTGCATTTAGGTCAGTAAATTCTAATGTTAAAACATAGCTAAACAGATTGCCATAACAACCAAGCAAAAAGCAATTTAACTACATTTCCATTCAAGCAGGATTTCAGTGTGTGACCAGGATAGCTTTTCATTTTCATTAGGAAGTTTTGTTTTAGATTTTTAAGTTTTGCATGTTTTTCTCTTGATTGTATTCTGTTTTATATGGTTAATTGTAAATTGTTTTTAACTGTTTTGGAAGCTGCCTTGGGTCCCACTCTGGGAGCAAGTCTGTATATAAACTCAGTAAGTAAGTAGGTGAGTGAATAAGTACATAAAGTGCATCAGGAAAAGAAAAGAGTGGAAGAATATAGTATCTCCCCATTAAGAAGACCCTTTCTCAGCAGGCAGTCAATTGCATTATGTTAACAAGAAATATTTGATGTTATTTCATTGGCACTGACTGCCACTGATCTATATAAAGATCAAGATTACCTTTGTAGAGATACAGACAGCAGTCTTATTCAGCTGTATTCAAAAATGTGTTGTAATGAGTCTTGAAATTCCTGCATGCAAAGTGTTTGCTTTCTCAGTGAATGAGGTCCTTGCCCTCCAATTCAGTATTCATAGTCCCTGGCCACATGTGGAAAAAGTGGGAAGGAATTCACCTATGTAGGCTGCATACTTTTGTTCTGCATTCAGGCAGAAGCATGCCTTGTTTTGTATCATAACCACACATAGATAGACACCACATATACAATCCTCTAAATGAATGGGTAAAATATCACTATTTTCAGAGCAACCCTGTGTCTGCCTGCTTAGAAGCCATCAAACTCAACTGATTCAATTCAGTTCAATTGAAACTTAAATTGAATTGAATAGAAACTCAACTGAACTTACTCAAGGTAAGCGCATATAGGGCTCCTCCATTTAACAGTTACCCAGCTCTGGATTCTTATGATATGTTAATCAACAGTGGCTGAAAGAGGTAAGCAGTTTGCCCAGTATTCTACAATATCAGGGGTGGCATAAGACTGGAAGAACCAAGGCAAGCCTTGCAGGACGATCACTTTCACTGGGCCACATGACTAACATTTCTCAGGGTTAATCTGCAACCTAATTTATTATTCTCCTCTTCCCCTTTTAGAAACTAAGACCATTTTCGCACCTTACCTGTTCCCATCATGGTCCTGGCATCATCCCAGCAGGGCCTTTGCTGGGATGGAAGCATGACATGAATGCTCCTTTCCACACCTGACCAGCTCACTGTGGAAGGGAGAGTGAGCAACACACACCTTCCTCTTGCAGTGCAGCCAGCCTCTTTCCCATGCTGCACTGGGGAAGGAAGCATGTGATTGCATTTCCACCCTTCTGCATGGCCAGTGGTGATGGGAGCATCATGCAGTCATGGCTGCTTAATGGATTTTTTCCATTAAGTGAATATCCCGCAATTGTAATGGGTGGGGTGCTGCAGGAACATGACAATTCACAGGCCCTTTTCACACACCATTTCCCATGTGAAATGGCCAGGAGAGTGCCATGGGATCACGAGGACAGTTCTGCATCACACTCATGTGATTGTGCGGTGCTCCCGTAGCAATCCCACGGCAATCACGGATTATATAATTTTTTGGCTCTTTGGCGAAAATGACCTGTGATTGTGTGTTCCTTCCGCATCCCTCCTGCACTTACCTGATGTGCAGAACCTCAGGAAGTGCGATGGCCATGATTCCTCCTCCAGCACAGCATGGGAAAGTACCCGGCTGTGCTGCAGAAAGAAGGAGCAGAGCTATCACATTTTCTTCCATGCAGCACAGAGCTGGTGCAGAGGGAAGTGCAGGGGACGCAATTCTCTCCTGCAGGAGGCTTTTCGCGTGATTCCTGTGTGATGGCAACGAGAAAAGGTAAGATGTGAAAAGGACCACAGATTGCTGTCAACACATCCCCGTTGTGGGATGGTGACGCCATGCAGAAATGGCCTAAGTGAGCCCTACTTACTCTTGGGTTCACTCTTCCATTATCTCCCCATTGTTCTGATATATATGGAAGAAAGGAAGTCTGAGAAAGTTGCTCCAAGGTTAGGGTAGAATGAATGGAAGCATCAAGGCATTTTGCTCTTTCTTGAATGTCTAATCTGACAAACTTCCAAAGAGTCTAAAGTGAAATCCCTTGTTGACTAAATTAAAAGCACTTACTGTAGTAATCTCATGAACATAAAATCATGTTTACCAGACAGCTCGATCTTAGACCCTTTCCTCACGAGGTGAGGGAATCACTCTGTGCCGTTACCTACCGCTTCTTCTGGCATCCGAAGCAACGTAGACTGTTCCTGAAGCCCTTCTGCAGGGCTTCTCCTTGGTCCAGGGAGAATCGGAGCAGTGTGAGGTCTGTAGATCCGCACTGCTCCGGGTTCCAAAATGGTGGCTTCCAGCTTCCAAGATGGTGGCTCTGGCTTCCAAAATGGCCACTTCTGGCTTCCAAAATGGCAGCTTCCGTCTTCCAAAATGGCGGCTTCTGGTTGGTCGTGGGTCCTGACCAACTGCTGAAGCTTGCCACACCTAAAGCCTGCCCTCCGCAGATTGCAGGCTCGCATTGGTGCAAGCCTGCAAATCTGCACAAGGGAGCAGGAATGCAATGGCGTGTTCCAAGAAAACAAAGACCTGTTTCTTCCAGTCTTTCAAAAACACACTGGAGGACCACTCGGGGTCATTTTGGAGTGGACTGAGGTGCGGATCTCTGGTAAGTAGTCTGCTCCTAGTCCACTCCAAGGTGCAGATGACCTCTGTGAGAGGATGCACTGCCCTGTTCTAATTGCCTGGTGCGGAAAGGGCCGTAGTCTGCTTATTACAATAATTGTAAAAGGTCTTCTCTTTTAAAAATGTCTGTTCATCTGCTTGTAGGCAAACCTTATAAACAGTAATTAAAAGGAGGAAGATATGCTGTTCTTTAAGAGCTTTTCTAAAATATAAATTAAAAAATCAATGGCTATTAAAGGTTTCTTAGGAGCTCTTAATGAATTTAAGGTCAGAAATCAATTTCCCAAAAGAGCATTTAATAAACTCATTTAATAACAATTCTGAGGGTCTCTGTAGTGGTATGAATTTTCATATCATTTTTGCAAATACTAAATGCCTTTGCCCAACATCATTTTCATAGGTCTAGTGGGAAATTGTGGTTTGTAAGAGGTCATAGTAGGAATGGAATGCTGATCTGATCTAACGGGCCTTTAGTCTGATCCATCAGGATTCTTTCTATTTTTCAATGGCTGTTTCACTTTAGACAATATGTGAGGGTTGCCAAATGTCCAGTTTTCCAGCTATTACCCAGTTTTTATGCGTAGAGTTACAGGGAAAAGTGTAGACCCACTTCTCTGCCCAATCTTTTTGGAGAAACAGACCTGCCCCCACTTTTGAATGTGTTTAAGCAAATGAACAAAGTGTCACAGGTAGGACAGAGGTAAGATTAGTCAAGATCCATTAATTATTATACAAACAGTTTCCTGGGTCAGGCTTACAAAACTGCAGGGAAATTTAGCATTTCTAAGAAAGTCCAGTTGAAGTTTGTTTGGCAGAACACCTTAAAAAGAGTGCACAGAAAGTAAATGAGCTATTACAGTGAAGGAGGAGGGAAGCAGTAGAACAGAGTAACTGTTAGTATTGAAGGTTGCATGGAGTCTATTGTTTCTCGTGATTTGTTTGATGTAACAATATTATCCATTTTTATTAGATGTCAAGAAAAAAAAAGGTCTGCTTCACAAGGGCAGTTAGAGTTCTCTCACTGCCTGTGGGTAAAAGCCTGAAATGAATGGAATGGAATGGGCCATATCTAAGAAAGACTGATGCCAAAAGCATTGGAGTATGCTGGGCCTGTTTGAGAACAATATTTCAAATCTGAATCATTTAAAATATGTTTTTCTTAACCCCTAAAATGACCAGAAATCACCCAGAACAGAACAAAAGGATCCAGAATGCCAGCTTATAAATAAGCCATAGTCTCCAAATTCACCAGTTGTTCAAGACTAGAAGGGATGGTGCATTTCATTGGAAAAAAAAAATCCTCAGGAACCACTTTGTCATATCTGTTCTGGCGAAAACATTGATATTCCAGGAAGTGGCCCAGAAAAACAACTTCTCAGATAGACAAATCAACAAATCCCCCAGTTCCACAATAATAGATGGGAGTAATACAAGAGATTTTTAAAAAATACAAAATAAATCATCCTCTTGCAACCCCCTCCCCAAATAAATATAATAAAAAAAATACAACATTCTGGAAAATTTCAGATTTTCTGGCATGTCCCAGAATAATCCCCATTATTATTCTTTCTCTACCTCACTTTGCCTCCCAGCTCCCCTCTGCTCTTCCTACCAACTCCTTTCATCTTGTTTGATTTCTCTGTTTTACCACAGCAGAAGCACCTTTACCTGACTGCTTTCTTCCCCTCTGTTTAATACAGCACTGGGAGCTTGTGTAGCTGCCCTTTCTTTAGAATATAGGGAGGCAGCAGTATAAGGTAAAGCATGGGGGTTAAGAAGAGAACATTGGGAATGCATCTGTGACAGCAAGGGAAGGAAGTATGATGGGGCCCTTTCTTCAGCTTACCTTATTCTGGAGATGTACAGTGTGAGTCCCGGTGCTGCCTCTGCTGGGAGGGGAGCATGGCAGGTGCTCTCCCATCTGCACCAGCTGCCTCTGTGAGTGGAGGAAGTGTGATGGTCCTGCCTTTTTCTTCTGCAGTGCAGTCGGGTACTGTCCCGACTGCATGGGGGCAGGAAGTGCAGCTATTGTACTTCCAGGACCTCTGCACACCAGGTAAGTGTAGACAGGTGACAGGAGGGCTGTGCATTTGCGAGTCATTGATAGGGAAAACCCATTAATGATTTGTGGCATGATTGTACTGCCTGTGAATGGGAGAAGGATGGGACCCAGATGATGTCATGCAGAACTGTTGTCCAGGTCCCGTCCTTCTCCCATCCCTAGTACGGGATGATGACATCCTGCAGAAAGGGACAGAGTTAAGAGGAAGGGAATGTAAGAGATGCAGCAGGTAGGTGTAAGATACAAGAGGAGACAGATGTGGTAGCATGAGGTGAGGGGAAAGGAGGGAGAGAGTGAAGGTGATGCATGTGAGTGGTGGAGGGCAGAAAGCAAGGGAGGGGGAGATTGCAAGGATGTGAGGTGAGGAAAGGAAAAAAGAGGGGAGTTGAGAGGTGCAGTGAGAGCTCAAGGAGAAAGAGAGGCAGGCATGAGGTAAGAGAGAAGGTAGGAGTAGCCCAACGGAAGAGGGAAGAGAGGGTTGGAGATGCAAGTAATAGAGTGCAAAAAGCAAGGGAAGGGGATATGGTAAGGTGCAAGTTAAGGCTAGGAAGAGATAGAAGTGAAGCCATCATGTGAGGGGCAAAGATATTGTGAAATCAGAGTGATGCAAGAGAGAGTAAGGGAGAGAAATGCAGTGTGAGTGTGCAAGAGAAGTAGGTACAAGCTGAGGCAAGGTGCAAGGGAAGGAGGTATGGTTTGTACATTTCTCATTACACATCTTCACTCTCTCACACACCTCACTTTGTAACAGCTTGGAAATAGCCATGTAGGGGCAGGGTTGCACAGCTTAAAAGATAGATTTGAGATGGGGGCAGCAATGGGAGAGGTAGCCATGAGGCATAGCTACATCTCCCCTGCTATATTTCCTGACACAAGATCTCAATCATAGTTTAAAAAAATGATGAAATGTCCTCACTTTATATTCTCAATAATTAGGTACAATCATTTCACTGATAATGAAGAAAACATAAGACATGCAACAGCTGAGGTTAAAGTGCTAAACAGAAAGATGAAGTAAAATGGTTATCTGTTCTGAAGGAAAATGCATATTGATGGAGGTTCTTACAGTTGGTGGGAAACAGATTTGAATGACCACAAGAAATTAGCAGAACAAAGAAATGATACAATGAGCAGAAAGAATAAAAGGAATAATTGGATTCTTGTAGGAGGAGAAAGAAATATTATGAAATATTATTAAAAGCAAACATTGGGAGCAAAAGAAATACCATAGGGCCCTGCAAAAATCAGAAAATGAAGCTTCCTTGAAGGGCAAGCTCTGTTGGAAGATGGGAGACTTGTGTCCACATACCTATGCATATAATTGTATTATCACATTTAAAAGCAGATTGTTTATAATTTTGGTTTTTTTCCCCTTTCTGACATGTATTTATGTCCTACTCTGTTGCTGACATAGGCTCATGGTAGCTTACAACAAGGTTATGAATAAGTCCACACAAATTCCTTTAATAAAAAAAGGCAATATAGAAAATAGCAAGGAGAGCAGAAAATCATGTAACAAATCACTTTTTGATATTGTAACAAATAATGTCAGCAGATCACCTCTCATATACTACAGTGAGTCATGGAAACAAACTGCCTCAATTACAGAGGCTTCATACCACTTCCTGATTTAGAAAAAGTCATCTCCAGGGCCAAGAATTGCCCATGGAAGGTAAAAGTATGACAGTAACATTCCCTTTACCATTTTGGGGCAAAAAACCAAAAATAATCCCAGGGGCCCTGGAGCCCCACAAAAAATGGCTCTGCGGGCTGCATGTGATCTACAGACCATATTTTGCCACTCCTGACTTGAAGGGAAGAAAACTAGGACATGGTGAAGAAGGAAGAAAGGGAAGTAACTGAGAGCTAGTGGTGTAATGGAGCCAGGGTTTGCTACTTCTGGATTAATAGGGACTGTGAATTCATCTGCAACTGCTCATGAATACTCCCGATGCCCACATATTGAGGGGAAATTGATTTTCCCAGCAACAAAATGTATTATTAAAAGTGAAACATCTGTCATTTGGGGATGGCCTTGCCTTGAGTGGGCAAGACTCATCAAATTTAGAAAAGCCCTGCTCCCACTGGAGATAAAAATTGCTGGAATTACAGTAGGTTTCCCTTAACTGTGGGAGATACATTCCTAGACCATTTTCTCACTACACTGTTATAGTGCTATTATTCCACTTTCAACATTCTGTAGAGTTCTGGGGTTTGTAGTTTACTGAGGCCAAATTGCTCTCTGGCTGAGAATTCTAAATGCCCTTCCCTAAACTGCAAACCCCAGGATTCCACAGGATGTTAAAGTGGAATGATAGCACTAGAACAATTTAGGGCAGAAATTACTCTAGTCTTCACATAAGTGGTGAAAAATGCAGATAAAGGGAAGAAGCCAGGCGGGGCTTCATGTATCTCTTTCTGCCATGAATCTGGAGTGGATCACGGGTAAGTGAAACTGTGAATACTAGTCATGCAGTTACAAGGGGCCTGCTGTATTTAATTTTTTTAAAAGAAAGAGAGCGACACAGTTACCTGCATTTTTGGACTTTCCTTGGGGTGTTGCTACAGCGACTGTCATACTGAGACTGTGTACTTCAAATGTCAACACTGAACATTTCCACACGCGGTTATTAAGCCGGACCAATGCGTCTTGCCACAGAGGTCTTCTGCACGTTGGAGCGGACTAGGTTCGGTTTATTTACCTTTGTTCCACATGTAATTCCGACTAAATGCACCCCCATGTGGTGGTAAAGCATGCTATTTGAAAATCGGAAGAAATCAGTTTTCCAATTTTCCAGATTGATCCAATTCATACTTTCACAGTGGTGCAGACACATACATTCGCGCCAATACTAATTAGTATCATGGGAGGGGCCAGGGGGTAGTATGGACTTATGCACGTACGCATGTACGCAATGACGTACTAAACCATGCAAAAAAAGGGGGGCAATCACAGCTGATGGGGTGGGTTGAGAGGAGTAGCGGGAGTGGCCACGGCAGAGGCAGTGTGGATTCAAGAACTCGCACTCTTCTGAATCAGAATGGAACATATGCAGTAGCTGTGTGGAAGGAAATGAGGGAAAGTCCCCCTTGTTTTGAGCCCAGAAAATCCAGTAAGAAACGGCATGAACCGATTCACCAGCCTTGTGCGGAAAGGGCCATTATATCACTGTTGTTCAGTGAGGAGGAAGAGTAGCTATGTAAGCAGCTCTTTGTTTTCTGCTTCCTTATAGTGAGATGGAACTGTGTGCAGCAGTGGTAGCACTAGGTACTACAATGTGCCACAGCCATGCCACCTCTTCCTTTCCAGACAGTTCTCTGGCTTTGTCTGAAACAAAGAGGGATTTGAAACGTCAGTCTCATATCTCAATGCACAGCACAACAACTGCAATACACTTTCTGCCTTGCTGATTAATCAAGTAAAAACAAACAAACATGTCTCAGTTGGAATCAGATTCCCAAAATGGCTGATTTTTGGGCTTCTGCAACACATGCACAAATGCAGGAGGACATGGGGTCATCACAGGGAGGGACTTTCCCAGGATCACCAGCCCCATGATTGTTCCTCCACTGCCTTGGCTGACACACACACAAACATACACCAGGGGCTATCTCCCCCCTCTCAAAGTTGAAAATCATACCATTCTAAAAAATGGAGGTGGTTTGGGGGAATCCAGCAAGGGATTTATGGGGGCAAAAGTTGGGTTCAAGGGCTGCGTTCAGCCTGTGGTTTGCCCTTTCTCCACCCCTGGTCTCCCCCCCACACACACAAACATACTCTTTGACAATTCCACACTACATAGAATCATAGAATCATAGAAATGTAGAGTTGGAAGAGACCACACAGGCCATCCAGTCCAAACCCCCGCCATGCAGGAACACCCTCAAATCAATCCCGACAGATGGCCATGTAGCCTCTGCTTAAAAACCTCCAAGGAAGGAGACTCCACTACACTCCGAGGCAGCAGATTCCATTGCCGGACAGCCCCGACTGTCAGGAAGTTCTTCCTGAGGTTCAGGTGGAATCTCCTTTCCTGCAGCTTGAATCCATTGCTCCTTGTCCTGGTCTCTGGAGCAGCAGAAAACAAGCCCCCTCCTTCCTCTACGTGGCATCCCTTCAAATATTTAAACATGGCTATCATGTCCCCGCTTAACCTCCTCTTCTGCAGACTAAACATCCCCAGCTCTCTAAGTCTATCCTCATAGGGCATGTCTTCCAGGCCTCTCACCATTTTGGTCGCCCTCCTCTGGACTTGCTCCAGCTTGTCAATATCCTTCTTGAATTGGGGTGCCCAGAACTGGACACAGTATTCAAGATGGGGTCTAACCAAAGCAGAGTAGAGTGGTACCAGTACCTCTCTCGATCTAGACACCATACTCCTATTGATGCAGCCGAGAATTGCATTGGCTTTCTTGGCTGCCACATCACACTGCTGACTCATGTTCAGCTTGTGGTCTATGAAGACTCCTAGATCCCTTTCACATGTACTGCTATCCAGCCACGTGTCCCCCATCCTATATTTCTGTATTCCATTTTTTCTACCTAAGTGTAGGACCTTACATCTCTCTCTGTTGAATTTCATTTTGTTCGCCCTGGCCCAGCTCTCCAATCTATCCAGGTCATTTTGAATTTTGATCCTGTCCTCTGGCGTATTAGCAACCCCTCCCAATTTGGTGTCATCTGCAAATTTGATGAGCATGCCCTCTATTCCTTCATCCAAGTCATTGATAAAAATATTGAACAGCACTGGGCCTAGGACAGAACCCTGTGGCACCCCACTAGTCACTTCTCTCCAGGATGAAAAGCAGCCATTCGTGATCACCCTTTGGGTTCGGTCGGTCAACCAATTACAAATCCAACTAACAGTAGCCCTGTCCAGCCCACATTTTACTAGCTTCTTTGCAAGAATGTCATGGGGAACTTTGTTGAAGGCCTTACTGAAATCAAGGTATGCTACATCCACAGCATTCCCTTCATCTATCAAGCTAGTAACTCTATCATAAAAAGAGATCAGATTAGTCTGGCATGACTTATTTTTGAGAAATCCATGTTGACTTCTCATGAGTACAGTGTTATAGTGCTATTATTCCACTTTCAACATCCAATGGAATCCTGGAACTTGCAGTTTAGGGAGGAGCATTTAGAATTCTCAGCCAGAGAGCTCTTTGGCCATGTCAACTACAAGCCCAAGAATTCCACAGGATGCTAAAAGTGGAATAATAGCACTATAACAGTGTAGGGCAGAAAAGCCCCCCTCCTCTGTATATGGGGGACAATGAATAATTCTTCACTAATTTTCTTCCTGAAGAAGCAATGAGTAATTCTTCTCACCACCCAAAAGTCTTCAAAACCTATTATCATTTTGGAAGTGTATCCACAATTTGGGACTTATTGGGCACAAAATTGGCATGTGGTCATTCTGCACAGAAAACAAGATTTTTGCAAAGGAAACTGCATTTTCTTCACAGAAAATAGTATCTCTCCACAAAACCATGTGTGAAGTTTGTACAAAATAAGTCCCAGGCTTCAAAGATTTTTACCAATCCATGTTTTTCAACCATTTTTCAAATATTTTCACCCATTCCATCCTGCATATGGGTACAATTAATATGAACAAAACAAAGCAAAATACTTGCTGGCCAATGCTGGCTGCTGCTTTCTGTGGAGATCCAACTCAGTCTGTTTCTTGGCTTTGCCTGAAATCTGCAAAACACAAATATATGTCCTCAGACAAAAGCTACAAAGTAAAAGATGTACACTTAGTTAATCTTGAGTCACAAACTCAAGATTATTGGGATTCTTTTGACCAGATGAGGAGAACTCAGAATGAGTGATGGTGATTTGGCTTTGGGAATCTTCAACTCCGTTCTCTATGAAATTTCTGTCTCCTCATCTGTTTGAGACGGATCATAGATGGATATCTGAGCAATTGGTTCTGCTGGACACCCCACCTATAGCCTGCTTGCCTTTGAATATAAAGACCCATGAATGGCTGCATACTGGAGAAGAGCAATGCATTCATAAATTGCTCCCATGGAATCAAGAAATGTTCTCATTCTCATTTTGGACTGCAGTTCACTATAGGCGCTAAGTAGTGACTTCACTAGAGTGGGAACATCTAGAAAAGGTGAAAGTTGGGGAGAACCGCTTTTGTGATAGAGCTGTTACTTATTCCTCCTGCCTATTCCAGGTGAGTAAGATATAGCAACTACAGTAGCTACCTATTCTGCCTAATGTAGGGATGAGAAAAATTGGAGTCTCGTTTTCTTCCCAATTCTCATTTTTTCATTCTTAAATGTGGCTCATCCTATACTTTGAGAATCTTTTTCTTTTGAAAGAACAAATTACATAAATGTTCGTAGTCATTTTTGGACATGTTTCTCCTAATAAATGAATTTAGGCATACAATTTTGTAGCTTATGCACACTTTTGCACACTTTTGCACATTTTTGCAAGCATATTTGTTAATATAGTCGCCTTTGAATATTCACCAGTACATGTCTTGTTTTGAGCACTTTTCCTTAATACATGTAGCTTTCTGTATTTTTTTTTAAACTGAAAAACTTGTTTACAAAATTTTGAGTACAAATTTTTGAAGGAAACTGAATTCAGGTTATTGTGCTGGTCTGGAACTGCAAAGTTGTTTATTTATTTAATTTATATTCTGCTGTTCTCTCAAATAGGTTGAAACAAGCAAGCTAATTCATTTCCCAACACTAAAGAAACCCAGAAACTGAAAAACCGCTCAAGGAAGTTTGTGCTTGTATGTATGTTTGTGTGTCTTTTCCCAGTCTATGGAATCTTAGGATTTCTGGTTTGGTGATGCCCTTAGAATTCTCTACTGTAGTTCAGAGGGAGTAGGGTAGAGTTCTCTGGCACAGAATGTTTAAGTCCTTCCCCATACTAAAGATCCTAAAATTCTATAGGATGAAAGTTAGTTTCCCAGGGTGTTAGCCCTATGGAGGAAAGTCTATGAAAGCTAAAATTTTTAGGAATCAGACTTTAGCAGTGTAGCGGAAAAAAATGTGTGGCTTCCCTGAACTGAGACTGACTTAGAAAGCAAAACAAGGCAGGCAGTTTCAGGTTACAGACTTATGAAAAGTTTACTAATGAATTTTACAGTTACTTATGCATTGAAGATCCTAGATCCTAACAGACTAATAAATAGATTAGGTAAGATAGTAGCTTCATTCTTAATTCACCATTTTCTTGGTGAAGAGCCAAAGCATGGTCAGAGAGAAGGAAGCAGAAGCAAAAATGGCAAAGAGAAAGCGGTCTGAGAAGTGTGGTCTTCTATGTGAGGCCAAAAACCCCAGTGTCTATCCTGTGTCATATGGTCTGATCACTTGAATACCATAACCATGTATTTAAATAACACAAAGACCAAGAGTGAGGCTTTAGGTGAAGATGCAGAAGACTTTGACATGCAAAAGCAAAAAACCCCCTCTATGCTAGCTAAGTGCCACTTGCCCTAGAGCAAAGGTGAGGGGGAATAGGGAAGAGAATGCTGGAATTTTCCAACAGAAACCAGTTAAAATATAACATTGTCATAAATATATAGTTCAGATACATTCTAGAGATGTGCAGAAGTTGTCCTCCCCCCTCCCACACACACACTTCCACAGGATTTTCCCTGTTCTGTCAAATGGTATCTGATCTCATCCTGAACTACACAGAGTGTTCCAGAGAATTGATTGGAAATGTCTATGTTAATTGTGCATTGAACAAAGAACATCAGTGAATCTGTCCAGTTTTTTCCCCCCAGTACTGAGGAGAGGCAGAAAAACCCATTCATTGTAGGAATGAAATCAACAAGATCTCTCAAAACCTTTGTTAGTTTCATATTTATAGTGAAAGAGCTTCTCATGGTTCAAAGAGCTGTTGATTTCACTGTTTTACAGACCTGGTTCTGGAGATTTGGACCAAAATTTTGTTTAATGTACTAGTGTGCAAGGGCATACTGGATACCTTCTTGTGTGGTGGTCACGTGATAGTGATGTGCTTTCAAGTAATTTCCTATGTACGCTGAACCTAAGGTGAGGTGCAGAAACAAAACCTGGAAAGCACGTGTCTGATCAACAAAGGAGAAGGAGAATAAACTCCACATCAGTGGCAGAGCTTGGAGCATGCACAGGAATGTGGTTGCAGGTCATGGGGGTATGGTCAGGGCACGTGGAGGTATGGCTATGGGCCGGGACGCCTCAAAAACATTGCTGTCTGGGGTGAATCACTTCCATGTCCCTTTGTCCCTACACGACTGCTCCATGTGCTTGTTGTTGATTCCATCAACAAGCACATGGGATTTGTTCTCCTTCTCCTTTGCTGACCCTAAGTTGACCCTTTCCTAGGTTTTTCATAGCAATATTTATTCAGAGGAGGGTTTGCAATTGCCTTCTCTGAGGATGAGAGAGTGATACTTATCCAAGGTTACCCTGTGGGTTTCTGAGGTCAAGAGAGAATTCAAACCCTTGTTTCCCAGAATCTTTGGCCATTTCCCCACTAGACTGTTATACTGCTATTATTCCATTTTCAACATCATATGGAATCCTGGGGTTTGCAGTTTAGGGAGACGTCAAAAAGTGGAAATGAAAGTGAAATAACAGCACTATAACAAACGAGTGCGGAAATGGCCCTAGTCCAGCACTCAAGCTATTACATTACACTTGCTCATACTTCCTTATGTGAGTGCCTAAATAGTACAGCTTCCACTATTACTAACAGTTTGTTTTAGAACATTAGTTGCTTACAGTAAAATATATCTAAACAAAATTTAAAATCTAAAAGAATCAATATACTGTAAACATTATGGAAACAGATTAAACATTTGAGAACAAGTTAAACAGTTAAAACCACGTATGTGCATAGATTTAGATGAAATCATTAGACCCCAAAGGCTTTATCAAAAAGCCAAGTTTTAACTTAGCGTCATCAAATCAATATCAGAATAAAGCCAGGTGGGCCTCAAGGCATGGAGGTATCACATTGAAGGTCCTTTTCTCCATCCTCGCACATTGTATTGCTCCTTCTGGTAGATTGCAGAAGAGCCCCTTCCAGTAGGCCTAAATCTTTGGGCAGGCACTAAGCAGGCATTACACACTAACTAACAACATCTTGCTTTAACTATGTGCAATGCAGCAGAAATTGTGTTGAGTCTGACAAGTTTTCTCCACCACTAAAGCATGAACTTTACTGGAGAAATAAGACAATAGGTTTACCGCCTACTCACTTACTGGTTTCATCCTGTAATGAAGGATCTACTCTAGACTTCTTAAAAAGATGGAAGAGTATCTTGTCAGTTTCATTGTTCTTCTTTGCATTTCCTTCCCTCACATATCTGAGAAAGCACAATTGTTGCATTTGAGCTATATCCATCTCTTTATTTTAATGAGCATCACTAAAGGATTTATACAGCCAGCTACCGTTAGTTAATTTTCATGACAGACTTTAAATTGCAAGAATGAGACAGTAGTAACGTCTGCACCTACTCAATTGCTTCAGACATATGTAATATATCTAGGGACTTTTTTTCTGAGAGATTCCCCCCCCTCAAGGGGTAGCATTCCTATGTTAAACCAAGGCGAATGGAATTATATCTGTGTGCACTCTTGTGTTTTCTTCCATGCCACCTGCCATGTATTGATATAAAAATAAAGAAATGTGTGCAGCATAAAATATATTCAGATTGTGCCATAACATTTGATTGGGTAGTTTAGAAAGCCAAAAGTTAGCAGTGGCAGAAGGCAAGATTTCACAGTGGCTATTACACCAGCTTTCCTGCTGTGTTTATCTCTCACCTTGCAAATGATGCAGATAAGTCTGAAAAGATAGATATTGTTTTTTATGACAAGAAATAAGGAATGAAAGTAATCTGGCCAACCATGAGCAGATTTTATAATATCTATTCTTTGGATCTCTCAGTAAAATGGAAATTTCTGAATCCCCCCAGGTTTTTTTGACCTCTCATTCTTCAGCAATCTCTTACCTTAGAGTATATGGCATTTGCACCAATGTACGATTAAAGAATGTTTTAAAATGTGAACTTGCACATAATATATCTAATGAAAAAGGAGTTGATTAAGTCACTTGGCGGTTTTGTCTTGAACAGAACTTACTGGAAGTTGAGCAGCAAAGCATACTGTTTTCCATTCTTGTTTTCAAAGGAAAAGTCCATAGAGGGGAATTGTTTTTGTAGAAGAACACCATGGCATCAAATTTTCAGAAACAGTGCATGGATATAAATATTTCTAGTGGGAAGAGTTTCAAGGGGTGGTGCTATAGGTCTTAGTTTTCTTACAATGACAGAGACTTGTGGTATCTTTGTGATGTACAAAAAGAACACAGTGAAAGCAAATAGACATAGTAGATAGCAAATATGCCAGATTGCATGAAAGAACCTATATACTAAGGTCTGAGCAGCACTTTCAGCCAGACTCTGTCCATATCAGTTGCATTCTGTATCCCTGTTACTCTATTGAAATTGTGAAACATACAATTCACATACACACAAACACATACACAACTTCTTTGTCTTGTTCATGGGCTGAAGATTAGGGATGGAAATCAGTGCATTTCCAGTCTGTGTTATTTTTACATTTCATTTGTAGGCCTATAATTTCTTTAATAATATGCTATTTTTTTAAAAAAAATTGTAGGAACATTTGCATTTAAATGCTTATTTTGTCATTTTTCTAAACATATATTTTATCCTAAAGTACACAGTTCTATATTATGATACAGTTCTACTGCATACAAGACCTCATCACAATATGGAAAAGTATGCACACTCTGAACAATGTGCATTTGAACTGACACATTAGTGTGGAAGGTTGGTTCACTTCAAAATGAGAAATGAATGAAATCCTTAAGCACCTCAGCTCTGATAGTATTGTATTCTAAAAGCTGAGAGAGTTTCTTAGGTACCATGGTAACAATATAATAAGCTCCCATTGATGAAATATCAATCAGTTTTCTTGGTTGATTAGCAGCTGATCAGCTTAGCCTAGGATAGTCTTTTTGCATCAGCAACATTATCCAGGTTCACATTCACAAAGACAATATTTCTTCTTTGTGAATCAGGATTGAAAGAGTTACCCATTGTTTTCCACATCTGTTCTCACTGCTGCTGACTGTTATCCATCTGCATTATATTTTGTACCTGATTTTGCTGCTTAATTGTCATGAGAACCATTTGTGATGGATGAATATTCTGGTACGGGGAAAGAAAACCAAACACAAAAGGAAAAGAGAAAAACTTACTATGTCAGGGGAAAAAATGTAGCATTTTCATCATTGTGTTCCTTTGTTTCACCATTTTAAATACATACATACACACACATATGTAATTTCTGCTATTTGAAATAAAAGAATATCATCATGAAAATGAAATTGCAAAGTGAGGGTGATCAGCTTTGATAGTCAAATGAAAGTATGGTCTGGTAGAGACTGTGTGCTGATTCAGGTTAAAGTTTGTGCAATTTAAGCCCCAGAAAACATGAATAATGGGATCATAAGGCATATAAGGTCAAAAATATGGAGCAGAAAACTCTATGTACTGTAGAATGTTTATGTGTTATGAAGAGCCTAGAGACAACTTTTTTCCAGCTAGAATGACAGCGTAACTATCAACAATGATATGTTAGGAAAACGACTTGACTTGACCAATAAGAAGCTCAAAGCAGGTGCTACGCTAAAGGCTATAGCTGACGCAATCAGCTGGCTGTTGTAATCAGATGCAAGTTAAATGTATCTGGAATGTTTAGGGGCCAGCCGGCCGGCCCCTCCCTGAACTGCAAACTCCAGGATTCCATAGGATGTTGAAAGTGGAATGATAGTGCTATAACAATCTAGTGCAGAAATGGCCTCAGTGTGGTGTAATGGTTTGAGAATTGGATTACAACCCTGGAGACAAGGGTTTGATTTCCCACTTGACCATGGAAACCCACTGGATGACCTTGGGCATGTCACAGACACTCAGGCCCAGAAAACACCGTGACACCTTAGGGTAGCCATAAATCAGAAACAATTTCAAGGCATACAACAGCAACACTTTCCAAAATACAACTCTCTCTCATAGTAATGTCCTTTATAATTGTCTAACCCTCTAGTTCGCATGTAAATCAACTTTAAAATCATTTTAAACAGTTTCTTAAATTTCATATACTGCCCTCCAAAAGCCTTGTTTTATAACAACTTCGTTTACGCTAGAGCAACCTTGAACATCAAGCAACAGAATAGCTGACCTTCCAGATGTTTTGGGCTTCTGCCCTCAGAAGCTGTAGCTGAACATTCCTAATTGTAAGTGGTTACAGGTACTGTAGGCTAAAACTTCCCCATTTTTGGTGCATAGGACCACAGACTACAAAGCACAGGCTTACTGCATTCAGGCATACTGCAGTTATAAACACACGTATACCTCAATGTTTTCCCCATTGACCTTGACATTATAGTGTGTATAAAAATATATCCAACAGCCATTATTGCCAACAAACTGTAAACACACTTCTCCCCTTTCCCACCTGCCTTCAAGTAAATTGCAGCGCTATCCTCTGAAAATGTTTAACAATAACTGACCTTTAAAAAAAAAACAAAAAACATCGTTTGGGACTGAGCAAATACCAGTCTTTATTATTGAGCAGGGACAATGCAGCACTGGATTCAAACTGTCATACTTTGAGAAGACTCAATATAAGCATTTTAATCCAAAGTGCCATAGAGGCCTGTTAGTCCTGAACTACAACAAATGTGGCAGGGATTTGAAACAAGAATGGGGAAAGTACCTAGCAGCCTTGGACAACTCATGGGGCCCCAGAACTCAATGTTTCAGGGGAGCCAACACCTGCCTGGTGCCCCACCTATCATCTGGTGGCAGCGGGATTTGCTTTCCATTTTGAATTTCCCATAGGGTTCCTAGCCAAAAAGCGTGTGCATGGATGGGCAAGGGAGTGGAGTGGAGGCACCTTGGAGGAATTTTGTCTGGAGCCTGCCCAAACAAATATCGTCCTTGAGCATTTACTTATATAATAATACTTGTCTTATCACACAAATTCAGAAAACAAAGCACTCTATAGGGATGCACAAGTGACCATAGGCTTGTAATTAGATTTTACTGCTCTGTACAGATGTCATAGTAGAATAGACTGTATAATGGATTCTGCATGCATTTCACCAGTCATTTTGTAATTGCTGGCTATAATCCAGAGCTAGCAACCTCATTCTCTCATGTTTGATCTAATAGCAACAGGACTGGAAGATAATCCTGATTGTTATTGTTATTGTTGTGGTTGTTGTTCTCCTCCTTCTCTAGAATGTTAATACAGCAGAGTCTCAGATGCGAAGATGAAACCTGGGAAATACAACTTTTTCAGTGCTTCTATGGCAATGATCAATCGTCTTGGAAAAATTACATAGGGGCTCCTGGTATATGAGATTTTTTAGACATTAGGGTGATGACACTTGGGGGATGGGAGAAACATCCCATTCTTCTGTGCTGCTTTCCTCACAGCAACCATTATAGAAGCAACTAAGAAAATAATTGGATGAGAATAGGAGGGAGGAATTATCTTCTAGCTGTGATTACAGCCCAACTAAAAAAAGGGCTCATGGACTAGAATATTCAATCTTCATAATACAGGTGAGTAGGTGTTTTTGAGTTGTTGAGTTTTGTATTCTGAACAAAAGAATACTGAACTTCATGGCCTTATCACTGATCAACAATGTAGTTCCTTGGAGGTAAGTTAAAACTGGGCTAGGATGCAAAAAAAATGTTCTTTAAGAAGATCTAAGTGATGACAGCAGAAGGGGCAGACAGAGATAGAGTTTTCTGACATTCTAAAGGCGTCTTGAAGCTTAACACATTCTCTGTGGCTTGAACAATTGAAATCACCTCTCATGTGGAGATCTGTTCATCTAGAAGGGCCAGAAGGTACATAATTGATTAATAACAGACTTCAGAGAAGTAGCCCTGAAGCGGTATAATAAGTGAAGGAACCCCGCAAGAGAGTGTAGTCTAAAACAGGAATAGAAGGATGGATGGGCAAGGTAAAGTAGGGGAAGCAGAGAAATGGCCTATACAGGATTGTCAAAAATATCACCAGTCCTATGTGTTATTGGGGGGAATTGGGCATGCAAATGAAGTGCTAGCATGACTGTCACTTAGGCAAGGAACATGAAAGCCTGTGGGGCAGACAAGCTCAATAATATCAACTCAATCATTGCTTCTGATTTCTGTTTTAGTGAAACAGGTCCATTGGTTCTCTATCACTATTGCTTATGTGAATCTCTGTCATTCTCTTTGACAAACATATGACAACAGAAACAGACAAAAGGTTGGGTGGAATTAGCAAGAACATATCAAGCGTGCAACCTACACATACATATAAGAAAGAGAACCAACTCTGCACACACAGTAGGGACCTACTGTATTTGCCAGTGTATAAGATGCGCCGGTGTATAAGATGCACTCCATTTATACATCAGCAAATACGATTTGCCAATGTATAAGACAAACTGGTGTATAAGATGCACCCATTTTAAAACACTATTTTTTTGGGGAAAAGTGAGTCTTATATGCCAGCAAATAGGGTACCTTGAGTCCTCTGGAAGGAAAAAGGCAAGATATAAACTTAACTAAACAGAGCCAGTTTTGTGTAGTGGTTTGAGTGTTGGGTTTGATTCCTCACTTGGACATGAAAACCCACTGGATGACCTTGGGAGCACTGCACTCTCTTAGCCTCCAGAAAACCCCATGAAAGTTCACCTTAGGGTTGTCATAAGTTCAGAAATGACTTGAAGGCACACAACAACAACAACAACAACAACAACAACAAAACAAGCACACAAATTGGGCATCCAAATGTAAGAGAATTTTCTATCTTGTGCTTTGCACATGTAAAAATCAATGTACAGAACATGTTTTGAGCAAGGCTCTGGCATTTCAAGGACTTATACACTGCCACTACCTACAATAGCAAATCCAATTATGTGTTATATTTCTGGGAATGCAAAATATCATTCTTGCATCATCTGTGAAGAAATTGTCTACTATTTAGATTGCTATTGGGGTTCTTTGTAAGTGTTTAGTTCTTCAAATTTATATAAAAGATATTCATCACATTGTCACAAGGATATTTTTCTGATATACCCTTCAGCTAAAGTTTTTTTAAATAAACTTAGAACTTTAATTAACGTGATTTCCTACTAGAGTTGGCCACGTATGTACTAATTACTGCTTGTCGCCAATTATTACACAAGGGTGGCATGTTGTGAAACCAAAGCTTTCCTTAGATGAATAAACATAGATAACTGTGCTCTGAGAGACATGATGTCATATTATTATTCTCCTCATCTTATACACTTCACTGACAATTCAACATATATCCCTGCAGTTTTGCAGGCATCTCTGATGTTTGTTTTTTACACAGGGTATGTTTTGGGACACACTGGACAAATGGGATTGCAATCTGCACCTAATGCTAGTGATATTGGCATTCAGTTTCCATCTTTTGTACTGGAAAATGTACCTAACATGTTGCTAAATAACTTTCTTTGTACTGTCTAGATACTGCTGCCTAGATTAAAGATGAACATGGCCTTTTTTGCTTATCTTTGAAATGAAAGACTACAGCATTTGTCTGTGAATAATTATTTCTACTTGGAAACAGGAGCACTTTCATTTGGACTAGCTAGAGAGCCAGAGCGGTGTAGTGGTCTTAATGTTGGAATACAACACTGGAGACCAGGATTTGATTCCCTGCTTAGCCATGGAAACCCAGTGGGTGACCTTGGGCGCATCACATTGTCTCAGAAAACCCAGTAAGAGTTTCACCTTAGGGTTTCCTTAAGTTGGAAACTACTTGAAGACACACAACAACAATGCAAGCCTGGCCTAGGACACTTTGCTGCCTGAGAGGAGGACTAAATGATATCTTTTATCCACAAATAGAAAACTAGCTGACTGAATGCTATCACTGGAAAAACATCCTCCACATCTGGAGATGGAGGACAGGAGATCTGTTTAGGGGAATAGAACAAATGCTGTGAGAGATACAACTGATCCTCCGATAGAAGAAAATAGCCAGGGGATAGGAGAGCAATGGCTAGAGGACAGTCATTGTTGTCCTCAAGGCATCTATAGATTCCTGACTGTGCCTAATAGTTGCTGTTGTGTGCCTTCAAGACATTTCCAACTTAAGAAGATCCTAAAGTGAACCTATGATGGTATTTTCTTGGCAAGATTTATTCAGAATGGGGTTGCCTTTGCCTTCCGTTGAAGCTTTGCCCAAGGCCACCCAGTTGGCTTTCTTGGTTGAGCGAGGATTTGAACCCTGGTCTCCAGAGTCATAGTCCAATGCCCAAACCACGATACCATGATGGTTCTAGTGCCTAATAGTAGGCTGTGCATAATATCATATGATCTACTGACAAGGTTCTGGTGAACACTGTGTCCCCTATGACTGTTATAGTTCCCTGCCCCAGCTGTACAGCAGGCTAGCAGAGATGGGTAAAATGTTGTTTGTGAAATGTTTTGGATTCCCACGAGTCCTATGAGTTGGCTGGGACTGATGGTCATTTTAGTCCAAAATATCTGAAGGGCACCAAATTGCCTACCCTTGTTCTTTGGGGCAGAGGTGGAATTCTTGTAAGATGTCTGAATTAAGCATGCACAGGTTTTAGACTGGAAAGTATTTCCTTCTGTTGTTGCTGAAGAGAGTGAGGCAGAGACAGAGAGGTGAACTTACTCCATCCTGACTTATTCATATTCTGCCAAAACTAGTATGATGGACCTGAATTGAGAACACTCAACAGAGACTTAACTTAACTTAATTTCTCCCCAAATCCCCATCCTGTCCAAACAACACATACTTTTCAGGATGGTTTCTTGAACATATGTTCAAGAAAACATCCTGAAAAGTATGTGTTGTTTGGACAGGATGGGGATTTGGGGAGAAATTAAGTTATAAATATAAATTCATGGTTGACTAATGATTGTGGTTGTGGTTGTTGTTATTGTTGTGTGCCTTCAAGTCCTTTCCAACTTATGGCAAAACTAAAGTGAACCTATCGTGGGGCTTTCTGGGGTTGGGAGTGTGTGATGTGTCCAAGATCACCCAGTGGGTTTCCATGACCAAGCAGGAAACCGAACCCTGGTCTCTAGAGTCATAGTCCAGCTCTCAGACCACCACACCATATTGGCTTAACTTAAAATGAAGGAGTCTAATTTGCCACCTCAGGCAGCAAAATACCATGGAACAGCCCTCAGTTTGAGTCTGGAGCTATCTAATGCAGAGAAAAGCAAGTTTGTGCCCTCTAGATGTTTTGGACTATGGCTCAGTCCCATCAATCCCATCCCACATGGTCAATGATTGCTGTGATAGGAGTTGTGGGCCCCCAAACTGACAGGGCACTAGGTTACTCCTATCTGGTCTAGCGCAGCACACCATGCTTTTAATTTTAATTATTCTGTTGATGTGCTTTCACTGAATTGTTGAAGCACCCAAACCTTAATCAGGTTTATACTTCTTGTCAAATCTAACACATCCATTTACATTGTAAATTTTACAACCGCATAAGTATTTAATGACATTGGAATATCACCTTGAATGCCTTAAATTATGTAGACTAGTAATGTCACAGACTTAGCTCTGTCGGGCTCCAGGATTTTAAATGCGTATTAATTCATTCTGCAGTGAACTTGGCAGGTGGCAGCAGTAAACAAATCTGAACACATGCAACCTTCAAGTGACATTTCATTGATAAACCCAACTTGATTAAGTTCAAAACTATCTTAAGGACATGATAATTAGAGGGATTATTTTTCATTTATATTCCAAACAAAGTATTCATGATAAATAATAAGACAGATGGTAAACAACAGCTCTTCTTAACCCTTTCACGAGATTTGTGAAATATTCTATTTATCTACTCGGCATGCTAATCTTCTACATAAATACGAGTGAGTATTATGAAAAGAGAACATCTCAATCCTAAATGAACTTGACATTAAGAACCAGTAATTCCAATCAAATGAAACAGAGTCCAGCTTGGTCCATGTTCCTACATAGTAAAATGGCAAATCTCTGCTTGTGTTGATTGTAACCAATAGATGGATGCTGATTATGAGTCAGGAGCCACAATTCAGTTGTTTTCATTTGAGTGTCCAGTGAAAATTACCTAGAACATGATACCTTGATCTGTTCTGCAGGAATGCCCACACTGTGAGCTATCTCTTCTTAACAATCTAGCATAAAGAGTTAATTAATCATATCCTTTGTAAAAGTTAAGCAATCATGTGAATTGCCTTTAAGTTCACTCAGTAGTAGGTTAGAAAGTCCAGAACAAGCTGATCTCTCAAGACAGATAGATGTAACAGATCTCCAAAATATTGGAGGACCAGCAATTCACATTCAACAGCTGTTGACATCTTCCAATATTTAATGTTTGGTTGCTTTTCAACCACACCACTGCTTTCTTCCAGTGGTTTCTCTGATCTGGGTTAAGCTTGCAAAAACATCCTGACTTTATTTTTGTAACCCACTATTAGGCTCCATTTGAACATTTCACACATCAGCCATGAGCCCATATTACAGAGCACAGCATAAAGCTTCCACCAGTGAAGCTATGCTGTGTCTCCCTCTCAACCCTCCGTGGATTCAATATTTTGCCACTGCAGCACCCCACAGTCACTCAACGAGGCTTGTAGAGAATGAGGGGAATTGGATAAGCACCTGGCTATGACCCAAGAACCAGATACAGACCTACGACATCATCCATTAAAATCCACTGGCCTCTCCTGGAGGTGTCAGTTAATGATGTTATCATTCTGCATCTGGGTGTGGGGTAATACCCAGATGCTTCTCCAATACTTTCCACTTCCTCCACAGTGACCAAAGATCCCTCCTACTGCAGCAGCCACTAAAAGGATGCTATTACTTTAAATTGCACAGAGCTATGTTGGATTCCATAGGATGTAGAAAGTGGAATAATAACACTATAATAGTTTAGTGCAGAAATGGTCTAAGGCGTTTGCATGTCACTAATAGTATGTCTCCCACTGCAAGAATCTGGATAACCTGAATGCAATACAAATAGTCTTCTTGCACCTTAAAGACTAACACATTTTATTTGGCATTAGCTTTTCTGGACTGCAGCCACAATGATTTACTTTAGTTGGCATATATTATACACACGCGTGGGTGAGTTGTTGGGTGGAGGATTGTAATCAGAGGGAACTAAAATGCCAAACAAACAATTAATGATTATTACTTTAAGAAAGGTTGTTACAAACGGTAGCAGAGTTGTAGCAGATATAGCTGAAATTGTAGTTCTTCTACATCATGTTTGTACATAAGAAGGAATTTCTTCTACGTAGGAGGGAAAAAAAATCTCTGGAAGGATTTAAAAAGAAACAGGCATACTTATGATCTTCCAGCTGTAGTTTATAACTTTCAGCCATTGCTATGTCCATACTGTAACCTAAATGGGCTTTGGTACTGAAAGCTGACAACTGAGGTAAGTGTTTCCATTCAGAAGATTCAGCACCAAATCATGCATATATTTTAAAATGCAAATAGATGAGTAAAACTGTGGAAAAAATATATACAGAAACACACTTTGCGTCACTGGAAAAAGTTATGTAATTTGGGTAAACTGTGCACATAAATGTATGAATTAAGAAAGATGTATAAAAAGATTGCACTGATTTTAGTGTGGGAAGAAAACACAAAATCCTACGCCCCATTCTGAAATGAGGACATGAAGAAAATGCAAATGCGATTTGCAGAACATCAACAAAATCAAGGCTGAGTTTTTCACTTCCCTCATTTAAATGTCCCTTATAATCTAAGGCCCTAACGGTAGTTTGCCTAGCTTAGTTTGTACATAAATCTGGTATTGCTACTGAAGCTCTGAAGCTGCTTTTCAGAGACACAGAGGGCTGTGGCAGGAAAGACCCATTCCACTAGAACACAAAATAATATCTCTGTGAATGATCTTATAAAATAACTTAAACAAAGTAGACAGATCTCTATTGCAGGGGCTTGATAGTCTGGGTCTCAATAGTAGTGAGTTAGCATTTGGTCACTGAGTTCCGTCACATACTGCAATGTTGGTTCATATAACAGTGGAGTAATTACTATAAAGAATGTATAAGTTGACTAGAAGGCTTTGTTATGTGGAAGGGTTTATTAAGCACAGTGGGGTGTCTATGTTATTTAAATAGTCTCATGTTAGTTAATCACTTGAAGGAGAAATATGGGCACCTAAAGCATAATAAGAGCCTGCTGAGAGATCCTGACATAACACATCTCAAGTGTAATTTCAAACATGAAAGATAAGCACAATTAAAGATGTTATCTAAAGTTCAAGCATTTGGTAATATGGGCCTGGGGGGTTGAGGGAAGAGAAAGAAATATAAATGCCTTAACTAAGGGCCATTATGTACCCACCTGGAAATAAAAAGGTGGACAACAGTGATGGGGTAAACTGTGGGCTGCATTTATTTAATTCACCACCCAAATTCTGCAGTGAGGCTTACTAGTGCAGAAATCAGCTGGAAACAGGAGTCCTTCCTGTCCAGCTCTTAAAACTGTAAATAAGCAAGCACCAAGGTCTCAATGCCCTCTCATAATCTTACAACTTGACGTCAGCCAGTCAGTCAATTTGACCAGGAAGACTGTCTTAGGCCATTCCTTCTCTTCAAACCTTGTCACGTAGAATTTGGGGGAGAGCAGGCCCAAGCTAGCCCCTAGGGCAATTCCTCTTTCCACACTCAAGCCCTGCTTAGCCTGGAGCGTCAGTTAAGGAACTCCCTTTCACCTGAAATGTGCCCCCAGAGTGCCCACTAGTACTCTCAATATTCCCACTTTTCCAGTGGGAATAGATTATAGGACATCACCAACGTAAATCTCCTGGAATTTCCTTAAGTATGTAGTGCAGAGTAGGAGAAAAAATCCCTATCTTTTTTCTAATCTTGCCAATCAAGTGCACAATGGTAAAAAAAAAATTCTATCTGCCCTTTCAATGATCAGCATATGCCTGCACTACCCGCTAAGGCAGGTGAGAAGGCTAAGCATAAAGAGAGAAATAGGCTAAGTCTGAGGTAGCTGGGGCTTTTACAGCCTCTTGTTTCTGCCTCTGATAACAGCATGATGTGCAAATCCACCCCTGCTGCAACCACCATAGAACTGTGGTTGTAAAATGGCCATTCCATTACCACCATTTTCTGTCTTTTAGTTTGACCCTTTCCTACCTGCTGTTGGGCCTAGCTGACTCAATCGTACTTCAAAACATACAACTGCAGGTACAGAATTCCTTTGCAAGAGGCATTCTGACAAAAATACAAGAGTGAAGAAAGGGTGTATAAAGGAAATTATTTGGGGTAAAGAATCAACAAGAAGAAATAGACAGAGAAGTTTTCTAGAGGGATAGAAAATTTGAACACACAAAACCAAATTCCCTTTTTCATATATAAATCCAAAGTGAATTCACTAGTGTTAATGGTTTTTCTGACAAAGGCTACTATGTGGACAGAAATAATTTGAGGAGTGATCAGCTGCACTAAAATAAGCAAAAGCTAAAGCCACCTCTCCAAGATAAAAAAAGCATTTACACAAAATGCCTCACTGGTTTCTCTCTTTCCTTTCATCCTCAAATTCCATGCAAACTTTAAGATGCCACAAAGTTCTTCACCGTTTTTACTACATGACTCCCCTGCCTAAATAGACAAAGGGAACCCTTCCCTGCAGCCAACAAAATGTTAAAGTTTCAGTCCAGTCAGCTTTTCTTATACCAGAGTTCCAACTCAACTCCTCCTCATTGTTTTATCTCTTCTGCCTCACTCAACTTCACCAGTGCTACAGGAGAGCTAAGCATTATGAGTGAGACTTTAAATTACTTATATCTGGAGAAATGTTGTAAATTTGAAATGCTATAAAAAGGGTAATGCAAATTGAGACTCAATTGTACATGGCTTCCAGAAGATAAACTCTCATTTATCTTCAAATAATCGATCACTTAACAAAGCATGCTAGATGCAGGTGTCATGCCCTGCTTCCAGAGCATGGAAGCTTCCAGAGTCTAAAGCAAAGGGCATGCCAGAGGCTGAAACAGAAGGCAGTCCAGGGCGTGCTGTACAGAGAGAGAATGCACTGCTGGAAACAAAACAGGAGATGGTGCCAGCTCCAACAGAGAGTCCTGTCTCTTCAGATACAGAAGAACACTTACCTAGACCAAGCTTCACACAGCACAGGCAGCAAAGAGAGACCCAGCGTCGCTCTCTTAGCATTTACAACCAGCAACAATCAATCAAGGCACAGCTGCGCTAGGCTTTGGGTCTATTTAGCTGGCATCCTTCCCCTCCAGGAGTTGTCAGAGCTTATCTGATCTGCTACCTTGCCAGATGCCTTGACAAATGCTCAGATTGACCTTGGACACTTCCTTGTTGCAAAACCCTGCCAGACTTTATGTTGGACTTTATTTATGACTCCTTGCTTACTGCCTGGAAGTAAGTAACAAGCTGGGAGATATAGACACTTTTCGCATGGCATTTGCCATGTAAAAGGGCCCCTGGAGCATTGTGCGACTGCGAAAAGCAGTCCACATGACACACAATCATGCGACACTCCAGGGGCTGGCAGGTGCTGATCACGCACTATTTCATTTTTGGCTGCCAGCCGAAAATGGTGCGCAATCGAGCATCGCTCCGGGGCCCTGCGCACGTGCCATGTATGCGGAGCTCCGGAGCCGTGGCACTTGTGCTTTCTGCCCCAGCACAGCCTGGGAAAATCCCAGGCTGCACTGCGGAAGGAAGAGGAGAGGCTCTCGTGTGAGCAGGCAGCAGCTGCAGAGCTGAAAGAACTGGGATGCGAGAGCCTTTCGCAAGAGGCTGCTGGTGCGATCTCCACACCCCAGCTCCGTGAAAAGATGAGTTGTGGAAAGGGCCATATAGTTTGTTTTGTTTGATTTATCAGCTGTGCCAGAACTGAGATAGGACAGCAAGTTACACAGGTGAAGACAAATACATGATATAAAAAACTAGACAGCATTCACTACTTAAGGGGTTATCTCTTCTAAATACATGCCAAATGTATTGTCTAGGTTAAACTGAGGATGAATGTTGCTTACATCACAGTAGGGCAAGAGAGGGTAGAAGAAGTATGGAACACAGCAACAACAACAACAACAACAACAACAACAACAACATAGCTTCAGTGTCCTACCCTTTTCTACACACATATTTTATAGAATGGTTTAATTTCAAACATCCTTAAACCAAGAAAGACTAAGAATATGTAATTTAAGAAGTCACACAGAAGTCTTTTGACGTTAGTAAAAGGAAAACCGTTCAATTAATGGTGAACATGCTTATTATCAGAAACCTATTAATTATTTATAAAAGAGGGTAAATTTTAATAAGCATCTGTCTAACATCAGTCAGGAATCCAATTAAGCTATAGCAGATGAAATTTCATGTTGCAAAAGGTTGATGGGTTGCTTTGCCCGCCCCAGTTTGGCACCCTGTAGCACAAGAGGTTTTTTTAAAGCCAAAGCAGGGTGAGAAAGGGTGAAACTAATTTGAAATGTAAAAGTATTTGGAGGAGAGGAAAGTTAAGGATAACGATAGATACCTCAATTAAGTGGACACTTATAAAACACTGAACAAAAATAAGCTTTCTCTCCTGATAACTCAGATAATATAGTGTGGTGTCTCAGGTTATCTGCTGTTATCTCTAACGACCTGAGACAGACTCATGCATAAATCTATTCCAATTTTAGAAACTCTCAAAGGTGGGTTTGTTTAATATCTGTCTTTTGTGATATATCGGGAGAGGAAATGAGTTTAGAAGACTTTAATTATTGAATATCTTGTGCTGAAGTTTTTTATATTCCATTGTATATTCCTTTCTGCTAGCAACTTTGTACCTGAATCATCTACTTTGACTACAGTGGTAGTGATTGCTGAATGAATAGTTCCCCATGGGAAACACTTTACACCACATACTGGAGTAACCTGGCAAGAAATGTTTGCCCTGACTTTTAGTTTCCATGTACTTACTGGGTTGTTATGGGGGAGAGGGTAATTCAGTTCAGTTATCCTTTACAGACAATATGAGTAATATAATGCAGGAATAGTTTTACTACTTGATCTACTGGATGTGGAGATATGCCCAGAGCCATACATGCACATCACATGATTCCCATATCAGGATATAAATAGCTTGTATCTCTTGTGTAGAATTGAGTTTGCTGAACAAAAATAGAGTTTTCTGCCCAGAAATGTGGTGTTTTACATAAAAACCAAGTTTTTGAATGCAAAACCCAAGGTTCTCCCTCCACTCAATATTTCACAAAACACACACACACAAACAAAACTCTCACAGCAGTTGGCCGCTTTCTCAACATGGTGTCTATTTGTGCTGGCACAGTCTTTTCTCATTGAGGATGAAAAAAATTGTGAACACTCTTTACCTCCCTGCTCCCTAGCTCTGTCTCCTCTGACATCTATACCATTAATACAGAGAGCTGTCTATGTGTCTAGAGCTCTCTGAGTGTACATTTCCACACTGAAATGCCAACATGATCACATAGGGCTCTAAGATGCATGAAAGCTTAATACATCTTGAGATCTTTTGGAGAGGACCTTCTCGCATCTGGCATATTTGGTGGGAACATGGGAAACAGCTTTCTTGATTGCTTTTCCCAGACTCTGGGAACTCTCCTAGAGAGTTTAGACTGGCAACCTCCTTACTATCGTTTTGTAGGCAGACCTTTTGTTTCAGGCTTTAAGGGTATCTTCTGTTTTTTATAGATGCCATCCTTCTTTTTAATGGTCTGTTTTTAACTATTTTAGCACAGTGCTTTCGAACTGTTTTTGTTTCTTTTTAGCTGCATCTGTTTTAGCTGCACCTCTTTCTTGATTTCAAAACTGCTTTGAGTCATAGACTGGGAAAAAGATAGAATATAAATATCATCTTCATCTTCTTCATCATCATCATCCCCCTCCATGGAAGCATATTCAGGGGTAGCCATGTTAGCCATACAGCAAAATGCAACAAAATACAAAATCCACAAAAAGAATGATACTTTTATTGGCCAACTAAAATGCAGAAAATGCATAATGTGAGTTTTTGAAGTTTCACTAGCTTCTTCATCAGGCAAAGATATTAAAAATCACACAGGAGGAAATAGGTGAATATGTTAGAGTCACAGACCTACATTCTGTCTCAGATGTTACTCTGTTGTCAGTTAAGGTGGCATTGAGGGTTTCAATGGAGGCAGAGGCCACTCCCCTTCTTGGTTATCTGGGAATCAGAGACAAAGGGCAAGATAAAGACAGGTAATAACATTTCTGTTCCATTAGCAACTGAAAACTAACTTCCTTGACCTGATCCAGCTGTCCTTATTGTGTGTAAAGCTAAATGCTCCTTTCTTAGGCAAAGAACATTGAGTTTCTCAAGTTGTCTCTGTACTGTCACATCTGGAAAATCTTTTAGGTGCTGTTTTGGTAAAACTTGTCAATTTAATCCAATGAAAGAGTTTTAGCTTTGTTGAAAATAAAAACTTCAAAGGACAAAGTCCCACTCCATTGCTCCCTCTTGTTAAAGTTTCTCTGGTTGTCCTAAAATTCAGTATCTTCAAACCTACCCCCCACAGAAATATTGATGCTCAATGTGGAGTTGGTGGTAGAGGAAAAGAACAGTGCCATAACTGCCATGGCATCAACAGCACATTGCTGGTTCACTTAGCCCTCTCTGTCTGGAGAAAACTGAATCTGCCAGGAGCAGATCTGGAATCTGTACCTCTTTTACAAGCAGAGTGAGGGACAGAGGAGGGACTGAATCAGCACAGTCATCTGCCCTTGGGGAACAAGGGAAAAGGATGAGTCATTGTGATACTGCTGAGGGAACTAGTGGGAGAGTGCAGGTTGCACCCTCATCCTAGGCCATTTCCGCACTAGACTGTTATAGCGCTATGATTCCACTTTCAACATCCTATGGAATCCTGGGGTTTGCAGTTTAGGGAGGGGCCACTTGGCCCCTCCCGAAACTGCAAATCCCAGGATTCCATTGTTGTGGCAAGGAAATGATGAAGACCTTCAGGTTGTTCCATCACAGAAAGCTTTATTTTCCAAACCATTTATTTACTGCGCAGGGCAAGCAGCGGAAATACAATGTCCAAAACTGCCGGCCCCGATTGATTAAAACACTTAGTTTTTATACCTTTGGTCAACAACGTCAGCAACCAATCACATTTCTAGTCTACGTCAGCCATTACATTTGGAGCTTAATACCACCCCCAAAACAAGGGAACAAAGACCCCAGTCACCAGATAATACAAAGCAGAGGCAGAGAGAGTATGCCTGACTCCCTTTCACTTCCCAGGCACCTAAGCATAGCATTACAAGGCCAATCATATTTTTAAACTGAGATAAGGCAGGGACATCTGCTGTCCAATTCACTTATTTTCCTACTCATGCAATACTTCTCTGAATTTAACTCCTTCACCATAGGATGTTGAAAGTGGAATCATAGCGCTATAACAGTCTAGTGCGGCCATGGCTCCAGTGATGGGTGAGAATTTCAGTTTGGTTTTAAAAACAATTTGCCAGAAATCACATTCTTTTCATGTTTAAGATGGAAAGAACTTGGGATCAAAACACTTCCAAGATGGGATAAACCAGAATTAACAGGTTTGTCTCCCTAGGCCCAGAGCTTGGATTACTCAGATTAAAAGGTCTGGCTTTGAATCCTGTTATCTTCAACCATGGTATTTTGAATTAAAGTTGACACCTCTTTTTTTCCTTTTAACAGGCTGCTCATCTTTAATGCTTCTGTGCCAGACACATCCATCATGGTCCTCTGCATGCTTCATGGCCATACCAATTGAATTTGGCCAGTTTCAAGAGGGGGAAGAATTTCAGAAAAAAAATACGTTTTCAAATACAAACTTAAAATAAATCCCTCTCCCCGCATTCTTGGCTCCTAGAAGCAAAGAAGCTCCCCTAAACTGAATCCTGATGAAAATCACAAATGAATATTCTCTTCTTTTAGCCTCCTCTTCTGCTGTGTTACTTATTCCATAAGCAGATAATTGGCATCATCAATAATGAGCCAGACATTTAATATGGTTTGCCTGCAGAAGAGCTGTAAAACCAGTCAAGTTTCCAGCTGTAGAATTATTCCTTGTCAGGATGATTATACTTCTTTGGAATTAAAGGTTCATTTACAGGTGTTTGCAAAATTCAAGCACTTAGTTCTACTCCCTGCTGAATTGCAATGTCTTTGTATAATTGGACAGTTAGTCCTTAAAAGTTAGAAGGTACCAGTCTCTTTCAAAGTAGACAGGTCTTGTTAGTGAGAAAGACAACCCTTTCACATATTTTCCCTGCATACATCTTTCATGCTGCATTTTTCAATTTAAATGCTTTTGGGAGGGGCATTATATAACCTTCGGAGGGAACTTCAGGCCTCCATCTATTTTGGCATCAGCAAACAGGAACCTAGCCAGCACAATGTCACAAACATGACATTACATTATTGGTGTTCTAGCAAAAGGGAATTATTCTGGCAGGTGCAGCTTGATGTGCACGGATGAAATTCCCTTGGCTGCACAAGCATTAAAAGAACAGGAGCAACTTCCTCCATTGCATCCAAGTGTCACCAGAGGCAGATATTCTGGTATGAGTACCTAAGAGGAGCTTGTAATTTTTTATATAAAACCAGAACTTCCACTTCTACTATTTATAAGGATTTGAGAATAAAATATCCCTTGCATCAGCTAGTCCAGCTGATGGTTTCCATGCCGGTGGTATGATCAGTCCACTCCTCAATGCATCTCCTACAAAGACATGCTGCCTCTTTCTCTCTCCCTTTTGGTAGCTTCTTATTAGTGAAAAACACTCTGCAAAGAACAGTAGGATGTGGGCACCTGTTTAACCCTTCTTCTTCCCCCTTCCATTGTTCAGTCGGGTCATATCCAGAAATGAGTCAGGACACACTCAGTACTGAGTAACAGGCAGAAACTCTATTATATTACTCTTACGGGCAAAAAACTAGCCAAGTTCCAATTCATTACCCCAAAAGCAATTTGTTATCAAAGTAATGTGTAACAAGTAATATGATACTTGCAAACTCTGTGCAGTTCAATGTAGGAATGTATTTTCCACCAATCTTCTTTTCAAAGGAAACAATCAGTAATTTTAGTAATTTTCTTCCTACTGTGAGAAAGCCTTCAAAAACTATGAAGTTTTCAAATTTGGCATTTGGGACTTAGGCCTTTTCCACACTGGGTGAGGGAATCGCCCCGTGCCGCTACCCACTGGAACTTTCGGCTCCCTGGTCCGGTCCGTGGCGCTCCGGAGCAGTGCGTGCTCTTCAATAATGCACTGCTCCGGCATCCCAAATGGCAGCTTCTGGTTGGTCGAGGGTCTTGACCAACTGCTGAAGCTCGCCAGCCTAAAGTCCGCCCCTGGGCAGATCGCATTGATGCGAGCCTGAGAATCTGCATAAGGGAGCAGGCTCACAGTGGCGCGCTGCATGCTTTTGAAAGACCGGAAAAATCAGGTCTTTCAAAAGTACGCTGGAGGACCACTTGGGGTCATTCCAGACCAGACTAAGGTACGGATCTACCTTAAATAGGTCCGACTCAGTCCGGTCTGAGGTGCAGACCTCCTCCTAGGAGGACGGACTGCACTATTTCAAAAACCCCATGTGGAAAAGGCCTCAGTCTGTGCAAAATTCACATGGAAATCCCCCCCCCCGCATAAAACAACATCTTCTGTATATGAAAAGAATTTTCTGTGCAGAATGCACAGTGTCTCCAAGTACAGTGCCTCCAAGTTCAACCCCAAAGATGTGGTCCAAAAGGATACCATGGCCATCGGTATCAAAATCTGCCAAGAGATTCAACAGAGCTGATAGGGACACACATTCTTTACCTAAATCCAGGTTAGATTGACAACCAATGATCAAAACTGTCTTCCCCTGCAGAAACAGTCTAAAATTCTTAATAATTGTTCTTAATAACTGAGTGTTTCACCATTTTAAAATTAATTGATTTAAAATAAAAAGATTGGAAATAAAAAGAAATGAGTAATGCAATGTGTAATGTCCAGAGTTACTGAAATTGTTTCTCTAACAATAATGACAATCCACTACTGTTTGTCACTTGGCAACAAAATGCAAAAGAAATACCGGTATCTTTTTTAAAAACACCTATCCAAGACTGCTCAGGTTTTTCAGATTTATGAAGATTTTTTCCCCAAAAAATTTTACGAGTGTTTTTCAAAAACAAACTAAATAAAATTCTCAGTCATTTGTACTGGGCAAATTCAATATGCACAGTTTATCTTGTTATAAGAGAGGATCACGCTGTATCTCCTTCCCATTCAGAAGTTAAACATATACTTTCATGTAGAAAACTGAGCAAGACTGGTGTCTGCTGTTCCAGAGAAGAGGACACAAACCAATGGACTCAAACTGAAAGAAAAGAGATTCCATCTGAACAACAGAAAGGGTTTCCTGGCAGTAATAGGTGTTTTGACAGCAGAACGGGTAGATACTGAACTCTTAGGCCATTTCTGCACTAGACTGTTATAGCACTATTATTCCACTTTCAACATGCTATGGAATCCTGGTGTTTGCAGTTTATGAAGGGGCTGACTGGCCCTTCCCTAAACTGCAAAGCCCAGGATTCCATACAATGTTGAAAATGGAATAATAGCGTTGTAACAGCCTAGTGTGGAAATGGCCTTAGGTATTGGAGGTCTTTGAACAGAGGCCATCTCTTAAGCTTTAGCTCTGTATTCCCGCATGGCAGGGACTAGACTACATGGTCTTTGCAGTCCCTTCCAACTCTAATATCCTATGACTGTGTGAGGAGAACTTTTAGGGTTTAAGAACAGATGGAAACATTACTTCAGGATTACAAACATGTTTTAATACACAAGGATTCATACTTTGAAGAGGTGAGCGTTCATCTGGAATGGTAACTCTGTCCATTTCTAAAAAGTTCTTTCCATGAGAAATGTGCTCATTTTGGAAAGTTCGCATGAAAACAAAACAAACTAAAACCTTACCCTGCCTAACTGCTAATTATATTGTTGCAACACACTTATTATTATTATTATTATTATTATTATTATTATTATTATTATTATTTTTTTTATTTATTTGTATCCCGCCTCTCCATATGGATTGAGGCGGCGAACAACTTACAAATAGCATGTATTTCGAAACATTTCTATACTGTTCAGTATATACAGTCTGCCCTCTATATTAGCTAGGGTTAGAGTTGGAAGACCTCCACAAAAGTATGTGTGTGAGGGGAGGAGGGGGCTGAGGCATGGTGTGGAGAACAGGCACTTAAGGTCCAAATGACCTCAGGGAAATGAGAGGGAAAGAGGGTGGGTTGGCCTATACTTCCTCTCTCACATCCATCTCCTTCCTTGGGTGTGTGTGGGGGGCATCAGGGAGAGTTTGTGAAGCTGACAAAATGGGCTGCAAGCTATCCTCAAATGGCCAGGCAGTGGCTGGTGGAAGAAAGGAGGATGAGAGGAGGGTTTTTAAGGGGCTGTGTGGCCAGAGCAGAGCCATTGAGAGGGAAGGTTCTCTGAGTTGAGTGGGAGCAGGGGTTGAAGAAACTCACAAATAATCAAATCTGTGAAAATGAAACCCACAAATGGGGAGGGCTGACTGTATAAGTTTCATTTGTTGTGTTAGGTGCTGTGCTTACCACACAATGAACATTAATCCCTGATCAAAGTGCTTATATTCATGTCAGGTTATACTCCTTTCTACAAGTGGAAGAAGGAAACCTATAATAAGCTGTCATGGTTGTTGAAACTACAGGACAATGATAGCCTTTCATAGGAAGAGAGAAATAGCACTGCTGCAGTTATTAGAGTGTGAGGATTCATGTGGAGCAGGAATGAGTAAAAATCACACTTTGTTGGAATGAAAAAGGCCTCAGCTTCATTAGGCTTGGCTCAGTAGGCATTGGTCGACCTGCCTGCAGGCCAGTGGCAACCAAAGTCAACCCATCTTCCACCCAATCCACTGATCCTGCTGGGTGGTGCTGGAATTACAGATGTAGGAATCCACTGGGGTGGAAACTACCATTTGGTTCCTACACAGCCACCTCCCTCTGGTTGCCTACATCTCCAAGCTGGGGATCCTGGTACCAGGTGTGATCTGGTACCTTCATGCTGAATACAGATCCCAACCCAAAACTGCCCAGAGTTGTGACAGTCAATATTAGTAGTGTGATACCACTATCAAACCAATCATCCCTATAGAAATCCAGAGTGTGTAAAGATCAAGGGTGTAGCTATAGTGAGGAGAGTTGCAGGACATTGCCCTCGAATGAGAATTTTGTCCTCCTCCCCATGAAATTTCTCAGATCCCAAATTTCTATCATTACAGAGAGTGAGAAATTGATACTTGTGAATACTTAGAACATTTGCTGTGTTTGCATTCTCTTGCTCATTTTGCCTTCCTGTTTTCTTTGGGTGTCTAAACTGTATACCCAAATCATCAACTGAAGTGTTAAGTTACTGCAGTGCTCAGCATTTGGAGACTGAAAGAAAATTTAATCTGGAGGTGAAATTCTTTTTTGGGGAAAGACATTGCTTTCATTTTGCAGCCCCGCCCCGCCCCGCCATAGCTACACCTCTTTTTATGGAAGATGCCCCTGCCTCTTGGTGTGGTGGGAAAAGCAGCCTATCACTTCCTCCTGAGTTCTATCCTCCACCAGCTAACTAGGCTGCCTCTGATTGGCTGGCCTTCCAGTATTATACTAGAACCTGGGAAACCATGTGGGCTTCTGGAACAGGGAAACAATTCCAGCACCTGGTATGTGGCATCCATCCTCCTTTGGCCCACAACTATGATCCACAAATTGGCACTCCCACTGAGATGGAATATGCACTTATTAGTACAAATACCTTTCTTCAGCCAAGAACCCTCCAAGTAGTAGACTGACAAAAACCTTCTCAAAGTAAGTCCCAACAGCAAGTTCATGCTGTTATTATTCTGTAGATGTGAAGGCAGCCACGTAGAGCCCAGAGCTGCTTTCTGCTGCTAACCATGTTGTCCATTGGGATGACAAGTGTGAGGAAGGACTCGTAGAGAACTCTGATTAAAAATAATGAATGGATGGCTGCCCATTATGGCAGAAATTGCCAACAAAATAAGGTGAAAGGTGTGCCTAAGAATAGCATTGCCTACGGGTTGCTTCTGTGCTGTAGAATAACACACACATACACACATACATTGCAGTTTGAATAAGGAAGTGAAATGTCTCTCCTTGAAGAAAAAAGATCAAGTGGAAGCATTAAGCCAGAAACAAATTCCTTACCTATATCTCATTTGAGAATTAAAGTACTGGAAACTCATAAGTCGTAATTAATATCTTCAGAACGTTTTCCCAAAGTCTTAATTTGAGCATATAAATGTGATTATTAATTAAGGTGAAACTCAAGAGAGTTTAGCTCAGCTGTGTAAACTGAAAGGGTTAATTCATCAATAAAGGAACCCTATTATTGCAATTAGTACTTGACTTCCAAATCATTAAGGTTCAGCGTCATGAAGTATAAACATTATAGATATCAAAGGAACTTCATCATGTGGTAGTATAGCTATCTTTCTCACATGGTCTTCAAAGTACACCACTTCTTTGAAGACTGGGGTCAGGACAGAAGATAATGTTTTACAGCTCCCTTAACTGCAACTTTTCTCCTTCCAAGTCCCCTTCCAACTCCTCACTTTATCCACCTGCCTGTTTGTGTGCCTATATATCTTTTATCCCACTCTTCCCACAAAGAATTTAGAGTACCATACTTGGCCTGGCTTCCTCATTTTATCTTTATGACAACCCTGTAACATACATTTACATACACACATTTACAGTGACCAGGTCCCCTAGTTAAATTTGTGACATAGGAAAAGGTCACCTAGTGAAATTTGTGGCTAAATGCAGACTGGAACCTAGGACTTTCCATGTGTAAGTCCTGGACAGGGGAGGGGGTAGAATAATAGAATTGGAAGGGATCACAGGGGCTATCAAGTCCAACCCCCTGCTATGCAGGAACACCTATCAAAGCATTCCCAACAGATGGCCATCCAGCACCTGCTTAAAAACCTCCAAAGAAGGAGACTCCACCACACTCTGAGGCAGCATATTCCACTGCCTGACAGCTCTGACCATCAGGAAGCGCTTCCTGAGGTTCAGGTAGAACTCTGATTAGACTGCTGGAGAGAGAAAGCAGAAGCAAGTGAGCAAAGGCTTACTCTTAGCAGGAAATTTATTTTATTAATTATTTATTTGTATCCCACCTCTCCATATGGATCGAGGCGACGAACAACTTACAAATAGCATGTATTTCAAAACATTTCTATACATGCCTCCAACAACTATGAGCTTCACTATGCTTTGCAAAGATGCAACAGCAACAGAACTTGGGCCCAGAAGATATGTGGCAAAGTGGTGATTCCCCTCTGTAATATGATGTTCTGACATGTCACCTCAATTTTAGGATTTCAGCTGAAATCCTGAAGCAAAGTTTCAGTGAAAGTGCAAGTGTGCCTTTCCCCTTGGGAAAGAAGTAGAATCCATAGTTACAGGTGAACATCATGCATTAACAAGACCTGATAGCCTCATGGTGATGATGCTGCCAGAACCTCTACAGAAAATGTCAGGGCAACACCCCTTCTAGATCTACTAACAGGTGCAGTTTAAGATTAAGGACTGTGGGAGGATTCCCACACTTCCACTAAAGTTACAAATAGAAATGAGTAAGAATGCAATTGAGTTTGTTCTTTAACAATAACTTTCCAAAATGTATGTATTTTCTTAAAGAATTCATCAGAAGGAACATGAAATTAAAATTTGCAAGTATAGGAAGAAGAGAAATGGACAGATTCACCTATCCAGATAGAGGACTTTGGATACTTAGCTCTTAAAGAAGTGTCATATCACCAGAGGAATGCATTATTCCTGTTTGGGATCAGTCCTATCAGTTCACCAGCTGCTATTGCAATGCAATCCATTTAAAATGGATTGAAATGCCCTTTTTTATGCTGTAAATAATCTATTAATGTCCCCCTTTCCCACAACAATCCAGTTAGCTGTGTGAGTGTGGTTTCCTCATAGTGCTTCCTTTCATAGCTGGTTCAGTAGTGGGTGTGGTGTTGCTACCCTGTATTGTGGGGGTCCCGGGAGGGACGCCCAAATAACCAAATAAAAACACAAGATGGGGAAATTAACTCGAGCACTCTCTTAAGCTAGCAGGAGGCAGGGTAACTTTAGCTGGGATCTTTAACTCTATGCATACAGCGTCAGATCAGAAGAGCAGTCAGACAAGGTTTTAAAATAGTAAAAATAATAGCTTTATTAAATAATAGCTTTATTAAAGGACAAACAACAAAAAAGACACCACATGCACACAGCTAACTAGAAATGTAGGAATGAGAATTTTGGGGGGAATGGGTCATACGACACCTTTTCTCGTAGTCCTGGAGAGAAGTGGAGGTTGCAGGGAAGAAAGCTCAGCACGGTTCACTGAGGGGGCGACTCGCTGGACAAACCGACAACAAGGCAGGATAGCAGTCTGGAGTGTTCCGAGGAAGGCTCGGATTTGGGGACCTTTTATAGGGTGGGTTGTGCCTACAGTCATGCCATGCTCAGTGAGAACAAAGGAAATTTGGAGCGGGAACATTGGAAAAGGTCAGGTTTTACATGATTAGCTTAGCGCTTAATGACAATAGTATAGCCAGTATGCAAACAGATCAGCATAAAGAAAGTGCTGGCTCAGGGCCATGCGCCTTTGTGCAAAGTTGCGCTTAAGCAAGGTGTGTCTGCAAGAATATGGTCCCTGAAGCAACAGAGACGCATTAATCTGCCTGCCTAATTGGAGATTGGAATATCCAACCATTAACGGCTGCACCTGTTTACGTGCTAGTCTGGTGACCCTTGCAAACACGTGGAGCAGCGTGGCAGAGATAGGTCAAATGAAGTCCAAATAAGTTTGATATCAAGAGATATCTAGTGCTATCACCAGGCATGACAGAACCGTGGTAACAGTGTGAATGTTCTCAAGTTGTCCCTCCTTCAGCTACTTCCAAGGAGATCTCTGCCCAATAACCTCCAGACCAATCATGAGATGTGGGACGGAGAGAAAAACTTCGCAATGACTCTGTAATGCACAGGAACAAACAGTGTGAATGACAATAGTCATCTGCAGATGTCAAAAGGATGTGATAGAGTTAATAACCTGATACCATCACGGGAATGGTTATAGTGGGATTCCAACAGAACAATATGGTATTATGGTATGGGGTGATAAGGCTCTGTATTTGTCTCTGTATTTGTTCCACCATATTTTTAGTCCTGAGTTGGGGTTGCTGTCTCTTTTTTCCTTCACAGGGTTCTTGTCTTTAACAACAACATTTAATCCAGCAAGTGAGAATTTTGTTCATTTTTTTCAGTAAGTAGAGACCAAATTCAGAAATGTCTTCATAAACAGGATAAAAAAAGATAGTAAAACAGAGATCTTCGCATATCTCTGGTTACAAGAGAAGCTAGGCAACTTGCAGGCATGAGGTAGAGTACATGAGCTCTCCTTGAAACTATGGGTGGAAGGGACTCATTGAATTTCACTCCCTGCTTCCACATGAGAGGACTCCCTGGGAGAGTTGGATGAGATTTTAGAGGATGTGAGGATTAAGATATTTTTAAGCCTTACAAAATAAGCCAGAAATTATCCTTTGATCATGCAAAGAGATAAAAACCAATTAAAATGAAAGTAATAGTTTTTGGAAGAGCCCAGAAGTCAAAAATGATTAGTACATGTTAGGACTACTTGAAGCATACTAGATCAATAATGAGCTACAAAGAGGAAGACAGTGGTATTGATGGTTGGCTTTGCTGTGCCACCAAGAAAATAGGAGGAGGTATTGAGAAGTGAGGACAAATTTATGGAGTCACTTCTCAGCCTAAAACTACATGCTAATTATTGAGCAAACTATGCTTACAAATGAGGGTCATTAAGTTGTGTATTTCCTAATGAATCTGTGTGCTTGTTAGAAAACCGTGAAGCTTGATTTAATTACATGGAAGAACACTGGGCCAATTTCTCACCTTTACAACACTATTTTAGTAAGGCAAATCCTCTGCATCATTTCTAGTTGCATAGGTTGTCTTAATTAAATCAGTGTTTTCCAAAAGAGACAGGGAAGATAAAATTCTTCTGATGTCTGGAACATCTGATCTTTATGGGATGGGGGTTTGTTTTTCACAAACTAACAATGTACCATCATAATTATTCCAGAGTTCATTTACTAACCTACTTTCTAACCTTTTTAGTAAGTTTGAAAAAACAATAAAATGAAAGAAGACCAGTCCATATTCTATTACTATTCTTTCTGATATTTACCCTCCGCAGCAGAAAATTGGACCTGGAAACATGAGAAGGAGAAAAAAGATTGAACTCCTCATCTCCACTTTCTGCAGCTGCTGCAAAGATTCCATAGTGGGTTGTTATTTTTTTTTTAATTGACATGTTCATTGTGTTCTTGGTTAAGGACTCAAACACACTAGACCTGCTTGAATAAATTTGTTTCGAGCACTCACCTGAATGAGGTGCAAAAAGGAGAAAGAAAAGAAGGGGTAAAATATGAAAAGAAATGTCTTGCGGAAGATGTTCTATAATGTTGGTGCAATCACTGAAAAGCCCTCTTTTTCTTTACCTGGAATACCCATAGACTATAGAGAGCTTTGATGACAACAACAATTTTTTTAGCCAAAATTGGAAACAAATGTTAAGTCTGAAACTTCTTCAAACATAAATGAAAGCATTCAGTGCATCTCATGTCACCTTCCCCATCTTTTTCTGTCTTCTACATACCACTTCATCATATTTGACACCCAGTGCTGATCATTTCTTTTAACACCCTCAATGAAATTGTTACTGAAAATAATAAATGAGACAAGTTATAATAATGTCCAGAAGAGAAATGCTGATAGTGAAAATGCACCTCTACTGAACTTTGTATACACAATCATGCCAATAGAATTAATGAAAGAAATAAAAATAAAATAAATATTGCAGTACCAAAAAAAAGTAAAAAAGTGATGGATTAACACATTCACATTTTTTAAAAAAAGAAAGGGGGGAAACTTACCCACTGTATGTTTGCAATATGATCCTATTGTTTCTTCCCTTTCTGAAGCCAACTTGCATAACTGGTATATATTGTGAAAGGTTTTGTTGAAAATTCTGAGCTCCGCTTTTTGCACAGGAGATTAATCCAATGGTCCAATGGTGATTACAATCACTGGTGTTCTGTTTCTTGGGGATTAGAATATATGTTAACCATTTCAAATCTGCTTTGTTTTCCATATTTCTTGAGAGATTTTAGTTAGAATTTGAATGGATTCTATCTCTTGAAATGGATCCATTGGTATGCCATCTGTTTCTAGTGATTTAATTCTCCCAAGTGCTTTGAATATAGCTTCCACTTCACTTTCTAAAAATGTGGGTTCATCTTCATATGCTTCTTTCTTGAATCAATCTGTCATATTGTCCTGTCTTGTATTATAGTTCTTTAGTATATTGCTTCCATCATCTTTTTATTTCTTGTGATCATGTAGTATGATCTGCTACTGGTCATATGGCATCCCCACTTTGGGGTTTAATTTCTGTATGATTTCTCAGATCTGGCAGATGAAGTCTCTTGTTCTACCCCCCCTTTTTTTTTGTTCTCATTTTTTGTTTCTTTGATTAGTATAGTAATTTTCTTTGTCACTGTGCACAAGTTGCTGAACAGTTGCATTCAGGATTCTAACTTTATTTCCATCACCTTTTACTTTTGTTTCTTCCGTCCTTAACCATTAGAAGATTTTCGTCTGTCATCCACTGGGACTTCTCTTTCCTTTGGGTTTCAGCTAGTGTCTTTTTGCATTCTTCTCTGATAATGTTCCTAGCTGCAGTTCAGAATTCTTTTGCCACTTGGTCAATTAGGCTTTACAATGCAAATCCATTTGTACATGGGGTTTTTAAATTCTACAGGGATATTCTTCAGGTTACATTTTGGCAAAGTGATTGATTTAGCATTCTTCTTTAGTCTTACTTTAACTTTTGATGTTAGCAGTTCATGGCCTGTACCACAATTAGCTTCTAGTCTTATTTTTGCAGAGAGAATAGAACTTCCCTATCTTCTGCTTCTGATTATGCAGTCTATTTGTAATTTTTGCAACTTTGCATGTTTTTACCTTATCAGTTTACTTTACACATGTATTTACTATAAAAGATGGGAGAGGTGTAATAAGTCACACCTACTGATTCACCAGACACCCACAACTTTAGATGAGCATGATACAAAAAGCCATGAAAAATTCTACAGGAACTATCTCCTTGTTCCCATCTAGACATTGGCCCTTTCTGCACCGGAGTAATAAAACAGTGCAGAGCGACCTCTGACGGAGGTTGTCTGCACCATGGAGAGGATTGGGGCGGACTACTTTAGTGTAGTTCAATCCGCTCTGAAGCGACCGGAAGTGGTGGTGCTCCGTGTTTTTTAAAAACCTCTTTTCAGAGGTTTTTAAAAAGCACAGAGCGCACAGCCCTGTGCAGCTCCTCGCCGGGCCCCGGTGCAGATTTGCAGGTGCGCACTAGTGTGTGCCTGCAGATCTGCTGGAGGTGGGCTTCCGGCTGGCAAGCTTCTCTGGTTGGTGGAGAGCCTCTGCCAGCCAGAAGCCGCTGTTTTGGATGCCGGAGTCACCATTTTGGACACCGGAGACTGCGGAGCAGTGAACTTGTGCTGCTCCACATGGTGGCAGACTTACCCAGCTGCCAGTAAGCTCTGTTTCAGCGTGTTTTCCCCCGTTTCTCCCTCCACATGCAGAAAGGGCCACTGTTTCCTCAAAAATTAGCACTTTGGGCCATGTTCTAGAATACAGAGGTTTGTCCCTGATGATGGTGGTGGTGGTGGTGGTGGTGATGATGATTTTTTGCTTATTGCATCACACTCTTTTATTCCCCTGCAATGGGTGAATTTGGTAAGCACCACTATCTTAAATATTGGTGTTGTGCGCTATTTTCCAGAACACATATGTTTTGCATGGAATTGGTAGTAGAAAGTGATTCATTGCTGTGACTTGTGGCATTGCTCCCATGTAATCTTGTGCATGTCCTTGGCTGCCTGAAAAGTTGGCATTCCTGGCTATTTTCTGGATGTTTTGCCTTGAAATGGTTGAAAAGAGCAATTTTTGTGACTTCTGGCATCTTTCTCACCTAGTTTTGTGTGCTTGGTGGATCTGCAAGGCATGGGACACCAGGAGGTAGTGCCATCAGTAAAAGATAATGTCAAATAAAATTCATTTATCTTTAAGCTACTACAAGACTCTTTTGTCATTTTGCCTGCAAAAGACTAATACAAATAAGTCACTGAAAACTCTATTTTTCTTTGTGCAAAATGCACACACAGATACACACATGTTCAAAGCAAGTAACAATTCAGTGTGGCACATCTTTTTTCCCATTTACACCACCCTCCAACATTTCATTTCCACTTTTTAAAATAAATACACCCCTATTCACCTTATAGCTTCTGTTTTGTTTCTGTGCTCTGGAATATATTGCTGTAGGAAATAGAATGGTACCTTGATAAATATAAATATACAATTCATATTTATTGGGAAATATAAGTGGGACTACAGCAAGCTTCTGCAAGTACAGCATTCCTGCAGAGAGAGAGGAAGACCCAGTGATCATCTGGGTATGAAGGAGAAGGAGTTGTCAGCTACTGTGTATTCTATCTGCCATCTCTTCTTTTTTGGGGGGGACTTCTTCACCACAGCTGTGTGAGTTGCCTCCCTGCAGAACTGAGGAGCCAGTAGTCTCCAGCACGTTCTCTACCTGGATTGGGTTGACTCCGTGGGCTGGAGAATATAAATCGGGATGCTGCAGGGGTGGACTTGCTGATGGTGGGGTCACCCTTTTGCAGACCTCACTTCAAGGGTGGGACAAGGGTGAGGGCCTGTTCTACTGCTGCTTTGCAGGCAAGAACAGGAAGGGATGCATTATGGTTTTTGTATGCCTTAGGCACACTTGCATTTGATTCCCTGCCTTGCCTCGACATACCAGTAGGGATAAAGATATAAAATATCCTTATTTTGAAATGTTGGCCATTTCCACACTAGAGTGTTATAGTGCTATTATTCCACTTTCAACATCCTATGGAATCCTGGGGTCTGCAAAGGCCCCTTCCTAAATTGCGGACCCCAGGATTCCACAGGATGTTGAAAGTGGATTAATAGCACTATAACACTCTAGTGTGGAAATGGCCTTGTTTTTCTTCCCAAGTCCTGTTGTTGTTGTTGTTGTTGTTGTTGTTGTTATTGTTGTTATTTTGTTAATCCTGTTTTTGTAGAGCCTAAAATTTTTGTAGGCACTGTGGCTAAAGTGTCTAATGGATAAGGTGGCCCTGAGAACAGTTCCTGACTATGGACATTTCTGCACTAGCCTGTTATAGCACTATGATTCCGCTTTCAACATCCTATGGAATCCTGGGGTTTGCAGTTTAGGGAGGGGCCAGCTGGCCCCTCCTAAACTGCAAACCCCAGGATTCCATAGGATGTTGAAAGTAGAATCATAGCGCTATAACAGGCTAGTGTGGAAATGGCCTATGGAGACTCCCTTGTGGGATTAAACTGCTAACTATTCCTGTAGGGAGTTGAGATGTATTGCCAACAAAGGAAGGGAAGAGACAAAAGGAGAAGCCACCCAAGTTACACATGGTAGAAGGAAATATGGAACCTGAGATGGCGGCACCATCCTGGGAGAAGAGTTCATTAGGGTGTTGGTCACCCCTAAATTATCTCTCATTCCAAATAGTCTGGATAGCCATGGCAGCAGTCTCCCTGTGTTAAAAATCCTGCTGCTTAATGCCAGATTAGGGCTTGATTCGGGATGAACAGGCTGATATTACAGAGGCCTGGTTGGATGTGGCTGAGGAGTTAATCTCTCAGTTGTGCAGCAGTGGGAATGCAGAGTTGCAGTGGTCTATTGTGGTAATATCCTCCTGGTCAGGTGTCCTGTCCCTCAGTCTACAGGGTTTGAATGTAACAGTTTAGGGATTCTGTTGGTGCACTTTCCACCCTGCTGTTCAACAGTCTTCTTGACTGAGCTAGCAGGGGTGGTCTTGTGGGTGGCAATGACTGCCATGTCTTTGAACTGTGAACTGGTATGCTTATAGCTCTATAAAAACAAGAAAAGAAAAAGAAAAGAACTCTGCTTTTTTACATGGATCACCAACCACAAAACTGCAAGGTTCACCTGGGAAACTCTGGATAACAAAAGTAAACTCTTTCCCCGCAAGACTAGAAGGGTCTCATTTTTTGCAGTCTGTCTGTACTTCTAGATAAGTTAGAGACTTATTTCTTAAAAAAACATGAAAGACTGCTTTATATTTTAGCATGAGCTTTTGAGGATACTGATCCACTTCCTCCATCATTGCACTTGAGGAAGTAGGTTGACATCATTTTCTGATTCACCCCAGCCCATCTCCTCCCTCCTTTTCTGCCTTACTTGAGGAGATTCCAAAGGGAGCGGGGCGGCGGCGGGGGGGAGGCTTAACTTGATGCAGATTGTGAGTGTCTCCTGCCCCACTTGCATTCCTGGCATTCTCTGCTTCCCTTTCTGGCTCCTCAATGAGGGAGAGGGGAAGAGATAAAACTATTACATCCTCTTATTTTGTGCACCAGGAGGTGGATTGCAACCACCTGCCCACTAAGACACCACTGCACAGCAGATATTTTACTTCATTAATATTCTCTGCCTCTCAAAACCACTCTTTAGTTCCATGGGCAGTGGTGAAATACTGTTGGAGTCACAGTCCAAAATATCTGGAGAGCCAAAGATTCTCCCTTCCTGTTCTAAGAATCATAACTGACCATACTTTTTACTTTAAATATCAAAACCCAAGTGTCCAGCTACTCATTACATAGATACTTCTGGTCCCATGTGTGATACTACAGTCCAATCAAATCGAGACAAATGTGTGACAAAAAAGACAATACGATCTTTTGAAAGAATACCACAGAGTTAATTTCTCCATAACTGTACACATTATCATCCAGTGATATTCTCTTTTTCAGCTCCTCTTCAGTGAAACCATTTCAGTTTCCTGACAAAATCATATTGATAGGACCCGAGGCTCCTCTAAATCAACAGAAATCTTCAACTGCCTGAGAACTATTATCTGCCATTAACCCTAGCCTGTAACCTTGACCATTCTAATAGCAATTCACACAGCACAGCCATTTCTCAGTTACTGCAACAGTGCTGGCGATGGTGATCACTATACCAATACATCAGTAAAATATGCAATATTATGAATAGCATTTTTCCTGAATATGTACATAGGATTATATTTGACTTCATCCACAAAATGCTTACTTCATGAAGAGGAAGGGAAATTTCTCCTCCTGTAGTAGTGGACCATGAACATAATTATTAATGCATGTTCTTAAGTGCATATATTCCTTTTTTCCATATATTTTTATTTATTAATTATACAAACATTCCCCTTTTTATGCAAGAATTTATATTCATGTATATATAATATATACAATAAATTATTCAATGTCCTAGGTATCTGACTTGTACATTTTCCATCTGATCTTATTGCTATTAAATTTACATTTTCATGAACATCCTAAATTCTGTTATTTATTATAAGAAAGTAGTTATAAAATAAATAAGTAAGTGAACAGAGTCTTCATTTTTTCCTTTCTGAAACTTTGTAGAACTCTTATTCTAACTCCATGTGTCTTCTCTTTAACTTCACCACCACTTTTGACCCGATTATACATTACACTATTTGTTTTTCATTTTCCTACAATTTTTCTATAACCAAATATAACAATCCAAAGTACTTATATACTTGTATTAGCCAATCTATTATTTTGTCATCTTTCTCCTTCTCTCTTTCCCCCTTTTTAAAGATATAAGTGATTAAAGACATAAATATGTTCCATTCCTTTTTAAATTGTGCTTACTTTACATTTATAAGACTTTTTATACAATTTTAAATGCATATATTTCAATGTTAAAGAAAACCTCTATCACAAACTAGGTTTAATCTATGAGTGCCAATATGAAGAGGGAAGAGTCCAGCCTACTAACGGTACGATCCTTAATATATTCTACTGCATTGAGTTTGGTTGGGCTTAATCTTAGTAAGCCCATGTTCATTATAAAATCAACAGAGAAAAATCAGTTATTGATGAGAAGTACCAGTATAAAAGCAAACACCAACCACTGTAGCTCTACATCTAATTCTCTATTTAAAGTATCCCACAACAATAGCTTATTACAAAATTCATAGTTTTTCACTACAGTTACAAATCAAAGCTGGTCACGTACTTCGAAAATATACCCCATTATGGACTTTCTGTTTTCATAATATTCTGTCAATAAGCACGAGGAACAATGTCCAGGTGGATGCTGTGTTAGACAATGGAAGAGGGGCAGAAGATAGAAGCAATCCATGAATACTGTGAATGAGTCTCTAGTCAGCATGTATTATATACAAAGCAATCCACTTATTCCAGAAAAGCTTATTAGGAACAGCCATCTGTATTGGACATAAACTGATTACTATGTTGACTATACCAGACAAAATTATTGTATTTTAATCCATGCAACTTAAAATGGTTCACTTCCCTTTGCGTATTTCTCAAGTGCAGTGGGTCTGTTTTACCTTCTTTAGCCCCAGTGACAGTGATAAGAAATTCTGGGCAACCATAAAGAAACCCAGGCCATTTATGCACTAGACTGTTATAATGCTATTCCACTTTCAACATCCTAAGGAATCCTGGGGTTTGCAGATTAGGGAGGGGCCTCAGAGCCCCCTCCCTAAACTGCAAGCCCTAGGATTCCATAGGGTGTTGAAAGTGGAATAATAGCACTATAAGAGTCTAGCGCAGAAATGGCCCTCCCCAATGCTGGCTTAGTAGGCCACATTCCTCATACTATACTGCAAGATGGGTCATTTTGTGGAACAAAATCAAGCCTACATCCTATCATTTGTTCTGACTAGAATAAACCCATCAAATGAAGTTGATTTCTCTATACAGTGACTCAGTATTCAGCAACTGATTCTGAGGGTCTATGCTTGTTGGAACCATCCAACAGTATTCCAGTAATCATTCTGCAGCAAACCTACTTCCTCTGGACAGTGGAAATGATATGTACTAGTGATTAAAATACCACGTTAAAAAAATAGAATGGATTTTACAATTAAAAATTCCAGTCTTTCAGGGCATAATAAAAAGATAAGATTTCTTCCACATCTTTAAACCCAAAGATCCAGATTTTTTAATACTTCCCCCTCTTTCCATTTGAGTCTGATTCAGGTATAAGTGCTCTTGAACATTATTAACAGGCTGCCACAAGATCAGCTCCTAACCTATAAAATTCACAACATTCAATTCCCATGTAAGTTGAACTGGAGAGTCTTTTATCAGACATTCCTGCAGACTTTTTCTTTAAGTATGTAGAAGCTACAATGTAATGTACAATTATTTGAATGTCTCTCTATATTTTCTGATGTTTATATACATGCATTTATGTCTTGTTTTTTCATTTTTACAGGTCCCTGAAGAAGGCTTTAAAATATTAACAGGCTGAAACATGTCATTTTTTTTAAAAAAAGACTTGAAACATGCAAAAAAAAAAAAAAGCATCACCTCACAGCACCTTGAGACATCTCTGTTTCATCAATGTGTTCTACTGTATCCTGTCTGGTTTCTGTATCTTCCAGCTTTTGGAAGTGCCTGAGGGTATCCGAAAGCCTCACTCTGTAATTGTACCATGCACTTTCCTCTAGATGCTGGGCAAGATTATAAAGTTTTCATTTTTCAGTATTAGCAGCATGCCTAAAGAAGTGTATGCTTTCTGCAAACTGAAGGCACAAGGGATGTGTGCTATAGTAAAGAACAGATATCCTAGATGAGATAGTCTGCCTTTTCCCTTAGTTGGTATTATTTTTTATGTAACCTTGAACATTCAATGAAGGGCAGACAAAATATGATTTACAGACAGAGAGACAAACATTGGTCTTTCCTTATTTTGATAAGCCATACTTTTCTCTACCCGGTTCCCATGAAATGCTATACATCTTAGAAACAGAAAACTGCTACACGTCTAAAGAACAATATTCAAGGTAATCTTTGCAAAGGAAAAAAGCTTGTACACACATTACAGTCCAAAGCTATTTGAATAGTGGAGCACAGTAGATCCTTGAATCTGATTTTTTTTTTAAAAAAAAAAAATGAAACAATGTGTTTGCAAGAGCTGTTGTCTGAAGGGGAACATTTTACCTAGTATAGAAAGAGCATTGCAGACTCTCTTAAGGACTCTAAAGAAGTTCAGTTTATGCAGATTGTGTTGCTAGGAAACCTTAGCATTTGCTAGTTTAATGAGCAAAGCACTATATTACAGATGAAATAATGTAACAGGCATATCTTGACTACAAGCATATACAAACAATTAACTAAATAAGCCACTGTGTTCCATTTTGATGGGCAAATTAAAATCAAATTAAAATACTCAGTGCAAATCTCTCTTGTTATTAATACGCAATGGACACATGTAGCTCATGGAGAACACACCATCCTTGTTTTCCACAAAGAAATAGCAACAGCAGAAGCAACAACAGTTCATATCTCCTTCTTTTATGCTGGTATAAGAAATCTCAGAGTATATTTTGCTTGGAATGCTCTTGCCATTGGGGATGGATGGATGGATGGATGGATGGATGGAGGAGATATTTGCTTATTATCCCACCCTCTTCAGGAGGAACATAAAATACATTTGTTATGAAGAGACTTTTGAGTTCTCAGAACTTCAGTCAGTATGCATGTTAAAGCAAAGAGGGGGGTGGTAGGAAAAAAAATGGGCATGTTATTGCTACTTTTAACTATGCTGTAGTGGCAAGGAAATGATGAAGACCTTCAGGTTGTTCCATCACAGAAAGCTTTATTTTCCATACCATTTATTTACTGCGCAGGGCAAGCAGCGGAAATACAATGTCCAAAACTGCCTGCCCCGATTGATTAAAACACTTAGTTTTTATACCTTTGGTCAACAACGTCAGCAATCAATCACATTTCTAGTCTACGTCAGCCATTACATTTGGAGCTTAATACCACCCCCAAAACAAGGGAACAAAGACCCCAGTCACCAGATAATACAAAGCAGAGGCAGAGAGAGTATGCCTGACTCCCTTTTTACTTCCCAGGCACCTAAGCATAGCATTACAAGGCCAATCATATTTTTAAACTGAGATAAGGTACGGGACATCTGCTGTCCAATTCACTTATTTTCCTACTCATGCAATACTTCTCTGAATTTAACTCCTTCATTCCCCCCTTCATGCCAAATTCAATTCCTTGCAATTTGAAGCATGCACCATTTCCCTATTTCCTTTATAACACAAAGGATACATAGCAGCAGTAGGATTCCTCCAGCAGTCAAGTATACAAAACCTGTGAACAGGGCTTTCAGACCCACGGTTTTGGGGGAAAAGATTTATTGTGCACAATTCCATCCTCCCTAACACTGTCTCACAAGTACCATTGTATTCCTTTCAAACACAGAGAGATTTCAATCAAAGCATATACTGCAGCCTTTCCCTCTATTACTCTAATCATTACAGATTGAAAACTATTTAACATGCAGAGTACAGAAAAGCAGATTTAGTAAGGCCATTATTTATGCACAAAGCAATTCTACAAACAGTGTCTTTTACCCATACTTACTTAGGGAACCAGATAATCATGTCCACATGCCTGCAGAGTACAAGAATGACTTTCTAACATTGAATACTGCTAAATGTATTTTCCCTCTTCACAATCAAATTCATTTACACAATAGTAAGACAGTTCAACCAATTTCATGCTGGGCTACCTTCATTGGTTGGTGCCCTGGGTGAAAGGTGATACCCTCAGTGGCCACACCAATTCATCCCAGAAGACAAACCATATACCCATTTACCATTGTAAAAGCTGGTTTCTTTCTAGAACTCATTTATGGAGGACCAGGCCCCCCTTTTCCCATATAACCTCAATAAAACCATTGCTATAACTAAAGGAAAAGTCAACATTGGGATGCTTTCCTGGGCATGCCTGTAGAGATTCAGGGATTTCAAACTTTACATAACAATTGGGATAGTCTCCTAAGCTTAGCCCATGAGAACATACTCAGCCATTACTGACCTTCAGGGTGTTCAAGATCTGATCGACCAGTTGGTGAAACCAATTCACTTCCCAGCCTCTCCTGCCCAGCATTCTCATCATCACCATCATTACCAGCAATTACCATATACACATATCTTCCAACCCCACAGAACATCCGTCTGTAGTGATAAAACAGGCAGGCCAGGCTTCCTGCCCCTCCTATGCCTGCCACAACCCATAATATTGTCTCCAACATTCAGGGATCTGGCCGTGTGTAGAGCAGTGTGTACGTCCCAGGTCACACCTGCAACAGGGCCTAGTCCCCGTCTTCTTCCTCTCCAGCTGCTAAGTCTACCGTAAGAGAGCCTGACAGCTTCCAGGTGTGTGTCAGGCAATAGGGTCTAGCTTAGATTTCTTCATTCACCAGTTGCGGATCTGACTGTGCTTAGAGTGACCAATTTCTCCTGGTCTGGCCACAACAGAGTCTAGTCCGAATTTTCTTCCCCCCTTTTCGTCTGGAGATCTTCAGTTTCAGAGGATTTTACAACCCAATCAGTAAAGGCTCTCTTAGCCCTGGCATAAAGTACCCAAAAGCTTCAACCCTGCGACCTTTACAGCTGTAGGGGCAACCAGCAACACCTAATACAATCCCCTCCACCTATGACCCAGTTGCACTCAAAGGGAATCTCTATGCCCACATTTTCTCCCTTGTTGTACTCAGAGCTTTCCCTAATCTACTAACTCTCCCTTATATGTCTCCTTGATCCACCCAAAATGGCCTCATGCTTTGGCTTGAAAGGGAACAAACAGCCTTATGGTTCTGTGAGGTGTGCACCTCATCCTATGCCATCCTATGATGGGGCTCTGGGAAGAACAAAAATGCTCCTTGTTTTTCTGTTGTGGGCTGCACATGGAATAAAAGTGAAAAGCCTCTGTAAAATGGGCTAGGTAGATGGTGATATCATATCACTTGCCCTGTGTTGGCATACAGTCCAAAGACATAGCCAGGGCTGTTGTTTGGGCCATACACGTTGAACTACTGTTTCTTCGGGATTTTTATCCCATTTCCTCCACTTCTCCTGAGTTCTGAGGTCTGCAGGTACAATGTGACTTCCAGGTGATTCCTAGAACAGTGGTTCTTGCCTTTGGTGATCCTGTGGACAGATGCAGGTCTGTTGCTCTTGAGCATATGTGGTGTGTGGGCCTTTAGGGCTGTTGTTGGTCCTTTAGCTGTCTCACAGCTTGCATCTCTCTTTTCTCTCTCCCTTGCCTTTTCAGTCAGCGTCCTTCAGCTGCAGTTCCACTTCCAGCCTGGAGGGGCGCACAATCGCCTCTCAGAAGTGCCCCCTTATTTTCTCCCTTCCAGCTCAGAGGTGCACCATCACCTCTCCTCCCAGCTTACTCGTAGGGGTGCTCTGTCACCTCCTCCATCCAGCTGAGGCTGCGCTTAGGGAGCCATTCCAATCTCCACCTTATCGGGGACTGGTGAGGGGGCACTCCTTTGCTGCTTGGACTGCCAACTTTCCTTTTCCAGAATGTCACAACTCCAAGCCCTTGCCCTTCTCTGTCTGTGGGATGAGGAACAAAACTTTTCCTCTTAACTGCTGGCCACTGACAGTATTCTACTTCCATTAGTCCCTGCATCTGTCAGTTGGACCATCTTTTCTGCTTTCCTCTTCCACACACGTCCACATCCTTCTCTGATCCTCTTCAGGCTCTCTTGCCTATATCTCTCCTGCCCCCACTGGGCACATTGGCTCTCAGAGACCCTCATCCTCTTCTGGGGTCTTTTATCTCTTCTGACCTCTGCTCCATCATTCGTTAATCTTCTTTCTCCGCTTGACAGCCAGTCATAAATCTTGCTTCATAGAGCCTTACAATCGCAGGCCCTCTAAACCTTCCTTAATTGTTCTGTGGAATCCTGTATCCTGAAGCCTTTTCAAAGACTTCCTGAAGAGATTCCTCTGCTGCCTCATATGAGAGGTTGCTAACAATAGGAGTCCCTTCAGATTCCTGGAGCCTCCTCCAAACACTCAGATAGCCTTGGGTTTTTACAACAGCCCACAGCTCCCAGTATTTCCAGGCGGTCTCCCATCCAAGTACTAACCAGGCCCGACCCTGCTTAGCTTCCGAGATCAGACGAGATCGGGCGTGTTCAGGGTGGTATGGCCGTAGGCAGCTAAGCCTCTCTTTTCAGCTCCCTTCGGTTTCATGCAGCTTTTTCCTACTATGTTAGATGGCACCTCCTACTGGCCACCGTTCTGCAGCATCCCCTCCCTCTCCTCTCAGGTAGGAAAGGGCAGCCAGGGATTGTGGTTTCCTGTAATTCTCCACTCACAACTTTAAACCGCAGAGTCTGACACTCGGAAGAATTCCTAGTGTATTCAGATCCCATCAGGGGTCCATCAAAGACACTCTCCCCCTTGTCCATGCCTGTGGGGAGTTCTCTCCTGGATGATCCGCTCTACCTGCTAAATAATTTGGCTCCTTTCTTCAGTAGTGATTGGCAATCTTGCCAGTTAGGCATGTGCATTGCCATGATGCTAGAACACAGTTCTACTATCTTTCAATTCAACAGATCAGACGTGGTGAAGGGCACATATGCATAAGCCTAAACAGGTATGTAGGGAGGTGTTGTAGATTTGGCATCATCTGAGTTAGCTGCCTCAATAGAAGGCAACTGCATTCCTAGCCCGAATGTCCACAGGCCAATCTCCCTATTAAGGGGGGGGTTTCAATTTCCCTAAGTTGTTGAGTAGCTTCTTTAATAAAAATCATGACACCATGGCTTCTGGTTCTGCTGCTTAGAATCCTCAGGCAGCCTCTCTGGTGGGGTCTGCCGCTACTCCCATCCTCCCCCTCCTTCTCATTGCAAGCTGGGGGTGGGGAAGAACTGCTGCAGCCATTTCTACTTTTTTTCTCTTCCATGCAAAAGCAGGTGGGTCTTTCATGCAAACGCTGCATTCTTTTGCTCTTCCCCCTCCCTGTCTGTCTCCTCAGGGAGAGGCAGTTTCCTGTTGGTGTGTTTAATTCCCCCGGGGGGGGCACCCAATATTTACTTCTCTTGTTACTACAATTCCCATGTGCCCCAAAGTTCATATGCTAAATGCTTTTTTTAAAAAACTTATTGTCAAATAGAGATTTGCAGCCCCTTTTTTTTTCTTTTTTCTCTTTTTTTTTTTTAACTAAGTTGTTGACGTAATAATGCCAGAATTGCAAATTCACGCTCCTCATTCCCTCCGTCTCAAGAGGGGGAGGGTTGCATTCAGCCCGATGGCCACAAGGAGTGAGAGAAAAAAGCCATGTCTTTTGGAGAAGCAGCCTTCCCTGTGCTAAAGCTGCATTGTAATCTTGTTTTCTCTCTTTGATGTAGAAATGTATCAAAAAGGTAGACACAACTGCTGCCACACTAGAAAGAATAGTTCATTGTTCATTGTAAGGGAAAACGAAACTAACACTTCTTGTATGACATGTTTGTCTATACGGGCTCTCAAGGTGGGGTTTTTGCTTTGTTTTTGTTGTTTTTCCCTTCTTCTCCAGATGCAGCTTTTCTCTGTGCTTAGAGAAAACATTGGGACTCTGTATTGTTTAGAAATGTTGCAAAAAGTACTGGAGGAGAAGTTTCCAAAGTTCTCTCTCTCTCTCTTTTTTTTTTTCCTATTCTTTTCCTTCTATGTGAGCCCAAGGGGGGGAGATTCTTGATGGCTGAAGAGTTTAAAACATGAAACAGGCAGCTGTCACCAGAGTCTTCAGCAATGTTTTCCAAAACTTTGCCATCCTGTATTCATTTACCTGAAAGCCTGCTTTTTTGTTATTATTTTTCCTCTACCTCTGATGTGTGTTGAAGGTTGCTTCCGGTTATTTAGAAATCAGACCCTGCTTCTATGACATCCTCACTCAGCCTGCCAGGCTGAAAATGAGTTATTGAAACTACTTCATAGCTTTCCCTATGTACACACTGACAGAATTCTTAAGCATTTGGCTAAGAACCTTCCATTCTCCAAAAACCAGCAACTATCTAAAGGAGAAGGGAGGGGCTACAGGGAGGGGAAAGGGAGGCAGGCAAAGGAATGCTGCTCTTCTCAACCCCCTTCCTGCTCCCAAAACTTGAGCTAAGTAACATCGAGGTAAGAAAAAGTCTCCTATATTCAACTCCTTTTTCAAAAGCTTGCTGCTTCCTTTTTTTCTCTTTTTTCTTTTTTTTCCTGAAAGTCCTTTGACTTTTGAAGTGCCAGTCCATGGGATACTCCCTCTGCCTCTTGCAGAGCGATTTTCTTTCCAGTTGATTGAATCACCGACCTGTGCATTTGGAGAAAACAATGAAACCCTATTGTTTCCTCACTATTTCTCATTAACACCTAGGGCTTGCTTCATCGTTTCCATACTGACTTAATTTCTGCTATTTCCAAGCCTCTGGCTAAATAAACTTCTAGCCTAAAAACAGCCAGCAACCATATGGTTAAATCTGAGAGCCTGAGGAGGAGGGGCTGTGGGGAGATGGCTTCAAGCACCGAAAGATAATCAGAGAGAGGAATAAACCATTTTCCTTTCCTGGAATTTTTCCTACACATATTAAAATACAAATGGCACAGAAATAGTAAAGTTTCCACTTAACCCTTTCATGAAGTTTTCAACATGCATTGAAGCAGTGTCTGTCAACTGCCACCCTCCACCCAGATTTCTTCCCAAACGACAACACACAGTAGGGGTGGGGGTGAGCTGAGGGTAAGGGGTCCCAACAGCTCGAAACAATGAGGTAGACACCTTTCAGACTCGCTGACTTACGCAGCCGGAAGTTCCAACGGTCTGCAGTAAGAAATGCAACGATACACGCATACGCGCTTTCAGACAACAAACACAGCCTCCCACCACCGTTTACCAGACTTGAAGAGACGTCTCTTTACCAAAGTCTTCGCGGCTCCACTCACGGCCCCACTAGCCATGAGTTACTAGGGCGAGACTTAGAGAGGTGATCAAGCTCTCTCTTTCCCTTGAAATCGCAAGGGAGTCCACCAATTAGCCGGGGGAGGCCTTATGCTTTCTGCGTGACCAGAGTCCGTTGACTGGAAAACGCTGCTGCCAGGGAAACCACCCCGCTCAAAGCCAAACCTCTTCGACCAAAGCAGTCGAGGGCGCCCTGGGTTTCGCCAAGAGGGGGGCAGCGACCCTAGCACTCAAGTGTCCGTCAAGGGGGGCTCCAAAGCCCCTTCTCTCAATTTCCCGGCCAACGCACCAAAAATGTAGTGGCAAGGAAATGATGAAGACCTTCAGGTTGTTCCATCACAGAAAGCTTTATTTTCCATACCATTTATTTACTGCGCAGGGCAAGCAGCGGAAATACAATGTCCAAAACTGCCGGCCCCGATTGATTAAAACACTTAGTTTTTATACCTTTGGTACAACGTCAGCAATCAATCACATTTCTAGTCTACGTCAGCCATTACATTTGGAGCTTAATACCACCCCCAAAACAAGGGAACAAAGACCCCAGTCACCAGATAATACAAAGCAGAGGCAGAGAGAGTATGCCTGACTCCCTTTTTACTTCCCAGGCACCTAAGCATAGCATTACAAGGCCAATCATATTTTTAAACTGAGATAAGGCAGGGACATCTGCTGTCCAATTCACTTATTTTCCCACTCATGCAATACTTCTCTGAATTTAACTCCTTCAATGCAAAATAGCAGTATCCACCAGATGACTCCAGACTGAACAGTTATAGCACAGAGCAGTGATTTCTGCCTTCTAAAAGGAACATAACTGTCTTAATCAAAGTCCTTCCTTGTCCAGATATATTGGCTCAGGATTATCCTGACCTCTGAGTAATTACTCTCAATAGTTTTTGCCCCAAAGGGAAAACATGCCCTTCTACCACCTCCCTGATGCTACTATTGCTATGGAAAATAAGGCACCTTCTGCACTCGAGCTCAAGCGTGTGCATTACATCACAGCAGTAAGCATTACCGGTTGCCCCCGTAGCTTTCCCTGCTGATATCCAAGGCTTTCTTCCCAACTTTTATTGTCAGCATGGCTTTCTTGGCACATTGTTTGGCTGGAGATGGATCCACTGGTGTCCTAGTTAAAGCAAAGCCATGTGTCAAAATAGAAAACACTGATTTGAAAGAAAGAGTTTGGTCAAGAAACCAGCTGAGCCCAAGCATTTTCAGACATAAGACTTTTGCTTTTAGTTTGGAGGAGAGATTCCAGAATATTTCTGAGAGTGTGACACTAGCTCCTTAAACTGGTCTTTCTGACATATGCTCTTTCCTAAAATAATTTTCTGCTACAGCTCAGTATGTGGGGAGATAAAAATCAAAGCTCCTGCAAGGAGGAAGGAGATAATAACATTTCAGCTTTGCATATAAATGCTTTGTTATCTGCATTGCAGATAGCTATTTAGAGTATCGGATATTAAATATGTGCTGAGATAAAAAGTCTGTCTATTGGAAAGATACTGTCTTTGGTGTCTGAAAAGCAATAAATGATTAGCATTATCACTGAGTTATATTTTCTCTGGTCCCGTAGCAAAAATAAAACCATGTATTAAGGGAAGGTTGATTGGACATTGCAAGTATCAGCATTTAAAATTCATAATTTTAACCCCATAGATGGGAGATAAATGGGATATAAATAAATAAATACATCCTGAAAAAGCTCTCTCTCTCTCTCTCTCTCTCTCTCCCTCCCCCTCTCTCTGTTTGCTTACACTGATGTTATCTGCCCTTGCACTGAGTGATGATCAAATCTCCATTCTGTCCTTAAGGCTGGTTATATTTTAATTTGGAAAAAAGTTCATCAGCATAATATTAGATGATTGGGGAGCAAGAGGTAAGCAGGCTACTGGCTCATAAGATATGCCTCTATATCCATCTACAGACTACTGATTTCTGTTCAAAGAATAAATTCCCTTCTGTGATGTTACCAAGAGTTTAGTCCAAATGTCCTAGGGGAATTATTTCATAATGAGAACCTGGCTTTATTTTGCCAGATGATAGGCAGCTGTCTATCTGATAGCCCTGGCTGGAAATGAATTCATTTTCCGAATATACAGGAACCTGGCACTTTTTGATCCAACGATGCTCTGGAAAGCCAACGGCTTGATGTGGTCAGCAGTTCCTTCGCCCAGCTGCAGGGTCCTGGTTTTGACCTACAAAGCCCTAAATGGCATAAGTCAAGATATCTGAAAGACTATCTCCTTCCATATGAGCCTTCCAGAAATCTCAGATCCTGAGCAGGCTCATATGGAAGGAGATGGTCTTTCAGATATTCTGACTGATTCCATTAATCTCAGATCCTGGGCAGAACTCTGTGCATCCCACCATCAGTAAAGCCTTGGTTGGTGAGTACATACTGCAGGGTTTTCTCTGTAGGAGCACCCTTAATGTTGAAGTCTTTCCTCATGAAAGTGATGTCAATGCCTTCCCTTTTGAACTTCTAGTGGCCAGCTGAAACTATCTTCTTTCACACGGCCTTCAGTCCTTGAAAACATGGGTGGCTGTTCTGGCTGTCATAAAAGTTTGTGGTTTTTTAATTACCTTTTAAAAATTGCTTTAATATTTTGCTTATTTTTGTCTGTTCTGCATTGCCCCAGAGGCCTTGGTGGGTTAAGAAGTGACAGAGGAATGCTTTAAATAGGGTGCATACACTTTAAATAGAGTGCAGCCTGAACTACTTTAATTGCCATGGATCCATTCTATGGAATCTTGGGATTTGTACTTCTGTGTGGTATTTTGAGTTCTTTAGTAGACTCCTCTGAACTTCAGCATTAAAATCCTTTGGTAGAGAATTCATGAAACTACAAATCCCAGGGTTCCATAGCAATTAACTAATTTATGGGCATAGATGGGACTTTTCTGTCAGTTAATTAAAGGCAGTTAAAGTGGTATCAAAATGCTAAAACTGTATAGTGTGGCTACACTCTTGGATAAATAAATAAATCACATTAAATCATTTAATCAAAGTAGTACAATGATCCTTTAAGGCATATGTGTCAAACACAAGGCCCACGGGCCAAATTCGAAGCAGCAGGCCATCTCATGTGGCCCTTGCACCTCTCCTGCAGCTGTGGCACTTCCCCCATCTGGTGAGCCCACTCCCCACATTGTGGGCCTCCGGCTGCTGGTATTCTGAAGAGGAGCCCAGCAGCTAGCACTCTCAATCTACTTCTACTTTTGACTGCTCCTCTGCCCAAGTCTTGCTGTCAGAGCATTGCTGTGGGTTACTGTGACAGTGCTCCACAAAGTTAGACAGAGGAGAAGTCAGAAGTAGAAATAGATCGTGAATGCTGAATAGTAGCTGGGGGCCCGCAATGAGGGGATCAGGTTCACCAGGTACAGAGAGGGGCAGGGGGGCAGAAAGAGGCATGAGGAGAGAGGAGCAGAAAGAGGCACAGGTAATATTTGTCTGATGATTTAAAAAATAACTTTCTTTTTTCAAAACTCAGTTTTCAATGTATTGTACAATAGTTATACAATTGAATATCTGCTTGCCATTATTTTTCCTAGACTTACAGTTTCAGAGCTAGTTATTACTAATAAAACTAGTAATAATTGAATGCAGAGGTGATTATTTAATATGATAAAAGAGTAGATACATTTATATAGTCTTACAGATACAACTGGCCCTTTGAGGGCAACCATAATGTTGGTGCGGCTCAAGATGAAATTGATTATGATACCTATGCTTTAAAGCATTTAGGGAGCAATAGCGATGCCAAAGGTGCTTTGGATTTTTAGGAAGAAAGGAATGGGAACTGCACTGGGAATCTGGAAGTGAACAGGTGAATGAAAGAGAGCTGTAGGAGGAGGAAAAGAGATAGTGAAGTATAGATCACTATCCTTGCACTCTGCTCAAAACATACAGAAGGTGCAAAGAATTCCTGTTGCTGCTGATGTGTGCCCTCAGGTCATTTTCAACTTGTGATGGCCCTAACACAAATCTTCATTGTTTCTAAGTGTCTTCAAGTCATTTCTGACTCCTGGTGACCCTAATGAAAACCTATCAGGCCCTTTTCGCACAGCATTTGCCATGAGAAAGGGCCCCTTGAGTGTTGCGCGAATGTGAGGAGCGGTCTGCACAACGCACTCACAATCGCGCGACGCTCCAGGGTCTGGCAGGCGCTGACCACGCACTTTTTCATTTTCGGCTTTGAGTCAAAAATGGTGCGTGATCACGTATCGCTCCGGGGTCCCGCACACACTTCCCATTTGTGCGGAGCTCCAGAGCCACGGTGCTCGCACTTCCTGCCCCTGCACTGTGGAAGGAAGAGGTGGGGCTCTTGCGTGAGCAGGCGGCATCTGCAGAGCTGAAGGAACCGGGATGTGAGAGCCTCTCACTGGAGGCTGCTCGCACAATCCCCGCACCCCAGCTCCATGAAAAGGTGCATTGTGGAAAGAGCCACAGGGTTTTCTTGGCAAGGGTTGTTAGGAGATCTGCCTTTGCCTCCCTCTGAGGCTGAGACAATATGACATCCCCAAGGTCACCCAGTGGGTTTCCGTGGCCAAACAGGGATGTGAACCTTGGTCTTTCAGAGTTCTAATCCAACATTCAAACCGCTACACCACATTGGCTCTCAAAGAATCCTTACTGACATGTAAAAGACAAACAACAACAACAAAACAGTGAAGTGGGAATGTAAAAGTAGAGCACTCAGAGTTGTGTCAATCAGACATAATTTGTCTCTGGAAGGCATTTTCTGAAGTTTGGAGGTCTGAAGATGCAAAATGGGGCACCCACATAGGAATTCCTGAACTTTACTAACTAGAGTCATCTCAACAATTCTCGCAAGTGATGTACAGGGGAAATTTCAGAAAGGGGAAGTGTGGAAGTCTCAGGAGAGACTCACTGCATTCAAGGATCCAAACCTAACTATAACATGAGAGACTGAGGAGCATCTCCAGTATTAACACTGGTAGGGCAAGAAAGGGGGCTCTTTTATCACACAATTCATAGTGAACCCTTTCCATTCCCAACCCTGGCAAGTCCTAAATACTTTGTACAAGGGATAAACATCATAAAGGAAGCAGATTTGGCATATTTTTTCAAGAAACTGTGATTTGAAAAGTAAATCCAAGCTAGAGACTGAAGCAGACTTGTCACAACAGAACAATCAGAAATGGGCAGCTGTTATTTGTTTCTGTACAGGAAGATGCATGTGATTAGAAACAAAAGTAAAGTCACTGGCTGAGGCTGTCTGTGAGAGACTTACGTTCTTGACCTCTCTTTATGCTTTTTCGTCAGGTCAAGGTTAATTTAGTTTTCAGTAGCAGGCATATGATTTCATAGATCAAGAAAAAACTATGTGATTTAATGAGGAAGGAAAAGAAACAAAGCATTTTCAATATTTGCCTTAAGAATAGTGTTGTTGAGAGTATTTTGGTTGCTTGGCAACACCAGTCGCCCAGATTAGCTAACTCTGTCTAAATAGACTAAGTAAGGACAAGCTAGTTGAGGAGCAGTTGTTATGGTTGTTGATTCCCTCTAAATTAGAGAAACATAGAGCAACACTTAAAATACAGGATAAGCTACTGTCTTAATTGCTTCATGTAGAGACCAGGGGCCCTTCCACATTACATAATTATTGCACTTTGACTCTGCCATAACTGCTATGGCTGTGTGCTGTGGAGTCCTGAGGTTTGGTCAGAGGCACCCGAGGAACTCTTTGAGAATTTTAAATGCCCTCCCTAAACTACAAATCCCACAATGCAGACCACCTGTCCACCCTGCAGACAAGTGCAGACTAAAGCATTTCTGCACTAGACTGTTACAGCACTATGATTCCACTTTCAATATCCTATGGAATCCGGGGGTCCTCCCTGAACTGCAAACCCCAGGATTCCATAGGATGTTGAAAGTGGAATTATAGCGCTATAACAGTCTAGTGTGGAAATGGCCCAAGCCAAATTTATTGAACCTCAGACTGAAATCAGATCTCTCACACTTCCCTGATGCACAGATGGATGTAGATTTCACACTGGTATGCTAAAGCATCAGATTTGCATGCTCTTGAATAGCGAGGGTCTGCTTTTTGCTACCACAGTTTACTTGTGAGGGTTTTGTAAATATGTGTGAATGTCTTTCCAAAGACAAACTGCAGAACACAGGCACTGTCTCCATCTTAAAACAGTTTGCATTGTTATTCTGTATCCACAACATGATTCTTATTTTCTGTCACACAGCTGATGCTTTGTATTCATCTTTACCTGTTTTTTGCCTTGTTTTACATGCGTTGAGTTCCCATCATTCTTAGAAAAAAACACAGCTTTCCCCACATGACTGTTTTTCTACTTTTGAGATGTTTTGGATTGTTAACCTCCATAATATATGCAAAGGGGTGAGGGATATTTTAGTCTGAGGAAATGGGAAATGCAGTATTCACTGCACTGGTTGAATGCATTTGTTCAGTTCCTCTAATCCACATACTGAATGGAACAGTGCTGCTTTATGTGTCAAAAATCTTGCTTCCTGCTATTTTGTACATATCTTGAATTTTATTCTTCTTCCACTAATTCATTTTATTACTGTTTTATATTGCATGAAGATCAACTGGGAAACACTGCAAATGCAAATCTGTTGGTGTCACTTTTGTCCGTAACAAACATATTGCACTTTATAACCTGCAGCTAAAGGGAGTTTTTCAATTTTCTTGAATTTACTTTTCAGCACTGAAAAAAGTTAATCACTGCCACTCATTGGCATTGATTCAAGTCCTAAATGATGTCCCTTCATATTCTTCCTCAGACTTTTTCACTTTGGTCATTGTATTTCTCTTTTTTTGCAAGGAAAAAAACTTCATAAAGTTTACAATGTCAACCACACCCAACCATGCACAAACCCCTTAGCTTCTCATTCTGTTGATAAGTGTTCCCATTTCTCACTTCATTCACCCACTGCCATTATTGTGTAGCTGTCCTAAATTTCTTTTTGGTTTCAACACTGAAGATTGCTTTCAGACACCTTCTTAGCTGGGATATCACTCTTTCCTATCCTATTTTTCCCATTTCAGCAGTTGCCTTCCAAGCCTCTCCTCTTCTCTGAGAAGCAAACATTCTAAATTCAGAGCTTCATAGTTCAGTGGTGCCTATGGTTGTCAGACATTTGTTTAAATGTAGTGTTCAGCAGTAACTAGTGTCCAAATAATGTATTATACATATTAAAATAACAATTCCAGCCCATGCTGAGCCATCTGTGGATAACATTACAGGACTGTTTTGGCACAAAGTTTTAGCTCTTTCTCTTTTACACAACACACCAATACATACCATATGTCTCAGGTGGGCTGCTTCATTTTAAAAATCAAGTTCCTTGTTCAATTCCCCCCTCCCCTAAAAATATAAAGCAGGGCAATTATGGATTATTACTTTTGCAGTTTCCTCATTATCATTTAAAACATACCTTCTGAAAATAAGAAATGTGTTGTTTTACATTCATTCTTATGGTGCGTTCTCATTACAATAACAAAGATTACAGTGAGGAAACAGCACAAAATTAATCTATGCTTGTGGCAATTTTTTTAAAGGGGAAAACAACCCTCTCATGCAGAAAAGAAACTAGGACAAATGATAATGAGGATGGAAAAACAAACCATTCCTATACTATTAAAAGCAGAATATCCTGTTTACTATTAATCAGTTTCTTCCTCTGCTGAGGAGATCCAGACAGACCATAATTCCTTTCTTCTATAGTCCATTTTAGAAAATTTACTACAATAGGAGCAAATAGTAAATTTACAATAATAATAGTAAATAGTGAGACGTTGGTGAGGTTTTACTGTGTCAGACCTAGAGGAGAACTCAGGGGCTTGAGAAAAGCCTGCCTTGAAGGCAAGGTGATCTTTGCAAGCTCCACTTCTATCTTGGAATCCAATCTAAGCTTTGTCCCTCTCAATTGCTTTGGAGTATTGCCTAGCAGGGTGCAAGGAGGAACAGCAAGGTGACCCTTGGGGTATGGATAGAGCCTTCCCCAAGGGCTACCACACTGGCATACAGCACTACTTGCCAGATGTCTCAGCTGCGCACCACAAATGTTGCAATTTGCATTGAACATCTGATGTATATGGAAGGAAAGTTTTCTCTTCCCCTCTCCTGCGCAAACCTATTCTGAATATGTACCTAGCTTCTGTTGTTGGAACTGTTTTTATTCTCTATGATGCAATGTAGCTTTAGGAGGATTCACATTCTCCTCTCTCTCTCCCTGGCCATTTCCTCACTACCCTGTTATAGTGCTACTATTCCACTTTCAACATCCTATGGAATCCTGGGGTTTATAGTTTAGCGAGGGGCTTTAGAATTCTCACCCAGGGAGCTGTACAAACCCCAGAATTCCACAGGATGTTGAAAGTGGAATAAGAGCATTATAACAGGGTAATGCAGAAATGCCCTTCCTCTCTCTCTCACCCCCCCCCCGGATAAAGTTAATCAAATCAAATATACCCTGAAATTATTAATCTTAATTCTAAGACACTCCATTTGTGTCTGAACAATCCCTCTGAGCTGTAATTTTGCATCCAGTGTGTAAACCAATGACAGTCAGTGAACCATTCAGAGCTGAGGGGAGCAACTGTGGGCAGGGCAGGGGCCATAACTCCCTTGAATCTGTTCAATGGGTTGCACCAGCATACTTTGGCACCCCAGAAATCACATAACATCATTTTCAGATACTTTTTTGGACAATTTGGGGAAATTATTTTCTTCTGAGTTTTTTTTTTTCGGAGGGAGGGGAGGAGAGGGATTTGAGGGGTTCTACAAGGCTGGAAGAAGCAAACTACCACATTTGAAGGTGGTTTGGGGGCTTTTGTCCAGGTTTTTATGTAAAAACTTTCCCCCAAATTAGCCTAAAAATTATGGGGGGAGGGGCTTTGGGAGGTTTGGGGCCACACTTGAGTATTCTGAGGGTTATATGCTACACTTTACCCACTTGGGACAAAATCTTGTGGCAAAGAGCCCCGGGACTCTGCCAAAGTTCCTGAACTACTTTCTCCATTTTGCAATTTATTTACATAGTAGCGTATTTACACGGCATTGCTCGGGATTTTATTTTCCTCTCAAGGACTCACCAAATTTTCTTCTCCAGTACCTGTAACTTTTCCCCATATTTCCCAATGCAATCTGTATTCAGAGTTATTTACATACACAGTTTGGGTTTGTGAGGGAATACACTGTCTTCCTCCTTGCTGCTAGGCCTCATCTCCATAGCAACCGGCCTATTCCAGTACCTGTAACTTTTCCCCATATTCCCCAATCCAATCTGCATTTGGAGTTATTAACATACAGAGGTTGGGTTTCTGAGGGAATACACTGTCTCCTCCTTCTCTCCATAGCAACTGGCCTGTTCCAGTACTTGTAACTTATCCCCCTATTCCTCAATGCAACCTGTATTCGCAGTTGTTAATATAACACAGCTTTCGGTTTTGGGGGAATACACTGCCCTTCATCTTTCTGGTAGGCCTCGTCTCCATAGCAACCAGCCTGAACTCTCTGGCTGAGAATTCTATAGGCCTTTCCTGAACTGCCAACCCCACAATTCCATAGAATCTTCACAGCCAACCAATCATATGAGGTCTTCTCGCCTCACACAGCCAATCATATGAGGTCTGAGCCTGCCTGACACAGACAGACAAGATCACTCCCAAACTTTGCCTATTATATTAATTATATTATATTAGTATGCCACCTTTCTCCCAGTATAGAACCATTTTTTCAATGAAAAAAGCCCTATTGTTCCTTAAAAATCTTTCTAGATGTGTGGTTTTGCTTTAAATGGCTATTTCACTCCACCTCCCAAAAAGCAGAAAATGACCCCCTGAACCACTGGGATGTGACATCTGGCTTCTGTTATGTCACCTCCACATCAGCAAAAATGTCAATGTTTCAGGTCCCAAGAGTCAGGGGGATTCATAAATTGTTGGGAGTGACAACCTTTGCATGCCTAATTAACTGGCTAGTTTGTTTGCATGTCTATTGTAAGCATAGAGAGATAGCCTAGAGAGAACTTCCTGTTTGTTGGTTAACACCTCTTCCTCCAGCATGTACGCATTCCATGTTCTTTAAAAGGTTCTCTTGCTATTTAGTCCCCGCTTTTTGGTCTTTGCCTTTTGACCTGAAAGCATGCTCTGAGATCTCCCAACAAGGATTATTTTCAGCAAGCATGTGAGTGCTTAATTTTCTTCCTACCTTCTTCAAGAATTGAACCTGTGTAGACCATGCACAAGATTTTGTGAGTAAACTCTTTTATATTTTTAACCAAACTGTTTTTGTGTTTATTTTGAGCTAGATTAAGTGTGTTTGGGGTGGTGTTACAGAAGTGGGACTGGTGATCTGTTCAACTTCCGTTTTTGTGCAATTACTAAAATACTCTGCTGATTGAGAGTCTCATTACCAAGGTCTCTCAATATTCAAATATATTTTTTTCAATTTCCCCAACATAAATGACCTCCAGACCCCTTGAGCATGCCCACCTTAAACTGGAGAGAGGAAAAGAATAAATGGGGGAAAAGATTAGAAATGCTACTATTTTTATTTTATTTTATCTCTGTGAAATTCAACCATGTAGATTTTAAATATTTAGCATAAAAGAATGTAAAATTCACAAGAAATATTTCAATTTATTGGGTTGTGTGATATGGTCTGAGACCTTTCTTTAAAATGTTGAAGTCTTAAAAACAAAAACAAAAAAAACTAGGTCATACCTGCTAGGAGTGGCTAGCATGTACCTCCTGCCAAAGATGTTGGAGCTGCGGCTGCTAGAATGCCGACTGGGGCCGGTTACAAGGAGCACATAAGTCCTTTGTTAAAACAGCTCCACTGGCTACCAATTTGTTTCCGGCACAATTCAAAGTGCTGGTTATGACCTATAAAGCCCTAAATGGCTTAGGTCCAGACTAACTGAAAGACAATGGCCCTTTCCGCAGCTTACTTCCATCCAGCGTGGTTGTGTGGGGATCACACGAGCAGCCTCTTCCGTGAGACACTCGCGTCCCCTCTGCTCTATCTCTGCAGCAGCTGCTTGCTGCCTGGCAGGCAACATGAGGGCTCCACCCCTTCCTTCCTTCCGCAGTTAGGTACTTTCCCAGGCTGCGCTGGGGGGAGAAGCGCAAGGGCCATGGCTCCGGAGGCTCCGCATGGATGGTAAGTGCGTGTGGGACCCCGGAGCGATGCGCAGTCCGAAGATGAAATATTGCACAGTTAGAAATGCTACTATTTTTATTTTATTTTATCTCTGTGAAATTCAACCATGTAGATTTTAAATATTTAGCATAAAAGAATGTAAAATTCACAAGAAATATTTCAATTTGTTGGGTTGTGTGATATGGTCTGGGACCTTTCTTTAAAATGTTGAAGTCTTAAAAACAAAAACAAAAAAAACCCCTAGGTCATACCTGCTAGGAGTGGCTAGCATGTACCTCCTACCTACCTTCTGGCCCTGGCAGCGTTGTGCAATTGCAAGGATGTCATGTGGAATGCTACTCGCAATCGCGCGACACACCGGAGGCCCTTTCGCATAACAAATGCTGTGCAAAAAGGGCCTATATCTCCCTCTACAAACCAGCTAGAGCCTTAAGATCTGCTGGGGAAGGCTTTCTCTCAGTCCTATCACCATCCCAGGTTCGCATGGTGAGGACATGGGAGAGAGTCTTCTCAGTGGCTGCTCCCACCCTGGAACGCTCTTCCATGGAAGGTTAGGTCTTGTTCTCCTCCCACCGGTAGACCAAAACATTTCTTTTTAAGCAGGTGATTACATAAACAGGAGAGCTTTATTAAACTGTTTTAAATTGAATATTGTTTTATATTTCATAATTTTATATATATTAATGTTTTTAACTGTATTAAATGTTTTCAATGTGTTTATTTATTGTTGGAAGCTGCCTTGGGTCCCACACAGGGAGAATGGTGGGATAGAAATATAATAAATAAAATAAATAATCTACTATATCAAAGTCAATGTTTGTCTGCGCATTTGTCTGTTTGTCTGCGTCAGACAGGCAAAGACCTCATATGATTGGCTGTGTGAGACAAGAAGACCTCATATGATTGGCTGGCTGTGAAGATTCTATGGAATCCTGGGGTTGGCAGTTTAGAGAGGGGCCTTTAGAATTCTCAGCCAGAGCACTCTTGGGCCTCAGGCTGGTTGCTATGGAGATGAGGCCCACCATCAATAAGGATTCCAGAAAACTTTTGGGAGGCATATGTGAGAAAAATTAAACTGACATACACAACATCGTTACAAGGTCTTCTTGCCTCACACAGTAGATTGTATAGGTTCCATACATGAAGAATTTTTGAAATTCAAAACAAAAATTGCTTCCAGAAAAATGTAAAGCCATTGCACAAATTCAACAGAAAGAAAGAAAAATTAAAAAAATTAAAAGCCAGTACATCAACGTCACCAGAGAACACAGATTGGATTGGGGACTATGCGGAAAAATTACAGGTACTGGAATAGGCTGGTTGCTATGGACACGAGGTCTAGCAGCAAGGAGGACAGCATACTCCCTCAGAATCCCAAACTGTGTATGTAAACTCTGAATACAGATTGGATTGAGAAACATGGAGCAAAATTATGGGAAGTGGAGAAGACAGTTTGGTGAGTTCTTAAGAGGAAAAACAAAACAAAACCTGGGCAACACTGGGTAAATACACTAGTAAAAAAAATAAAGATAGGGCCCTAAATGCTCTTAAAAGCAGTGGCATATGATGATGTGCCATTTCCTTTTAGGGACATTATAAAAAGATAGCAACCACCATGAGTTCATGTGGGAAGAAATCTTTTTTTCTTCTATTCAATGTTTCTGGGAAACACAGCATACCCTCACATCCCCATACTCCCACATGCACCACATTTTAAAGACATGTGTCATGGCTGTGTGTCACTCCTAGACATAATATGTCTGTCGGGTCTTTTTGACAGCAGATTTTAACCTTCTTTTTTTTTAAAAAAATAAAACTATTTAAAGGCAGTGCTTGGATCACTTTGTACAACACTGCAAGTAAAGTATTTAAATGTAAAGTTTAATATTTTTAAAATGATAATACAAAAATAAATTGATTGGAAGAGACTTAGGATAAGACATATGCCATAGTGGCATGGATCAGAAACAGACAAATGCATCTGTATCTACAATTTCATGCATAACTGTCTGCTAAATGGTCTAATCAGATAATATACAGTGCCTGGGGAAATAAGGCAATTTTTTTTAAGTGGACTTTTTATCAAAAGCTGGACTGTACTGTCAGAAAACAGCACAGATGCTTCTCCTTGAGGAGGTTAATGCTCTATAAAGAAAAGTTACAACACTGCAGAATTACCTGGCAATTAACTTGAAAGGTTGCATGTGCTAAATGAAAGTAAATTGTTTCACTAATCCGCTTATTGATCAGAAATGTGGTCTTTTGAAAAGTGTGAATTACTTGTTATTAAGTGATTAAAGATGAAATAGGAGTCACCGGTCTTCCACACACACGTAGTTTGCTAGAAAGACAGGCAATAAAATGGATGGGAATCACTGGGGCATTATAAAGATTTTGCCCATAATTTGGGCTGTTAATAAAAATCACAGACAATCTAGATTGAACAATATTCACTAGAGGCTGCAGTCCAATGTATTCTTATCTTTAAGTAAGTTCCACGGAAGTCACTCACAGATCAACTCCATTCATGTTTGTTTACTCAACAGTAAGCCCTACTATGGCCCTTTTCGCATTGAGGCTTCTTGTGTGAGCGGGGAGGGCGGCTCGTGCGAGAAGTCTCGTCCGGGAGGCTGCCGTTTCCCCCCTCGTTCCTTCCGCAGGCGAAGGAACGGGGGGAGCGGCAGCCTCCCAGACAAGCCTCCTTGCGCGAGCCACCCTCCCCCCCGGGCGAAGCAGGAGGCTGGCATGAACAGCCCCCCCGTTCGCACGAAGCAGGAGGCTGTCGCGTCCGTCGCACTAGCGCCCCGCCCCGCCCCTTCCTTCTGCAGGGGCGGAGGGAAGGAAGCGCGACCCGGCCGCCTCCCCGACGCTTCGCACAGGAGGTAAGTGCGCGTGGGCGCCAGGAGCGTTGCGCGAGCGCGGGTGATTTTCACTTTGAGGTGAAAATCAAAAAACCCGCGATCGCGCCTCTGCAGCCCCGTGAGCGCAGCGGAAGTGGGAGTGCATCGTGCAGAGTGACGCTCCCACTCCCGCAAGGCTCACGGGGCTGTCGCGCGGCAGAAAGCCCGTGCGAAAAGGGCCTATGTTTAGTAAGATTGACTCGTACTGAGCTTCAGTGGTGGCTTGTTTCTGGAGCTGACCATATGAAAATTTCTTGGCTGTCCCATTTTGACTGCAGAATCTTTGCTATGGGACTCCCTACCTTGAGCAGTCTATCAATCATCTCTAGAAACACAGTTTTGCTGAGATTCACCTCTTCACGAAGGGTTTTCAGTCTTTTTGACAGCAATGGGGGAGACCTTTGTTTTCGTGACATAATATTTCATTCAAAAGGTATTTGATTAATTTTATAACCTTAATAGTGTTAATTTATTTGGATCTATTTTTTTTTTGTGTTTTCACCCTTATTTTCTTTTGTGTTTTTTTTAAATGAAGACCTATACTTAATTTAATAAATAAATGAGAATAAAAATAAGGACAGGGACTCACATGACTGAACTCTCTTATATACCAAAATGGGACACAGCCTATTGGAGAAAGCCAAATATGCAAAATGGCTTGTTGTAACCATGTTCATTTCCTTCATTTGTGTATCTGCCTTTTAAAAAAAGAAAAGAAAAGAAAAAACTGTAGGGTAATATGTGGAAGTAAGATACTTGAATTTATCGATCCTGATACATGTAGGCTTGAGCTTTATTTTATCTTGGCTATTAAAATCTAGCAGAGAGGGATTGATTGGGTGGGTTCAAGGGGGCAGTAAACACTTCAGTCTGTTAGGGAAAGAGCCAACTGCTTTGAAGAAGGCTGTGGTGTACTGTCTCCTGAAGAGAACGTCCCTTGACCCAGAGGTATATGAAAACTACCACCTTTTTGCAAATATCTCCTTTCTGGTCAAGGTTCTTGAGTAAGGTCCTTTCTGCACCTTACCTTTTTCTGGTGCTGGGGTGTGGGGATCGTGTGAGCAGCCTCCAGCAAGAGGTTCTCGCATCCCTGCCGCTTCAGCTCCGCATCAGCTGCCTGCTTGCATGAGAGCCCTGCCTCTTCCTTCCACAGTGCAGCCTGGGAATTTCCCAGGCTGCACTGGGGCAGGAAGCGCGACCGGCGTGGCTCCAGAGGCTCTGCACGCCAGGTAAGTGCGCACGGAGCCCGGGAGCAATGTGAGATCATGCACCATTTTCGACTTCGAGCCAAAAATGAAAAGGTGCGCAATCGGTGCCTGCCAGCCCCTGGAGCATTGCATGATTGTCAGTGCATCATGCAGATCGCTCCTCACAATCGCGCGATGCTCCAGGTCCTGTTTCGCGTGGAAAATGCTGTGCGAAAAGGGCCTAAGTGATGGCTAGGCAACTTCAAGCATTCTTGGAGGAATCAGATTTTCTGGGCTCATTTCAGCCAGGATCAGGGTCAAAACAGGGCACTGAAACAGTTGCTCTTATCAACAAAGGGGAAAGAATAGGTAGTTAACCTTCCTGGATCAGCATGGTATCTTATTGTACTGAATCTGTGGGATGTGAGTAGCAGGCACTATCTTAGAGTATTTTTACTCCTAGCTATAGGGCCAGTTTCAGATAGTAGCATTAGGGAACTCTTGTTTATCCTCATTGCTATCAAGCTGTGGGGTGCCTCAAGGTTCCATCTTATACCCGCTGCTCTTTGATGTCTACATGAAGCTGCTGGAGGGAATCATTAGTGGCTTTCATGTTGGGAGCCATCAGTATGATGATGACACCTAGCTTTATTTCTCTTTGTTGTCAGAGTCAGCAGGGGCTATGCAGGTGCTAGACCAGTGCATGGATGTCATCATGGGATGGAATAGAGTCTACAAACTGATTGTGAATCCAACAAGATGGGGATTCGGTGGCTTGGTATTCCTGGGTCCAGGAATAGGCTAAACAATATGTCATGAATGAGGTTGCACTCCCCTGAAGGGCAAGGTGTGTATCTTGGGTGTACTCTTAGACCCATCTCTATCCCTGGAGGTCCAAGAGGATTCTGTGGCTCTGAGTGCTTGGTATTATGGGAGATGTAGTCCTGAAAGCTCGTAGGAACTGGGTTGGGGAAGTTTACTTTAGGAGTTCAATTTATCTGTTGCTTAGAGTAACTGGAACAGTGTAAGCCCTCTATTGCTTATTAACTATGAATAGGTAAAAGCAATTTTAAAAAAAACCCATCAAGGAACATCAGCTTTAATGCTTGCCAAAATGCACTGGCATGATTTCAAATGGACATCAATGCCCAGGTAGGGAAAAGGTTTGCAAAATAAATAATGAAGTTCCCTCTACTTCTTGTACTGTATGTTCTTTCCCTCATAATGCCGACTTATTCATGGCTCTAAATATAACTTTGTTTCATTTGTTATGCTTGAGCTGCCAATTAAAAAGAAAAGCCCATGAAGGTTCAGCTGTTTGCTGAATGTAAACACGGAACATTCAGAAAGACCAGCAGGCTCCTGTTGCCATGTTGCCAGACGTGATTACAACACAAAGACTGGCTGGAATATGATTTTACTAGTTCCAGAATTTTAGGAGGACTTCATGGTTACAGATATTATGATCCATTACCATTTGTTTACAGCTTCTTCCTTCTTTATGGACTACTGTCATTAATTTTGCATTTCAATCAAGCTTTGTAAAAGTTATGACTTATTATCTGTTCCCTTCAGTGCACAGATTAATTAAAGTGATAACTAGAGGTCCATGACCCAAATAACATATAATCTGAATATCTTTTTTTTAATAATTTTATTCACATTTCAACAGATAAAACAAACAATAATTTCTGCAGTGTTTACATGTAATGTTATTCCTTTTTCCTTTCCTTTCTGGATTACAATTATTGATATTCCCTCTATTTGTTATACCACGTATCGCAATAAAATGTTAATAATCTATGATTTGTTAGTTCCTAATATATATCTCTACTTTACTTGTTACATGATATTTCCTTAACTGTTAACTGTATAATAATTATCATGAAAAATGTATACCCTCTGTCAACCCTCAACCCAAATCTGTAACAATCTTCCATTCTTTGTTAATATCCTCATCTGATTTCCCTTTCAATCTTTGTGTAAGTATGTCCGCATTTCTGTTTTCCATAAAAGCTGTCCACCACTGTTCCATTGTGGGTGTAGTTTCATTTTTCATAATCTGAATATCAATGGCTCACATAAAACAGAATGACGTAAAGGAAAGCAAGCACTTGGTGATATATGCAGAAAAGTAACATAAAAAAAATTATTTCAGCTGGGGTGAGGAATAAGTAGTTAAACTAGTGCTTGGAAGGTTGTCAAGGGGTGTGAATAAGGAGGTGCCACAATCTTGGTGTTTAGAAGAGACCCTGGAAAGTTACTTTTAAAAGATTTAAAATAATTTCCTGTTGTATCTACAACATCTTTACAACTTTCTTTCTCCAGTCACTTTTCACCATTTTCTCACTATCTTCAAGGTTTGCAGGGATGAAAATGTTTCCAAGAAGGATCAGAGAAATGGAGTTTTAAGTGTTTTCCGTAGGTAACTAAGAATCATTCCTCTCCTCCTTTTTCTTCTTCTCCTATATGTAGGTGGGGATTATTGCTGCGAGGCATATTCTTTGCCTTGAAAAATGTTTATTATAGAGGCAAACAAGTGGTCTTTTATGAAAACAATAGTTTCTTAGGGTGAACAGGCTGACTAAAGTGTGCTAAACAATCACAAGAGCTAAAGATTTTCTCTAGGAAATTATACAATGCTTGTATAATGTCAAAGGGACAGATTCCTATTTATTGGTAACTTTTCAAGGTTAAGGCTGTGTAAAATGGCTTTGTATCTTTGTGATATGTGTTTGTAATATGACCAGTGGTGCAGGGAAGTGCCCAAAAAGAGGCAAGTGCCCATAAGGCTGGAAGCCCTCACAGCATTGGTTCATATTGCTGAGAGGCGAGAAAGTATATACCTACCTTTCTCCTTTGATTATCATGGCAACAGCTTACAAAGTTGAAGTAAAATCAGTTCCCACAATTCCTAGTGGGCTAGAGCTGCAGGGCTTTCTTGGCTAAGGACTCTAAGGCCATTTCTGCACTAGACTGTTATATACTGGCTGGCCCCTCCCGAAACTGCAAATCCCAGGATTCCATAGGAAGTTGAAAGTGGGATAATAGTGCTATAACAGGCTAGTGCAGAAATGGCTTAAAAGTTATAATTAGAAGTGAGAAGCATTAGGCTTCAACACCAGCTGCAAGAAAAGTTACGGTCTTGAAGACTTACTTCTGCAGACGAGCTGAAGAGATTCATTAGCAGAGTTATCTGAGTAGTCTACCTATATTAGATAATTCATTAATTATTGTAACAAAGAATGTATTGTTTGAATTATGTGCATAGTGGCTTATTTAATTTTAGTAACTGTAGGCGATGTTTGTAGATACCTTGACAATTTGCAGTTTCCTAAAATTGTAAGGTATTTGCATTCTATGGAAGCAGGTTAGATTAAACTGAGAAATTCTTTAATAAGCATGAATGCGGTTTCAAAAGGTTGTTATTAATGGATTTATCACCATTAAATACTGCATACTAAATTATATAATATTTTACTGCTTTAATTAATGTTCTCACTGTGTTATTTGCCATTTGATTTGAATTTGTTTTCCATCATGTCTTATTTTTATTGCTTTAATTTGCATTGCAAACCAACCTATGATAAATATTGTGAGGGTAACTATGTAAATAGTTCACAATATTTATCCAACGGTGGTTTACAATTCAAATTAAAGAAAGAAAAAGACAGAATAAAAGACAAATTCAATGAAAGCCAATGTGGTGTAGTGGTTTGAGTGTTGGACTACGGGCCTTTCTGCACTACACTATTACAGTGCTATTGTTTCACTTTCAACTTCCTATGGAATCCTGGGGTTTGCAATTTAGGGAGGGGTGTTTAGCATTCTCAGCCAGAGAGCTGTTTGGCCTTAGTAAACCATAAACTCCAGAATTCCACAGGATGTTGAAAGTAGAATAATCGCACTATAACAGTGTAGAGTGAAAATGGCCTATGTCTCTGTAGATCAGTGGTTTGGGTGTTGGACTATGAAGTGGAGGAGCCACATCAATGCCAGCATTGCTGCATTGTTGCCAACTCATCTCTTTCTCCATTAAATCCACTAACTTGAGCTTCAGAAATGTGATTGGAAAAAAAGTCACAAAACCAATTGTACTGATGGTAGTGTCCTTTTTCATGACAGCATAAGCGTGATGGTTACCAGTGTGGTGTAGTGATTTGAGCATCGTACATTGACTCTGGAAAACAGGATTCGAATGCCCACTCAGCTTTGGGAACCCAACAGGTGACCTTGGGCAAGTCACGTCCTCTCTGCCTCAGAGGAAGGCAAAGGCATCCTCCCTTCTGAACAAATCTAGCCAAGAAAACTATGCAAATGCCTTAAAAGTGTAATCCATTTTCCTAGTACCCGAGGGCTAAAAAGACAAAACAATAACACCTGAATTATATGCTTAAATTACTGGGTTACTCCTGTTTCACCTTACAGCAGCTGACGTTCCCCTCAAGAACTATAAGAAACTTTATAGGAAATGAATACCTTGTTCAAGACTTTTGGACTGGCTAACTGCCATGAGTTGGAATTCTTATACTTTATTCCTTTTTTTAACTGACCTTACCAAAAATAAATTTTTAAAAAAGATACTTCTGAGAGGTGCTTGCAATCTAATAGGCCATTATACAGTGCAGTGGCACAGTGCAGAAGAGAAATTTTCTGTCAAATTAATACCACATGAAGGTTTACCTAGATGGATGAAGGTCAGATCTGCAGAACATGCATACCTCCTGAGATAAAGAGGAAAAGTAAATGTTAACAACATCTTTTAGAACTTTGCCCTGATGCTGAAGCTTTGACCTCATACTGAAAAAGTTAGCCATAGAACATGGTCCTGCCCAACCCTCAGGATTTGTTAGCTACCATTGTTCTCAGCTCTATGGCATGATGGTTAGGTAGTGATGAAAATCATAGTCCCAAATATCTAGAGGATATCAGGTTGGGAAAAGGTCATTTCTAGGCAGTGGTTCTCAACCAGAGCAGCTCTAGATATTTTTGAATTTTAGCTTCCACCATCTTTGACCATTAGATATGTTGTCTGGGTCTTCTGGGATCTGAAATGCAACAATAATAAGACCCTTCCTGTTCTAGAGGCCAAAGAGTACAACCTTATAAGGGCCATAATGGATGGAAAGAGCAGGGGAAAACCTGCAAAGGATCAACAAGGGGGCATCAACAAAGGATGGAATGGCTTTGGGGAGCAAAATTATGGGCATCCTGCAGTGCAGAGCACTGAGATGGGAGCATCATATTGTCGCTGCATCTGGACAACATCATTATGTTAAGCAGCACACAGATAAAGCAGAGAACTATAGGACAACAGCTGTTGTCCTGCAGGAATGTCAGATTCTGAAGTTGTCATGTTGTGAATGGAAGTCATTTGTCTTTATGAGGCTGTTCCACTCTTACATGTTTGTTTGGATTTCAAACTCTCAACTCAGGATTATTACACAATGGAAAGAGGATGTGATTGTGGCCTTATGCTAACAGTAAGATGAATGAATTGCATTCTGCCATTGTAACCAGAAATAGAGAGAGGAAACCATTGCAGTTTATGCTTAGAAAATGGCTCAACAGATGGTAGGTTTGAGGGTAAACTCATTTTTAACATAGGAAAAGTAAAAAAAAAAAAAGCTTTTTTATACATTTGAAATTTGAAAAGTGATTTCAAGAAATCTTGACAGGTTTTGTTAGTTTTCCATGTAGACTTTGCTGGAGATAGACTTTGGCCTTTTTCGCAGCGCCGGCGCTCGCGCGACGGAGCAGGGCGGCTCACGCAAGAAGCCTTCTCCGGGAGGCTGCCGCTTCCCCCTCCTTCCTTCCGCAGGTGAAGGAACGAGCGGGGAAGCGGCAGCCTCCTGGAGGCGGCGGCGGCGGCCCCCACATCCGTCCATTCCCCCCCGCGCATGCGAGAAAGGAGCCTGTCCCCTCCATCCCCCCCACGCGCGTGAGAAAGGTGCTTGTCGCGTCTGCCCCACCCGCCCGCGCGCGTGCGAAGCAGGACGTGTCGCGTCCGTCGCGTTAGCGCCCCGCCCCATCCCTTCCTTCCGCAGGGGTGGAGGGAAGGAAGCGCGACCCGGCCGGCTCCCGATGCTCCGCACAAGAGGTAAGTGCGCGTGGGCGCCGGGACCGTTGCACGAGCGCGGGTGATTTTCGCTTTGAAGCGAAAATCAAAAAACCCACGCTCGCGCCGCTTCAGCCCCGTGAGCCCGGCGGAAGTGGGAGTGCGTCGTGCGGAGCGACGCTCCCACTCCTGCGAGGCTCATGGGGCTGTCGCGCGAGAAAAGGCCCGTGCGAAAAGGGCCTTTGTCAGCTGATTGCTCAGCTTGTAGTGTACAGGTATACCTCAGTTAACAAAGCCCCTTGAAAACTAAGTTCCTTTTTATTACAAAGTCTTTTATGCTTTCCCAACTCCCCCCTTTCCTCTTTGTCCTATGTCTAGATGGAAGTATTTTTTTTAAGCAGCATCAGTACTGGGAGGATGGTGAAGAAGGGCTAGAGAAATGCAAATCACCCGAGCCATTTCCGCACTAGCCTGTTATAGCGCAATGATTCCACTTTCAACATCCTCTAGAATCCTCGGATTTACAGTTTCGGGAGGGGCCAGCTGGCCCCTCTCGAAACTGCAAACCCCAGGATTCCAGAGGATATTGAAAGTGGAATCAGCGTGCTATAACAGGCTAGCACGGAAATGGCCCCAGTGTTGGGTTGTGGCAGTGTGCCTGCATTAATTATTTCAATACAATTTCTGTAGGAAAGAGTGGGATTCTACTCTAGCCAATCCTACTGTAGCCATTTGTGGCTGCCAACAACAGAGGCCTATATTCCCTAAAGACACCAGATCCCATCTGATCTTGGAAGCTAAGCAGAGTCAGCCCTGGTTAGTACTTGGATGGGAGACCACCAATGAATACTAGGTACTGTGGGTTATATTTTAGAGGAAGGGATTGACAAAACCACCTCTGCGTATTCTTTGCCTGAGAAAACCCTTTGAAATTTGTGGGGTTGCCATAAGTTGACAGGTGACTTCAAGGCATGTGCACCCACGTTAGGCAAGGTAAATAACAGCTATCTCCAGAATCCCTTACTGAGCATGTGTGAACAACAAAGCTAAAAGAAAAGTGGGGGAATCTCCTCACTAACTACCCTCAGCATGTTAAAAAAAATTAGATATATAAGTTTGTCCACCAAAATAGAAAGTATAAGAAAAAAACAAATCCTTACATGGCCTCTATCAAGTTAAAAAGGTTTTTGTTTACTAATGCAAGGTGTAACTTGTCCTGGCAGTTTCATTTACTATGTATGTATTATTAGTTTTGAATGAAGTATTTGCAAAACTAAGTTAACTTGCTTTTCTTTTTCTTTTCTTTTCTTTTTTTTTTTTTTTGTGGTATAGGAACCTATCCCTATACTGTCCATGTTAGTTCTGCCTCTAGTGCCAAATTTTCTGTCAAAGAAGGAATGGCCAGGAACACTTCATTCAGTTACTTCATTCACTGGTGTTGCTGTACTGTGTTGGGCAATGGCCAGGGAAACTTTCTTCTTGATAGATCGAGGGAACAACGACTCCAAACTGTGCTCTAGTTATAGTGTAACATGTTTGTACTTTTCATTAACAATGCAGGATTTTCTTAACCAATTTTAGGCCATTTTTGGTGATAAAGTATGCCATTAAACATGCCCAATATGAAGCTAGGTTGCCTAGCAACATAAAAAAGTAAGAGCAATGAAGAAGGGTGAGAAGAAGATGCTACAGTTTATATATGTGATTCAGTCCTGGAGACAGACATGAAGCATTCCTGTCAGGACTGGGGGAATCTGGATGTGCCTTCCCTCCATCCCAGAAGAAGGAAAAATATCTTGAAATTAAAGGGCAAGCATTGCCAGAATATGGTCAAGGTGGCAAAAGTTGTTAATGAGGGAGAAGACACAAGTTAGGAGAGGCTGCAGCAGTTTGCTTTTGCCCAAGATTCCCCTGCTGTTCCCTCCCTTGAGCTAAGTAAGTGCAAACTCCTCTTGCACTTTAAACTTGGTTTGCAGCAATTGGAAGTAAGCTGAAGAAAAAGGAGGAAAAGGAAACCGGGCATTTTAAAAGCAGCTGGAAATGTGGGATGACAGTGGCTTAATCTGGACTATCTCTACCAAATTAGGACAGTTGCCTTCATAGAGGGAAAGGGTTTCTGAGTTCCTTGTAAAGGGCAGAGGGCCTAGCACTCCTATATTTGTTTCATGACAGAGAGAAATTCACTAAGCGCCTTTCTGCCCTACATTCTTATAGTGCTATTATTCCACTTTGAACATCGTGTCACATTCTGGGGTTTGTAGTTTCCTGAGGCCAAAGAGCTCTCTGGCTGAGAATTCTAAATGCCCCTCCCTAAACTACAAACCCCATGATTCCATAGGCGGTTGAAAGTGGAATAACAGCACTGTTACCCTGATTTCTGGGGTCCCGGGAGGGACACCTCAATGTGCACACAATGGGGAATGAGAATTAGCAGAGCACAAGCTAAGCAATACAAGAGGCAGGGCAACCTAGCGAGATCTTGAACCCAATGTCCACGGAGTCAGGCCGAGTCAATGAGCAAACAGAAGTAAATAATAATTGTTTCCTTTATTTTTGACAAACACAGTCAAAACAAGTATATGCAATCGCCCACACAGACCTATTGAAATTTGGATAGAGGGTTTTGAGAGGAGGTTTTTGTATGGGAAATACTACACCTGTCCTGAAGCCCAGGTAGTCTGAAGAAAAGTCCATAGAAGTAGAGATTCTCAGCCCATAGATCTGAGAGGAAGGCTCGTCGAACGGAGCGACAGCAAGGCAGGATGAAAGCCAGGAGCAATCTGAAGAGACACTCAAAATCAGGGGGTCTTATAGGGGAAAATGTGCCCGTAGGCTAGTCCGTTCCCGGGGAAAACAATGAATTTCGAGCTGGAGACAAAGCCTCCGAAAGGTCAGTATTTTGCATGATTGAGTTATGACAGAGTTGTCAATATTGTAGACAGTATGCAAACATGGAGTGCTCGACAGTTAACTATTTGGATTGTCAAGCTGCCTGTTTGGGGCAGAGAGTCTTTTGTAAACAATGTGCATACATAATGTGATCTTAAAGAGTACTTGCCTGGAGGTCTCCCAAAGAGGCAGTCTGGCTATTACTGGCCTGCCTGGATCGGTTTTGAAAGGTTCAGCTATTTTCGGCCGTGCCTGCATGCATGCTCGGCCGGGGGCCTCGCAAGCACATGGAGAGGAATGGGTATAGAAGGCCAAATTCTTGATATCAAATGATATCTAATATACGACCAGTCCGGACTAGAAGCTACGGTAACAGCACTATAACAATATAGGGCAGGAAGGCCCTAAATGTAATTTAATTCACTAACTTATGATGATGGGACAGATGCAAATCTGTTCATACTTAGGTGCATGGCAGCCAGATTTCAGTGGATGCAGTTCTCATGTTTGAAAGCTGGGGAAGATGCCATCTTCTGAATTACTTCCTAGGGCTCAGATGTTAGACATAGAGCCCCAAGCATGATAACAAACCTTTTGAGGAGAGAAATCGGTATGGTAGGTTTATTTTCTGCATAGTAGAGAATGAGCAAAAGGATAGAGGCAGAGAGAGAGAGAGAGAGAGAATGAGAGAGAGAGAGACTGAGTTAATGGTGCAAGAATGTTTCAAGCTTCACAGTTCATAGCGCGTTGAACTGCGTGGTAAATATATGCAGATGTAGTCAAATGTAAGCCATGCATAAGGACTGGGATCAGCCAGCTTTCCATAGTAATTTAGTATAGCTCTCCATAATATTATTCCACTTCTAATTTGTTTCATTGGCCACTTAGAAATGAGTTTTGCTTTTTTACATAATTAGATGAGGCAAAGTTTATAGCTAACTCTGAAGAACTGCACATACCTTGTATAAATATTATATAATTTCAGAACTGTCATGGCAATGCTTATCTCGTCAGAGTGGAATAAGGGTGCAAAACAGAATTTAATGAAGAGTGCCATAAAGTTTGGAGAAGAACAAAAGAATGAAAGGAACAGTATACCAGCATTTGGTTTCTATTCTTAAATGGCATCTGCTACATTCTGCTCCTCCTCAAAATTTTGTGAGAATGTTTTATTTTCTGATCTTACAAAATATTCTGGTAACTCATTTAAGCACGGACAAAGTAGAAGAAATTCTACTCTGCATACTCAAAGTTATGCTCATGGGCCCTGTCATAAAAATGATAGTTATGTACTGCTCTGAATCTATAGTTCACAATTATACTGTTCAGTGGGCTAAAAGATAGTTATTCTAAAATGCTTTCACTGTGGCAATTGGTTTGGGATGATGGCCAAGCCCTCTTCTAATTAATTACTTTATGTGGATGGCACTGGTTGCCAGATGGGTACATGCAACCTGGATTTTCAGTTGTATGGTAGCTTCAGATCATGATTCCAGCGAACAAACTTGGGACTTAGAGCTACCACTGTGGTACCAGAGTCTGTTAGCTCTAAGGTATTGGTGATGCTGGAACTAAACTATAGCACAAGGTACCACAGAGCAGTATCCCTATTGCTTAAGGAAATGCCTTTTAAAGATGTGGTCCTTAGCCTCAAGATGTGCATCTTCCTTTTGTATTTGGCTATAGCAATATAGCTAATTCTGCCTGGCTGCCCCTATCTCCCGCTGACCTCTAAATGGCCATAGAACAGGGCTGATTGCAGGTATTTCTTGACCATAAGTAAAGGCACCAAAGTGTTGTTGCAAATGGAGGCATTGAGTACCTCTATCTTCACTGATGGAAAAAAGGCATACACAAATATTCCAGATTACAAGTATAGCAAACTGTGTATGTCATCAACAGAACATGTTAACATGACAGGGGTGGTTGTTGTTGTTGCTTGTTGTTGTTGTTAACTGACTTGCACCATGGCTTCACATAGCACCTAAATGGTGGAATACTTTGTCACAAGATGGCTTTCCACTTGAGTAGTTTTAAAAGAGGACTGGATAAATTCATGTACATTAGGGCCATCATGGCCATCAGGTTAGGGTCATGAATGGGTACTGTGCTCCTGCATTTGGAGTAATACACTGTGGGAGGACCTTAGAGATGAGCTCTTCTAGTAGGCTGACCTAGACCATTTTCGCACTAGCCTGTTATAGTGCTATTATTCTGCTTTCAACATCCTATGGAATCCTGGGGTCTCCAGAGGGGCTAATCTGGAACCAACCAGCCCTTCCCTAAACTGCAAACCCCAGGATTCCATAGGATGTTGAAAGCGAAATAATAACACTATAACAGGCTAGTGCGGAAATGGCCCTAGTTGTACTACGCTGTCCTGTAAGACATCCAGTCGGCACCTGCACTTATGCCCTTCTGATACCAACAGCCTTATCTGATTTCATCCATATCTGTAAATGTACATGATTTTAAATTGTTCTAAACTGTTTTAACTGATTTTAACTGTCAGATTGTTTGATATGTTTCAGTCTAGTCTTTCTTTACTTTTAATTTGGTTACATTTATTTTATTGTACACCACCCTGATACCCCATGATATACAGTGGGATATAAATATTACAGTTAATGTATAAAATAAAGGTATAAACAGCATGGTTATGTATCATCTCTACAATGAGAGCTAGTAGGCCTCCATATATTCAGCAAGAGAGGGCCTACTCTGTGGCTGCTTCCAGAATCTGGAACTCCCTTCCTATAAAGTCTAGGTCACCTCCTTCTTTGCTGCACTTGTGTTGGCAGTGATGATCTATGGTGGGTCAGCCTAGATGACCACAAGGTGTGAGGGAAAAGCAGTTAATTGTCTTTGCAGATGAAGTCTCTTTCCATGCTTGAAGAACATAATAGAACTCTGTAAGCTGAAATGCCAAGAATGTCTTGCTTTCTCTACCTGAGTAGAACTGTTACAAAAGTTGAAACATTTGCAGGCGCAGAATGAAAAGTTCATTGTTTATTGTACGGGGGGAAATGAAACTAACACTTCTCGTGACACATCTGTTCTCTCTAAGATAACACTGGACTAGAAATGTATAAATGCATAAATGGTTTCTGCTTCAGATCCTTGAATTCTAGCAGGCTTTGGGGAAATGATTGTTTTACAAGAAAAGGGTTTTTTTTTCTGAGTGTGCTGTATTGCTGTTATTCTTCGCTTTTAAATCAATGATTTAAATGCTTTTAATTTTAAAGTTTAATACTATAGTGTTTTAATCATTACTTTTTGTGTGTTACAATGACATGTTTTCTTATTTGGTAATTTTTGCTCTGTGAGCCACCATAAGTCTCAGTTTTGGAGGGAAAAGTTGGGTATAAATAAAGGAACAGGATATCACAGAATATAAAAGATGATGGGTACAGTTGCGCTCAGGGCCTATTGGTGGGCCATCCATGGGAGTCTGGTTGCTCACTGTGTGAGCAGCATGTTACGTTTGATAGGCCTTTGGTCTGATCCAGCCAAGCTCTTCTCACGTTCTTACTTGTCATATAGGCATTCAATATGCTGTTTTTCCCCTCCTCCCAGTTTCACAGGACACATCCACTTACTTTTCATCTCTTGCAGTATGATGAGCTATGGTACTTAGTAGCTGCAGTGTTGTTGTTGTGTGCCTTCCAAGTCAATTCCAACTTACGGAAACCCTAAAGCGAACCTAGTATGGGGTTTTCTGGGGCTGAGACTGTATGACACACCCAAGGTCACCCAGTGGGTTTCCATGACCGAGCTGAGAATCGAACCCTGGTCTCTAGGATCATAATTCAATGCTCAAACTACTACACCTTTCTGGGTTTCAAGTAGCTATAGTGGATGATCTTAATAAAAAGCACTGAACATCTATCCAATATAGGTCATGACTTATTCACTGCGGGAGGAAAACTGTGCTTTTAAAAGCATTTCTGTAGAAATTAAATCAAGTTTTCTAAAATTGAGGTTTTGAGGCAGAAACAGAAGATACTTAACTTCTAATTTCTAACCCTGAATAACTCGGAATGGTTCGCCTCTGATTGCCACAGTTAATGAAACTCTCTGACAGTAGGGAAAAAAATGCTTCCCTCTCTCTGTGAAGTAATAAATATGTAGCAAAGTCTCTTGTTGCTTAAAAAAAATCCTGTTTCTCTGCTTGGTTGGCAACAGATAAGCATTAAAATTTCCTTTTTTCATACAAGTTTACAAGGCTAGAAGATAGATACATATATTAAAGGTGTATACACAAAGTTCCTGAGGTAATTTGATTTCAATCAGACATATTTCTTGCTGTTTTCAGATATACACTGGTGTACATTAATTGGTATATCCAGCAATGGACTCTCATTTTTCATTCTGCTCCTTTGGTTCAGTTTTAACAACTCTTTTCTTTCTCTCTCACCTTCCCAGTACCTTGCTGGTTTAGATGTTTAGTTAGAAAATTTCCTAGGAGTCAAGCAGCAGGAGAGAAAGATCTGATCTGCAGGAAATCATTATGGTTCCCCATATCCTGTTTTAAGAGAAAATAAAAAGACTGACCTACACTAAGCAGTAGGCAAAGATATTTAACACTCTCCTTTACTTCTAGCTGTATGTTCATGATAATAGATCTCTCCCCAGGTACTTGCAAGCACAAACTCGCTCTGCATTCAAATTGCCATAGTCTCTGGTTCAATGAGCAGGGTAATTTAGACAAAAGCAGCCTGTAATGGATTCTTTTATGCTTACTTTGTATGTTTTTAGTGATGTACTGAAGGTGTGTGTGGGAGAGAGGAAAACCACCAAAGGTACATGAGTGGAAGATTTTGTATGAAATATGGATTATGCTTTCATTTCACGCTGTTGATAAATAAGTTAATCTCTTACTGGATTTAATATGTGAGGTAGTGGGGACAAAAAGGTCTCTTTATTATGGTTGGACAAAGAATCTTCTGCTATAAGACTCCTAACATCATACTGTGGCCTTTTCATACCATACCTTATCCCATTGTCCTCGTGTCACGATCCTGACAGGGCCTTTTGCTGGGAAAGGAGCAAGACGGGAATGCACACTTTTGCACTGGACCGGCTCCCCGCGGAAGGGAGTGAAAAGGACATGCCTCTTCTTTCTGCAGCATGGCTGGGCTGGGGGCAGGAAGCACCTCCATTGTGCTTCCAGTCCTTCCACATGGCAGGTAAGTACAGGAGTGTTGAGCAATCGGAGATCATTGACAGAGCAAATCTGTCAATGATTTACCCCATGATCATGCTTGCTGGTGATGCAAGAAGGATGGGATCATGATGGAGTCTTATGGAAGCATTGTTGTGGCCTCACTCCTCTCACTTCCCAAGGCCAGGACACCTTCATTGTGTGGAAAGGACCTATGTCTCTCAGATAATATATGAAACAGCCTACAGGCTGTCAAGGGCATAATGCCCAGCAGATACTCCAGCTGTGGCATCCTTCAGTTTCTGAACTACAGAATATCTACTTGGTGCTGTGATTGCACATGGCAAAAATAAGTGAGAGAACATCAACCTTCTTGATGGAGCTAATGGCATGTGGGTGTTTTTTACATTTTCAACACCCTACTCATACTGAGACTGGCCACATGGGAAAGACTAATGTGATTGGCCCTGCCAATGTGTTACATGCCACTGCCATGTAGGAAACCACTAAAAGGAAGGTGGTTCCAATACAGCAGACAGAGAGGATATGGTGGATGAGTCCCTTATGATATAGGCCCTTGCTTACACTAGTATATGTACTTCTAAAAGGTGATGGATAAGGAGGAATCAACTATTGCTTCTCTCAAGACTTTTGATGTAGATGCACAAGAGCAGTGGAGGCTTTCTAGGGCAGCTCTGCACCTGACCACTGATTGTCCATAGCAAGGAATCTGGACATTGTACAGCTGCCCTTGTGTATCTGGAGAAGGAAGAGCAGCCTTTGCCTGGGAGAGATGCAGATGGTGAAACTCCCATGGCCAATGAGTCACCATGGGGAAGACTAGACCTGTGCCTGGAAGTCTCTACTTCTCAAGTGTGGCCCTTTCTGCACCAGGCTATTAAAACGGCGCAGAGCGACCTCTGACGGAGGTCTTCTGCACTGTGCAATGGACTGGGGCGGACTACTTTTCATAGTTCTGCACCTCAGTCCGCTCCAGAGTGACCGGAACTGGTCACACATCATGCTTTTTAAAAACCTCTTTTAAGAGGTTTTTCAAAAGCATGGAGCGCGCAACCCTATGTTGCTCTGTCACCGCGCTCTGGTGCAGATTTGCAGGCACGCACTAGTGTGTGCCTGCAGATCTGCCAGGGGCGGGCTTTAGACTGGTGAGCTTCTCCGGTTGGTGGAGAGCCTCCACCAACCAGAAGCCGCCATTTCGGATGCTGGAGCAGTGTGGAGCGACGAGCTTGCACTGCTCCTCGTCCCGATGGACTTGATCGGACGGAGAAGAAATCCAGTGAATCCCATTTCTGCCCGATTCATGCCCCACATGTGGAAAGGGTATAGCACTGGTTTTACAGTCCACCAGAGTTTATATTGATTCTGTGCTGTAGGATTTAAATTCAGACCAGGGTCAACCTTCTCTTTGGGCATGGTGAGGCAATCACCTCAGGCAGCAGATCTTGAGGAATAGCATGCCCCTCCTGATTATTCTCCATCCTTTCCAGTTTCCCTCTCTTTGACAGATGCATAGCCTGTCCTATACCTAGGATGCTATCAAGAGTTTTCTGTTACTTCACCAATGAAGGAATAAAAGCAATGAGAAGCCACACTAAAAGCATAAAGCGCAAAAAATTAGAGAACAACAAAAAACTATGCCACAAATATCATTATTTATACCATGAAATCAGGTGAATAGTTGAGGCAGGGCAGTCTTACCAACCATTTAAACTGCATGGGGTACAACTATCTGAACAAAATATCCTCAAGAATAATGCCTGATTCTTAAACTTCCAAAAACATTCCTGTGGATAGACAAAGACAAACAGCATTTGGGTAACACTATCACTGGTTGGTTGGTTGGTTGGTTGGTTGGTTGGTTGGTTGGTTGGTTTCAGGACTTGAATAGTGCAAAATTGTTTTCAGTTGGTTCTGGTGCTTCCGACAACAGACACAAAAAATTATTTCCATTAACTATAGGTTACTTTTCTGTGATTGAAGAAAATAAGGATGGCTTGATTGATTTTTAGAATGATAGTGAGTAGATAAGAAAGGTATTTGCAAAATGAGTCTCCAACATGTGACAGAAGAATGTCCTTAGCATTAACAATGTCTTCTAATGTGATTTGAAATGCCTCTGTAAATTTAGGAAAGCACAAGTCAGCTTACAGGAATTAAAGCAGTTGAATGATCATCTGATGCAAGTGAAATGCAGATATCATATAACCTGCTTGGATCTTGTATTAGGAGAAAGGCAGGATCTAAACAAAACAAATGAATAAATAACACGTACTTGCCTCAACCATGAGATCAAGTTTTGAATTTTGATATAGAAACATTTCTCCATAAGATATACAGTGAGTTTAACTTTTCTGGCCAAAAGGGTAGAGTTTCTTGGCCAAGAGAGTTTTGTGTGTTTTTTTGTTTTGTTTTTTGTTTGCTTTTTAGTTTGTAGAAATGGAATGCAAAAAATGTGTGGTACCCAACTAGGTGGCAGTTGCATCTACTCACTATTGAGTGCATACTAACATCTCAACCTAATTGCAGGCATACTTCCTTTTTCAGAGGTAGAAGAAGAATTTGTAAAGGTTATGTAGCCAGCTTTAACTAAGCAAGAATGCTAAACCCTCCCTCTTTTTTCTGGTTAATTTTCACATGATGGGATGACAGTCTTTCAAAATGGCGTGAAGAAATTGGAATGTAACCATGTCATCTTCAGAAAAATCCATGATGTCAAGCAAGGCCTCAAAGTTAAAAAGAAGAAGAGGGAGAATTTCTATGGAAGATCAGCCCTACTCATTTTGGACAATGTGTCTCCAGATGGCAACAGAAAATTCAAAAAGGAAGTCTATAGAGCTTTGGCACAATGCATAGAATATGTGAAGAAATGCTATAGTGTTCAAACAACATTTTGTTAACAAATGTCAGTGCTCTTTCTTCACAGTGATACAAAATGGGCACATTTACAGCCATTGGTACAGTACTCCATACTGAAAATGACTGAAAATGACAAGCTATGTATTAATAATTACATTTTATAACAAACAAGAGAAGAGACTGAATCCAAGCAGCATAATGTGGATCAAGGCTGGGTAAAATTTTTCAGTCAAATGCCAGAGGTTAGTGACAATCAAATGGAAAAAAAATGGTTTCTTTATCACATTCTATTCCTGTATCTAATGCCTACTATATGAGAGTTTTCAGTTTAATGTCACAGGTGTGAACTAAGAACAGACACAGCCTAAGTGGTAGCATTGAGAAGTCAAAACTGCAGGTGAAACTCAACATTCACATGACCTGTGCTGTATTTAGAGTTCTTTAAAAAGGCTGTTTTCCTAAAAAAAAAAACCAAAAAAAAAAACAAAAAAAAAACAAGAGGCCAGTTCAAATATATATTTTATCCACTTTTGAGGTAAAAAGATCACATTACATTTCAAGCATTCTAGCATAAAGGTGTTGAGCCTCATAGCCGCATAGGGAGAGATAGGACAAGTTCAAAAGGGTAATAGGTTCTGCTGATAGTTGCCTTATGAGACTCTCACTGGAGTTTACAGTTTTTAAAAATATATCCTTTATTATAAAGCTTTTGTTTTTCCTTTTTGCAGAATATCAACAAAATGACAGCCTCCCCCAAAAAAATCACTAGGCGGAAAAAAGACAACAACAACAATAACAAAATGTTAGATATAATTTCTGTCTTTGTCTTTGTTACCACATAACACTAGAACAGCTCAATGGATTTTCACGAACTTTAGAGGGTATATTTGGGACAGTCTGATTTATAACATGGTGATGCACCCTTAATAAATAAATAAAATTAAGTTTTTCAGTGCTTCAGTTTTTCCCATCTTCTTGGTGCATAAAGAATTGCATAGATTTTCACAAAAGTTGGACAATATGCTTGGGATGCTCTGGCAACATATTAGCTATGTTGGACACTGACTATCTTCATACAGAGTAGTGTGTTTGATGAATAAATGGGAAAGGCATGCTCTCTCTCAAAGATAGCTGTGAGGAATGGGAGGAACATTTGAGTATTCTGAAAGATAAGCGGTCAACTGACTATTCCGTTGAAGCTGTACCATCATTTAACCATGGTTAATGATTCTCAAAGCAATGCTGGGTATCACAGCTAATATAAAATAAATAAACAAAATAACTTGAAGAGTGTGTGCCCCCAGGCCTTTGAAGGTCTAGTTTTCCAAGTCTGAGTTTAAACAGTAAAGAAGAAGTATGGAATGAAATTGGTCCATATGTTTTGGCAGGTAAAGGAACATGCAAAAAATCCAACCTCAGGTTGAGTTGGTAACTCTACTTGTACCATTTAAACTGGCCTGCCTTCAATTATGGTATGGGATGCTAATACATTCCCAATACTACAGTTAGTAAAGTGACTTGCATACTGATCAGCCTCTGTTTATACAATGAGATATGAATGCCAACTTGTTGTTCACGAGGGATGGTCATCATCTTGTCCTTCATCTCAAGCAGCAAAATGTCCTTGGCCAACTTTGACCCTTTCCACATGAGGCGAGTGAATCGTTCCATGTCGTTACTTACCAGCTCTTCTTGGGTCTGAAGTAACGTAGACTTACCCCTGAGCTCTTCCGCAGGGCTCCTCCATTAGTGCAGGACGAAGCGGAGCAGTGCGAGGTCTGCAGATCCGCACTGCTCCAGCTCAAAATGGTGGCTTCCTGTGGCTTCCGGCTCAAAATGGCAGCTTCCATTGTCTTCGTGGGAGTGGACCAACTGCTGATGCTGGCCATGCCCACAGCCCGCCCTCCACTGATCGCAGTCTCACATTGGTGCAAGCCCGCGCATCTGCACAGGTAAGTAGGAATGCAATGGCGCGTTCCAGCAAATGTAAAGACCTGATTTTTCTGGTCTTTACTTAGCGCGGGGGAGGACCACTTGGGGGCGGGTTGGATCAGACTGAGGTGCAGAACTAAGTTAAATAGTCCGCATCTAGTCCGATCCAAGGTGCTGATGACCTCCGTGCAAGGACGCCTTGGCCCGTTTTAACTGCCTTGTGCGGAAAGGGCCCGTGATTAGTAATGCACTGTAAAAATTAGATATATTTTGCAGACAAATGCACTTGTGGACTTACTCTTCATAGGAGAGTAAATATTAACCAAATATTTCAGAGAAAAGATTCAGGCCATTTCCACATCACATTGCAGTCCCATGATGGGGATTTCTTGCTGCCAGACCATGAATTGTGTTTTTACATGAACTCATTGAGGTCCTGCTGCCAACATGTCCCCACCCATTGTGATTTTGGGATAGTCCATTACTGGAAAAAAATCAGTAATGGCCCCTGATCGCACAATGCTCTTGTTGCCAGTGGCCTTGCAGAAAAGGAGGAAGGGTGATCTATATACTTCCTTCCCAAGTGCAGCAAGGGAAGTGGCTGGCTGCACTGAGGAAGGAAGGTGTGTGTCACTCGTGCTACCCTTCCACAGACAGCCAGACAGCCAAGTGCAGAGGGAAGCATTTGTATTGCACTCCCATCTTGGTAGTGGCACTGCAGGATCATGACAGGACAACGATGGAGACAGGTAAGGTGTGGAAATGGCCTAAGAGCAAAACAACAATGGCAAACACAACCATTGCACCACTTTAATTTTCCACTCATAAAACAATTGCCACTAAAAATGTTTCCCTCATATTAAGTGAGCTGTTTAAGTACACAGACATTTCAGTTCAACGACATGGAAAACTTACAATATCTGAAAAGATAAGGGCATTCAGGGAGCAGAGTAATATTGCTATTATAAGTAGGCTTCTGTAAGACCATAAAAGTTGTGCCAAGGCTTGGAAAGTGACTTTTGGAAAAGCAAATAGTACACAGTCACAGGCCCCCAAAGTAGTTGCCATCATATTAGGTTTTTGAAAACATACACTTTAATCACTTTCAGTGTTGCAAGGTGTGGTACAAAACGCACTTTTCTCCACCTCACCGTTAGCTCCATACAACAACAGTTAGAGTTGCACTGCAAAAGAAATAAGTTATCCCTTTTAAAGTTACAATTTTAATTTAATTTAGTTATTGAAAAGAGGAAAGGAATTAATTACCAATAAAACACTGTAACTCATTTCTTCCCAGCTCTCCACCATACCAAGAACACTAGTCACAAGCTGTTTGCATACATGTTCACTAGAATTCAATTCAAAATGAATGCATACAGAGTAGTTTATGTAGTTTATTCACACATGCACACAACTGCAGCCTCAGTCTTACAGTACAGTAAATTATTATAGTGCAGTCCTATTCATGTTTATTCAGTTTTAGGTTGATTGAGTTCAGTGAGACTGATTCTCTGTTAAATATGTTTAGGAGAACAGCTTCAGCCTGATAGCTTCATGTTCTAGTTCTCCAGCATTAAAATCTTTATCTCTGTCTCCAGAATATCCATTCCTTGAACCTGTTTTTATAAAATAGAAACTTATATCAGTATTGGCTGTGAAAAAAAATCATTAAAAAACATTTTTAGGTAAAAAAAAATCCCCCTATAGATACATTATAATTAAGTTCTACATAAGTTGCTTGTATTATCAGTTTATTTTGTCTTTTGCAAGCTAAGCAAAAATGTAGGAGGTATCACTTAGTTCCGAGGACATTCCTGAAAAAAAAGACATTTCCAGTGAAGCCTTTCAGTCTAATCTGCCTTTTAAAAGGTTTATACAGAGGTATGCAAAATAATTCAACCTGATTAAGCAAGAAAAGCAATATCATAAATTTTGGTTCTATTATACCATATCCTTAGGGAGGAAACATATGATGACCTCATTTATCAAAGGCAGCATCATTTGCTTCTTCTAAAGTAGTTTGCCTATCTTCTAATCAAATTTCCCCAGTCCTCTTCCCATATAGTTTTTATCCTTTCTTACCATACAATACTCCAGCATGGCAACAACGTTCATAACAATTATACTCTTAAAACCAAAACTTTAAAAGTATAAATTGCCTATCTTTAGTAACAATATTTGGTTCTCCTCTGTTACTTACTACTTTTGTGTTCCAATTCCTTGATTATCAACATGACCTGTTTTGTTGTGTGATCATTTTGCTCCTGGACACCAGCATAGAATTTTTCAATTTCCTCCTCTTCTGCCTCTGTATTTGGAGTGTAAAGTTATATTATGGTTGTACTGATGGGATTTTTCATGAAATCTTATTTGATATTATTTGGTCAGACTTTGCACTATATTCCCAAATGCTTTTGCTACATCTTTCTCACTATTAATGCCACCCCATTTCTTATTAGATTTTCATTTCCTGAGTAAAACACTGAGGTCATTTCCGCACTACATTATTATAGTGCTATTATTCCACTTCCAATATCCTATGGAATCCTGAAGTTTGCAGTTTAGGGAGGGGCCTTTGGAATTCTCAGCCAGAGAGCTCTTTGGCCTCAGTAAACTACAAACTTCAGAATTCCATCGCATGTTGAAAGTGGAATAATAGCACTATAACAGTGTAGTGTGAAATGGCCTGAGTTTCACATATGACTCAAAATGTCCCATTCCAGTCCACTTTAGCTCACTGATGACAGGTACTGCAATGTTTATACAATCCATTTTTTGCTTTACAATGTCTAGCTTCCCATGATCCATGTTCTCATGTTCTATGTTCCCATAATATGTCTTACGCAGCTTCTGACCTTCCTTTCATCTCTGAGCACATCAAGAGCTAAAGGTCTTTTTCGCTTAAGTCCAGTTATGTATTAGCCACAGTGCTGCTGATAGTTGTCCTCTATTTTTCTCCAGTAGCTCTCTGGGTCTAGGTAAGTGTTCTTCGGTATCTGAAGAGGCAGGACTCTCTGTTGGAGCTGGCACTGACCGCTGTTCTGTTTCCGACACTGTAACCTCTCTCTGTACAGCATGCTCTGGCATGCCCCCTGTTTCAGTCTCTGGCATGCCCTCTGCTTCAGACTCTGAGTCAGAGTCCATGCTCTGGAAGCAGGGCGTGACACCCTTCCCCCACTGCTGCTCACCCCCTCACACCCACTACCACTTGCCCCTCCCCACACGCTCACCCCTCCCCCTGCCACCACCTACCCATCCCCTGCGCGTCACTGCTTGTCCCTCTCCTACCTGCCCGCTGCTCACCTTGTCCCCACCTGCCACCACTCGTCCCGCCCCCTTGCCCTGGGCACTTTGAGCCTCGGTACGCCATTGAGCACCACTAGGAGAAAACAATCCTCTGATTATAGGAACACTGTGGGATCAGACTGCAAATTCTGTAGTCATTGGGGAGGTGAATTCTAAGCAGCATATTTTGTTAAATACAAAAGGTTCTGATCATATGAACTTGCTTTCTACACAGTCTCCTCTCAGCCCATTCATCTCAGATACTCCAATTAGCAATTGGCATCCCTGGCTCTTTATGAGTTTAGTAGTGATTTCCCTTAGAAAATAAGCAAAATGACATTTGAGAGGCACTACATCTGAATGGCAGAGCACTAGTTTTGTATGCAGAAGGTGTCTTATTTTCTCCTTACATTTCTATGCAGAAGGTCTCTTATTTTCTCCTTACATTTCTAGGTAAGACTAGGAAAGATTCTCCCTGAAAACTGGAGAGCTACTGTCAGGCAGTGTTGAAAAAAATGGGCGAGAGGAAAGACCAGTCTGAATCAGTATAAAAAAGCTGCAACAGAGAAACCATTTAAAAGGGTGATGCTTATTGTGATCCACAGTGGGATTGTTGGGTAGCTCTGTTTATCAGTTTCAGAATTATACATATTAACAAGGATCAGAAGACATTAAGATTTCATTAAACACATTATCTAGGATTATGAGACAACAAGACAAAATAATTTCATTTGGAGACATTAGAACACATTTCAATAAACAACTTATTCATTATTGAGAAGGAGATTGTTATAACTTTAGATTAATACATCAGAGTCTCAGCACTACTGTTTATTTTTAATTGCGTTTCTAAATATTGGGAATTTTTTTTCAACATATCCTCTCAAATTTAAGCCAAGTAAGTTAAGTTCAAGGGTTTAAAAAAAAAAAATCAAAGATCAAAGATTAAGAATTCAACCTCCAAACCTGGAATCCAGGATTTTCAAGGATTCTACTTCCCTAACTTGGTAGTTACAACTCTAATCACTATTAAACTATCAATCAAGTCAAGAACTTGTGCCAACTCTAAACTGAAATAAGCTGAAATTTATGTCCCAGTGATGGTCCAAACATAGAGTATCATGGGCAGGGTGGTGGTGGAGTGAGAAAGCATAGAAACAACAAAAGCATTTTATTTATTTTATTTTATTATTTTGACTGACAGGGAAGTTTGCAACGTCCATGAAGTTTGTCCTTTGCATTTTTACACATTGGTATCTGGACAAGTAATATTTATAACCAAATAATATAAAGATGTATTTCAGATGCATGTTGGCAACTCAGGAACACAAGGAAGGATGACATTGGTCCAAATAGCTGGAAGACATTACAATCATTGGATATATGAGATATTTTTCAAACAATATTGGATTCTGAAGGGGAGAAATTTTATCCTGAGAGCCTCTAGACTCAGAAGATAAAAATGCTGAATTTCTAACAAGACACATGGTCAAACTAAATGTGATGTCAACCACAGCTCTCAATTGTGTACTTCAGATATTCTGTTATTATTAAAAAAATGGGGATAGGGATTAAAAGTAGCTTTGGGAGATACCTGTCCAGATTGAGACCATGGTGCAGGAGGACGACAGCAGCTGTGTCTTTTGCTCACTGAAAATTATCCATCCTGTTTAGCTGCTATTTGCTTCTATATCTGTCCCCCACACAGAGCGGTTGGCTCCACATGCAGAAATGGAAATGTACAATTAACTATCTCCTCAGTGAATGGGACAGTTCTTGCCAATTGTGTGGGTGGATAACTTCTGGAGTGCAGTTTTCATCGTGATAGTCCCTGTAACTATGCCTCCAAAATACTCAGGTGTATTAATCTGTATTTACATATGAACAGCAGAGCCTTGTAATGAATTTCTTCCAAATCTTGTATTTCTTCTCCTTAGTCAGCTGGCCTTTTGGTTTTACTAAATGTGGCAGAGGCACTATCCTAACAAAATCTAATTCACTAAATTTTTATCTTCAGTGTTAATTGGGAAATCTTGAAAGTCAGGTGAAAGCACTAGGAAAAAAAAAAGTGAATGAATGATTTAATGAATTGGTAAGTTCAATCTCTGGTTGTCAGAAATGCCAGACAGTCAGGATGCATGCCAAAATATTTTGTGTTGAAACATTTTAATGAGCATGCTTGTTCTTGAAAGATACCCAGCATGCCCTGTAGAAAGTGCTCACAGCTATCCATCCTTATTTTGGCTTATACATACCTCATTAGTTACCAGAAGTAATTAGCTTCTAATAAATAAGAAGTTAGCAGCAATATGTAGCACTTCACTATCAAGCCAGAGCTGTTTAATATACTCATTTAGTGAATGGTATAATGAAGCTTGCTGCTGTCTGTTAACTATCAAGCCATTTAGCACCATGTACAGTACTTCCATCTATCCCAGTGGTTCTCAACCTTCCTAACGCCGCGACCCTTTAATACAGTTCCTCATGTTGTGGTGACCCCCAACCATGAAATTATTTTCATTGCTACTTCATAACTGTAATTTTGCTACTGTTATGAATCGTAATGTAAATATCTGATATGCAGGATGTATTTTCATTGTTACAAATTGAACATAATTAAAGCATAGTAATTAATCACAAAAACAATAGGTAATTATATATTGTGAAATATTTATTTCTAATCACAAATAAATGAAATTTTGTCTTGAAGCATGGTGTAGCATGGGTAACAGTCTTAATATAACAACAGTAAACTACATTGCTACATTTTGCGACAGCATGCGTAAAAAGCCAACGTCAGTGCGAAGGTTGAGATTGCTTCTTTCTCACCAGATCAGAAATTCTCAGGCCAGTCTTTGCAAGAGCACAATGAAGATCAATTATTTGTGGACTTTGAACTCAGTTTACAGCAGTGAAAATAAGCTAAGGACAAAGCAGGAAAATGGAGAGGGAGAGAGAGAGAAAGCGAGCAGAAGGAAAATGGATTTTTGACACAAAACGCTAAGAAACAGGTTGTTGTGGGTTTTCCAGGCTTTGAGGCCGTGTTCTATTAGTATTTTCTCCTGATATTTCGCTTGCATTTGTGGCTTCAGATCCTCCGAAGATGCCAGCCACAAATGCAGGCAAAACATCAGGAGAAAATACTAATAGAACACAGCCTCAAAGCCTGGAAAACCCATAACAACCTATGGATTCCGGCCGTGAAAGCCTTCGACGTTACACTGAGAAATAGTTCCTACATGCAGATTTTAACTCTGCCACATGCTGGATGTTTACTCACACAAAACTACTTGTGCTTCAAGTCTAATGGCAAAAACCATTTGCACCAGAGTGGGCAACTGCAGCCCTCCTTGCATGCCTCTGACCAAGAACTCTTAGCAGCCCTAATAAAACTGTGGGTGTGGCAACCACTTAACAAAACCTGGGTGTTGCAGTCACTTAAAAAAAAAAATCTGAAGCCACAGTTGCTCACTCTAATTTACTGTATAACAAATATTTCCTCTATTAATTCCAGGGGGAAAGAAAGAAAGAAAGAAAGGAAGAAAGAAAGAAAGAAAGAAAGAACCAGAAGTCACTTTTAAAGTACATACAAGTAATATAGAAGGTCTTGAATTTTGTCTCCATTCTGCCTCTAGTGAACAGGTTATTAAGCAACGGGATAGTTTCTATTTACAGTACTTTAAAGGACCCAATCAGTATTTTGCAATGACATTCCCAACTAAAACAATATGGTATTCAAAGGGAAAAGAGTCGTCATTATTGTTGTTGTCGTCATTATCATCATGATCACCATTATTAACTTTATTTATATCCCACCTTTTCCCCAAGACTTCCAGACTCATTGTCCCCAGGCTGGGGACAAAAACGTAGAAAAATTCAGGGATAGCTGCTCTTGCCACTAACACAAGTGAAGCAGCTAGAGCACTATAGGGTTGCCAGTGGGGTGGGGGGGACGGAGAAGCCTACTGTACCTTTAAGGGTTGTATAGAAAAGCAAATTTCACCAGGTGTTGCTTGTTACCTGGCAGCTGCTGAAATCCTCTCTTCTACACAGCCCTCTCTAGCTTTCAATCTGGCAATTTTAAGCCTGACACCCTCCAGATATTTCAGATTACAGGTCCCACAATCCTCAACCACTGGCTGCTCTGAGTCAGACAGGTGTCCAAAATCCTCGGAAGGAGCCAAACTGCCTACTCCTGGTCCACTTAGCCCCAAATCAGTTTCCACGGTGCCATTAATAGAGGGGAATAAAAAGAAACCCTGGGCCTATGGTAGTTTAAGAGGTATCCAGGAATCTGCCCAAGCGGGTGGCGGGGTAGGTGCACGTTAGGGCCAGTGAGAGAAGCTGAGGCCCTCTCCATCCCTCCTTCCAGGCCAGCAGGGCGCCAAGCCATGGGCTGAACCAAGAAGCCGCCCTCTCCTTACCAAGCGTTTGCTCCGCGAGGGAGGCGAGAGGTGCCGAGGCTGGGTATCGTCTCCAACACCCTCAGGGGAGTTGAAGCACATGACGATGGTGGCGGTGGCTGAAGTCATCCCCACGGCACTTGCAGGAGAAGCCCGGCCCAGCTCACCATTGTTCCTGTGCTGGTACCTCCTCAGGAGAGGCACAAATTTCCCTTAGGATGCTCCTGCTGTGGCGATGCTGCTGAGCCCCCCGTCTTCCCTGGCTGGAGGTGTGCAAGCACGAGCCATGCGCTCGTGTCCTCCTGCCCCCTTTGGCGGGGAGATGGGCGGTGCGGAGACAGGCGCTGCATCCCTCTGGAATGCGGGAAGGCATGGGCCCAACAATGCCTCCCTCCCGGCAAAGGCTGCCTCGCCAGCCAGGAACGGGGTGGCGGGCAGGGAGGGAAAGAGGAGCTGCATGTCTCCCCCGGGAAAAAACTCCGAGAACCCCCCCGGGCTCTGCTTCTGCTTCGCTGGGGGGGGCAGTGTGGGAAAAGTTTCCAGAGTGTCGACCCTGGCCGGGGGGAGGAATCCCAGCGCCTTTGTCTTTTGCGCCGGGCGCAGTTTGCCCCCTGGAAAAGTGCTGTCTTGTGGCCCCCCGACCCTTCCACAGCGCCCCCCTCCATGGCAAGTGGGGCAGGGGCCGTGGTGAGGAGGGGGCCTGCCACCCATGCTGCCACCCCCCCAAGCTGGCCCGCAGATGGGAGGTTCTCCCGGTAGCAGAGAAGGGGAGCAAGTTCAGTCCCTTCTGAACAGAGGGCAGGAGGACGCGAGCGCGTGGCTCACACTTGTGCACCACCACCGAGGAGGGAATGGAGCCTAAGACCATCGGAAACATGTATTTTCCTATGGTCTTAGGCAACCCCTGTGAAAGGGTCGTTTGACCCCTAAAGGGGTCGCGACCCACAGGTTGAGAACTGCTGCTCTATACTTTTATGTTAGACAAGACTGTTCTTGCATTGAACCTCTGATTTCTATAATGGCATGTAACTGTTAAAGAAAGCAAAGGAGAAATACACCTGATCACACAAATTTTCTACCATCTCTGCATTGTACAAAATGCAGCTACTTGTTGGTGATGCCAGTCAACAAACATATCTTCCTTTCACAGTAAGACCCATAAAGTCCTCCAAATGTTAGATTGTAGCTCCCAACCTTCTGTACTATTCTATCTGAAAGGCTACAAAATTCCCACAATTCTTTTAGAGTATGTTAAGGTTTCTGATTTCTCCTGTTATTATTGTTATTTAATTTGAGATTGTAATGTTCAGTACTCAAGTAGTAAACTGGAGCTCAGCAGTATTCTCTCTATAGCTTCAGGAGTATCCATGTATGATAGTGAGGTATAATCCTCATCAGCCATCCTAAATAAGGCAGCTACTGTTTTTGAATAGCTATATAGTTGCAAAAGCTTGTTTTTTACTGAAAACAATGAAAAGGGGTTCTATCAAAAGTCATCTAAATCCTATTTGATTGTCAACCTGACTTAGTTACGTATGATCCAACTGAACTGTATCCATTGCAATTATCTTCTTGTTTGGTATTTGGGGAATTCTTTGAATATGTTGCTATAATAACCATAAGCAACTTATGTAAGTTCTAGATAAGGAAAGAATATTCATAAAGAATATTCATTGCTTGCCAGTAAGAGTAAGGCTGCATAGTCTTACTGAATACAGATCACTGACAAATCCATCACTTTAGGTTACAAATCCATAATTGCAATATTTAATACTGCCAATATCTCTCGTGCAGAAAATTCTGTTTTCTGCACAAAAAATATTGTAGTTGGACTTGCTCTGTGCAAAAAAGGGGAAAAAAGGTTTTTTGAGTACAGAAAATGCTTTTGTCTGTGCAATAAAACACAGCTAGGAATTTAGTGCAGAATAACCCCTAAAAACTATAGGTTTCAATGACTTTCTCACAGTGGGATGAAAACTGCTAAAATTACTCTCTGTTTCCTTCAAGTACTAGTTTAGCAGAGAATTATGTCCACAAAAAGTTCTCATAAACGTATTCTTGAAGAAAACAAAAGTTACTGATGAAGGTTCTGTAATTCCTGAGTACAAAAGCTTAGTTTGGCCCCAAGACCAGGATACCTTCAACTCAGTCTACATGACAAACTCCTAATAGTTACATCTGAACAAAACGTCTAATCCTTTGCTTGAGCACTGATATTAACATGAAACAAAAATACCTCTTAACAATTAAAAAAAAGACGGGCCCAAATAAGATGAAAGAGATAATCTTGTCTGCATAACAGCAATCTATTTATTATTTCCTTATTTTCCACTACATATTGAATTTCATATTTGGAATGTTATATGTGCTTATGTTTTTTGAAATTTGCTCACATTCAAGTGGCTTCCCATTCTGGGTCATGGATATAACAGATGGAGTTTGTTGGACTTTTAACTGAATTAATATCTTATATTGAAAAAGAAAAGGGTCATTATGGTGATGCAAATGGAAGTTCCTTGCAAATCGGTTGACTTCAAAGTTTTCACCATCTGCTGAGTTCCTTAATGTCCTATCTGTGGCTGCAACAGGACAGATGTGCTAGACAAGATTTCTGATTGACACCAGTGCTAATCTCAAACCAAGTTCCTCGTATTTAATTTATAGCCAAGCAATGTGAACCTTCAGAAAGGTCATGTTTGATGAGGATCAGCTTCAGAGAAATAATAGTGTACTATAAAAAGAAACGGAAACTCTTGAGATCTTGCTGAGCCTGCCAGCCAGAAGAGAAAGTGAACCTACAAGTATGATTTGGCAAACACATAACTGATATAAGGGAAAGGGATAATTCCCAAGGGATAGCTGTGTTAGTTGTTGCAGCTAAAACAAGGTAGTCTGGTGAAAAACAATAGCATGTTTAAAAATGTTAAACCTTTTAGGGACGACAGCCCACTTGATCAGGTCCATCAAATGTTGTCTCAGCCAACACATCATTATATACCTTTTTGGCCATGTGTGAATGGATTATAATCAGTGGGGTCACAGGGAAATGAAATGCAGGAAATACACAATTTTTTTTAAAAAAATGACAGCCCTATTCAGTCATTCTGAATCTGAATAAGCTGAATGTGTGAGGAAGGGAGCCGCCTAACCCCTCCCCCATTGTCATTACCTCTCGGGCTCCCCGCTGGTGATTTTCCGACAAGGAGAGCATTCTCTATCCATGGAAGCAAAAGATCTATACAAAGAAATCTGACCAGTTTTTATATGCATATATATAAAATTTGGGATGCTCAGTCTCAGAATATGATAAAAATATAAGCAAGGCAGACCTGTTTTGATATGAGTGGTTTGAGCATTGGAGTATGGCCCTGGAGATGAGGGTTTGAGTCCCCACTCAGCCATGGAAGCCCACTTGGTGATCTTGGGCACATCACATACTCTTAGCCCCAGAAAACCCCATGATAAGTTTGCCCTAGGGTTGCTATGAGTCAGAAATGACTTGAAGGCACAGAGGAGGAAGAAGAAGAAGAAGAAGAAGAAGAAGAAGAAGAAGAAGAAGAAGAAGAAGACATGCAGTAAAGATTCCCATTTAACAATGGCTTTCCTATTCACTTTACTGGATGGGAAAACTCTAGAGATTGTTCCCCCGTTTACTGCGGGTCCCGGGAGGGACACCTATATGCGCTCTCAATTAACTAAGTTTGGGGAAATTAGCTAGAGCACAAGTTAGCAATGCGAGAGGCAGAGCAATGCAGCGGAATCTTTTACCCAATGTCTACGGGGTCAGGCCAAGTCAAGAAGCAAACCAAGTTATAAGAATAATTGAGATTTTATTAAATACAGACACACCGTGTATGCAACACACACAATCACACAAGTAACTAAGGAAAATAAAGGGTGGAGTGGTATAGAGGGATTTTGAGAGGGATTGTTGAATTGGGTGATACGACACCTGTCCTGAAGCCTGGAAGAATAGAGAGCGATGCTGGGGTTCGATGTGGCTCAGCACGTGTAGCTGAGGGGAAGCTTGCCAAGCAAAGCGGCAGCAGGGCTGTCTAGAACTCGGGAGCAAGCCGAGGAAGGTCTTGGAATCAGGGATTTTTATAGGGAGAAATGTAACTGCGGGCTATTCAGTACTTGGGAGAAACAATGAGTTTCGGGCACGAGGCAAAGCTTTGGAAAGGTCAAAATTTAGCATGATTGAGTTAAGTCCGAATTGACAAAGAGGTAGCCAGTATGCAAACGCAGAGTGCTTGGCATTTGAGTATTCAGCTTGCCAAGTTGCCTGCTCAGGGCAGGGAGTTCTTTGTAAACAGCATGCATACATAATAAGGGTGTTTGCAGAGAGGTCTCCTAAAGCGGTGATCTGGCTATTTCTGGCCTGCCTGTATTGTCTTGGGATACTGCAGAGTTTGGTGGCCGAGCCTAGTTCTGTGCTTGTCCAGGGGCCTCGCAAACACGTGGAGAGGGGTGGTGGAAGAGAGCCAAATTATTGATATCAAAATGATATCTTTATGCTATCTCCAAAGAGGCCTAACCTGCAGTAACAAGATGGAAGGGATGTACAAACTGAGCTGGAAAGAAAAGGAAAACACATTAGAGGAGTATGTATCATTGTTCCCCTTAAGCACTTGGGAAAGTCTGATAGTCTGATGAAACCCTTAGCTGGAACTGAGTCCAGAAATAAAATGGCAAACCATTTCCCCATTAAATCATATGGAATAGTCATGGATTTCCCTAATGCATTTAATCTGTTTGGAGTTGATATTAGATATTAAGGCATCAGTAAGGAATCATGATTATTACCAAATACTTCGGGGAAGGGCTTGGTTCTAGTAAAAGATTGGCTCCCATTTTCACACATTTTTCTGTTTTGTCTCCTCATTCTGGTGGCAGCTATCTACTGGGAAATCTGTTTCCAAAGACTGTGGGAAAGTTACTCCTGCCAGTCTTTGCTGTGCAACAACAACAAAGACCAGCAAGAGGAAACCTGTAAACGCCCTTTGTCCCCAGCTGCATATAGAAATCAGAAGTTGGAGAAATTAATTTTGAACTATAAAGCCCAGAACCCCTAACCAGCATGGCCATGTTAGCTGGGGATATTAGAACTGGTCATCACAAAAAAAGTTTTTCCAAGTTCCAATGGAAGTATTTATTTGTACTTTTAATTCTTATTTTTAAACAATAGCCACTTATGAATTCAGAAATTTAATTTCAAACATTCATCACTAGTTACTGTATTTTCACTCAATCTTATATTGCCCAGCATTAGAAACTATCAAACACAAGCTATTTCAAGGGATTCTAGGCTGTTTAAGTTTGCTAAGGCAAAGAAAATTTCTTTCTCCTCCTCTACTAGGGTTAAAGATCTGGCTTTTTTTTTCCTGCTGAGCTGAGCTGTTTTCACAATAAACTGGTCTTATCATTTTTGAAGCTCCACAGAAAAGTCTAAGATATTGTTTTGACACTTGTCTCTCATAATTACAGCTATTTGTTCCTGTCCAAGAAGATTATCTTTAACATAAGTTGAAAGCAAAGCAAAAATGAATACTCTGGAAATAGTTGTCCACTGCCCATTTTCAACCTCTTGTGACCTGTTTCCATATTTATGGTTGATTTGATCGGTACACTTTGCGTTCATCAAATCTAGAAAGTTGGTATTGATTGTCAGATGTCAACCATTTCTATTATAGGATGTATGTGGTTCTCCAGATGTAGTTACACTATAGTTCCCATTAGTCCTGTGCAGCATAAGAAAGGGAAGTTAAATTCAACAACATCTGGAGGGCTACTCATATTCCCTATCCCTGCTCTAATGCTTGCAAAATAAAGATATATTATAAGCAAGGCCTTTGTCCTGGCCAAAGAATTAAAGAAGTCTATCTCTGTGGTAGAACTTTTGCCCAGCTCAGATGCATATCACACTAAGACCGTTGGTTAACACAAAATAGAGTAAACCCATTGAACCACTTGTTGAACTCTGAGGCCATTTCTGCCCTATATTCTTATAGAGCTATTATTCTACTTTCAATCTCCTGTGGAATTCTGGGGTTTGTCATTTGATGAAGCCAAAGAGCTCTCTGGCTGAGAATTCTAACTGCCCCTCCCTAAGCTGCAAACCCCAGGATTCCATAGGAAGTTGAAAGTGGAATAATAGCACTATAAAAGTGTTATGTGGAAATGGTCTATGTTGATATGTAGGGAAATCTAATTCATTCAGTGAGTCAAGTCAGGACTAAAAATAAGATTTTGATACCAAGCATACTGTGGGTCTGACGTCCATTCTTCTTTCCTCAGTGTGACTAATTTGGGAGATGGTGGTTCTGGTGGTCACAATGGAAGCCACAGAAGAAGGAAGGGGCTTCATGCAGATCATGACTGGCATGTTGCCTACCACTGCTTTACATGCAGACAAAACAAATCCATGTTCTTTGCATGTGGAAGGTCTTCAGTCAATGTGGGAAAACAGTTGATGTGGAAAAAAAATTGGAGAGCCATGGGACCCTTAAACACTATTTATCATATTTCTGTGATTCCATTTTGACTGCCATACCAGCATCCAATGGAACTGTGGGATTTGAAATTTAGTGATAGATACTGAGAATTCTCAGCGAGAGAAGTCCTCTACAGCCTCTCCAGGGGTCCATAGGTTTTACATGGCAGTTACAGTGGAACCATGCTGCTGTAAAAGTGTGAAAAGGCGCTGGGCCAAATATTTGACAATACTGGGTCAGATAGGCCTGATCTGCTGTTTTCCCGTGCATCTGATCAAACAGATTTAGGATCTCAGTCTGTCTTGTTTTTCCATAACAATGGGCAAGGAATATGGAGTGGTATTTTAAGTAAATTCTGAAGGACGTTAGTAACCAAGTCATTTCAGTTCCTTCATGATATTACTCAGCACATGTGGATGTCAAATGCATTATGCAGTTAAAGTCCTCAACATCACCCTGTGTTAATTCTGCCACATGGACTGCAGCAGAGTTATTTCCAAACAAAGCTATGTGAAACTATGTTTCACAAACATTATCTCATCAAGTTTGTATAGATGAATGCATGTGGTACACCCTCTGCCCTATACTGAAGGCTCAATCTATAATTAAATCCTGAGAGAATGAATAGCAGTTCTATCCAACAAATTAAATCTTACAATGCAATTTTTTTAAAAAAAATTGTAGAGAGATTTAAATATTTAAGATAATTGGTCTCCATGGGAAATTGAACAGTATATTTGGAAACATTTCTTTCACACTGAAGAAGACTGGCTTTTATTCATTATTTCCAATCTACTGAAAATGTAGAAGGTATGTTAGGGCTGTGCACATAGTTGAGCCAAAGCCTGAATTCCACGGAGGATTGGTCTCATCTGATCCAATTCAGAATGGATCCAGATCAGCTTGCTTTAGGCTGAATGGATTCTGGAGCAGGCTGCACCAGCCCAAATCACTCCAGTTTCAGAAGTTTGATCAGGGGAGGTGATGGGAACCCAAAAAGAGAAAACCTCCAATATGGAATGCTTTGTGGTGGGGTGAGGTGTGGTGAAAAAGAGCTGAGGGGATACCCCTGGCTTCTAATCTGTGTGCAAGACTCTCAAATGGCATTTTATGAAATTCCCAAACACAACATTTGCGGGGAGGATGTGCATGTGATGTCACTGAAGCTATATATCGTCCCGTTTCCTGATTTTCCCTATGTTAGGGACTGCTGCATGGACTTAAGAAACATTGTGAAGGCTTTAGAGAGGTCTGTGTGTGCATGCATTTATTTAAGAGGGTGAGGAAATCTCCTCTTTTTTTGGGAGATGATTGCACATGTTCATATTTGAAAAAGAGCTTAGGAGAAGTGTTTCTTGTTTTTCCCTAGGCTTAAATATAATTGACCCAGTCTGAATCTGTATATGCACCTGTGTTTGTGAGCTAGGAGTTATTTTTCCCATTCTCCTTAAGATGTAATTTATTCTGCTGTTTTAGTGAAATAACCACCTGTTTTTCCCTGGAAATGCCTGCTTTTAGGGAGTGACGCATGTGTGAGTGTGTGTGCGCGCGCGCACATGTGCATGTGTGGTTCCCTGTGTTAGAGGCCACAGTTCCTTCAATTTTCATGGTTGCTATTGCATTACTTCCTCATTTGCAACTTAGGCCATTTCCACACTACAATGTTATAGAGCTATTATTCCACTTTCAACACCCTATGCAATCCTGGGGTTTGCAGTTTAGGGAGAGGCATTTAGAATTCTCAGTAAACTACAAACTCCAGAATACCACAGGATGTTGAAAGTGGAATAATACCGCTATAACAATGTAGTGCAGAAATGGCCTTAGGCAAGGCCTTCTAGTTACAATCATTCTACATTTCCCTCTTCAGTAGTCTGGGTTATGCTGGTTCATTTAGAAATTTAGTCACTAGACAAGCTGATGATCCTGGATTAACATACCCGTAAAGAAAGAAATAGAGATAGAACTTTATTTGATTGGTAAATTTGAACAGAGTGCACAGATAGCATCATACACTTTTTCATTTGTTGGTTTCCAGGTTCTTTTTTTTCTTTCTTTCTTTTTTTTTGGTAGAAAAATAAAATAGACAAGAAAGAAAAAATACATACTTCATTAGGAAAGATCTCTAGAAATGAAGTCTTAAAATGATAGAATATGATCATAGGAATATAATAGTATTGCATGATATATAGCTTAATTTTACATATCTTAAGACATACCTACACACATGCATACTTCCTCACTTTGGTTCCAATCATTCCTCTTTCTCTCTAGCTTCCTGACTAGGTTGTCCTTAGGATAATAAATTAACTAGATAAATGAGGATCTATTTCCTTCTCTTAAATACATCACGGTTCTACTGATATTACCTCTTTTGTAACATTAAGTCTTAACATTGTTATATAGAGATAGTTTCATATTATAGATAATTAGAATGAACTAAATAAAATCCAGCCATATCTCTCTCTTCAATCCACAAAGCTCACTATCATCAAGTCTCCTCATTTGCTTTCAAAGAATTTTATAACTGGATCTCATTTCTTAACAAACTTTCCAAGAGGGATCCCTCTTATTAACATTGTCATCTTATCCATAAGTGCCATATCAAATAATTTTATTTCCCAATCATTTGGTATGTCTGATTTTTTCCAATTTTTAGCATAATTAATCCTTGCAGCAACTGTCATATAGAATAATATTTCATCATGTTTCTTTTCCAATTCATCTTCTGGCATACCCAGTAGATACATTTGTGGTGACATGTGAAAATGCATACCCAGAATTTTTTCAGTCTTCAAATGTATTTGTTTCCAACACTTCCTAGCTTTTGAACATGTCCACCACATGTGGTAGAAAGTGCCCTTCTCACTTCCGCACTTCCAACATTTATCACTACAATTATATATCTTTGCCAGTCTCTCAGGAGGGAGGTACCACCATAGATGCATTTTATAAATATTTTCTTTTAAATTCTGATAAGTTGTAAATTTTAGTCTTCTCTTCCAAGTGTTCTCCCAGTTTGCTGAGTCAATTGAGTGGCCCAAATTTTGAGCCCAGTGTATCATTGGCTCTTTAACAACCTCCTCTTCGGTGTCTTTAACAAAATCTTAACAAAATTTTATATATTTCAGATATTATCTGGGATGCCTTCTCAAAAATTATCTCATCGAAGGCTGTCTTTTCTATTTGAAAACCATTTATTTTCAACTCCATTTTAAACTTCTCATTCAATTGTCTATATAATAGCCAATGACAGTTGATACCCTCTTAATTCTTCCTGTGATTTTATTATAACCGAGTCACCATGAGTTTTTATTGAATCCTTATATGTTATCCATCTATCTTGTAAAATATTTTCTCTTTTATAAAAGGCTTCTTGTGTGAAAGCCATAGAGGTGTTCTTGAGTATATCCTTATTCTATATTTTTTCCAAATTTTAATATTGGCCATTGTCTAAAGTGGTTGTAAAAATTACTATGAACTACATCTTTATTGTATCCAATATAGGCATATAAGCCAAAAGCTAAGTCAATACCTTCTAAAGCTAGGAGTCTACTATGCGATAGCCTCGCCCATTCTCGAAACCATTTGAAACAGCATGCGTGAAAATAGAGTCTCAAATTGGGGAGTGATAATCCACCTCTCTCTTTGGTATCACATAATATTTTATGTTTAATTCTTAGTTTCCTCCCATTCCATATAAAGTGTGAGATATCTCTTTGCAATTTTTTAAAAACACACTCGTTACTGATTATAGGAATGGTTTGAAACAAAAATAACAACTTTGGCAGCACTGTCATTTTTACTGACGAAACATGCCCAAGGAGAGATATTTTCAGTTTTTTCCAAGTCTGGAGATCTTTATTGATTTCCTTCCAGACCCACTAGTAATTCTTTTAAACAGATCAGGGTTTTTCTTTGTTAGATGTATTCCCAAGTATCTTACTTTAGAGTTTGTTGCGAAACCTGTATAGGTACCCAAGTTTTTTTCTTTGTCTTTGCTTATATTCTTTGTCAAAATATTAGATTTATCTTCATTTACTTTCAGCCCGGAGGCTTCCTCAAATTTCTCCAATATTTTCTTTAAATTTTTAATCCTTCTCATTGGATCTTCTACTATAACCACTATATCATCTGCAAAAGTGCGTATTTTGAATTCATGGCCTCTTACTTTAACTCCTTGAATTGAATTATCCAGTTTTATATACTTTATCAAGATTTCAATAGTTAATATAAATAATAAAGGGAAGAGGGGGCATCCTTGCCTTGTCCCTCTAACAATTTCTATTCTTTCAGTTTTTTCTCCATTCACAATTATTTGAGCAGTTTGATTTCTATAAATTGTTTTTATATTGTTCAAAAATTTATCTCCAACTTGAAATTTAGATATAACTTCAAGCATAAAATCCCAACTTAAACTGTTGAAAGCTTTGTCAATATCCAGGAATAGAAGCACTAATTTCCTTCCTGGTTGACGTTCAAAATATTCAGTCACATCCAGGATGCATCTCATATTGTCTTTGAGGTGTCTGTTAAGCAAGAACCCGGCCTGTTCTTCTTTTATTACATCTTTCAATATGTTCTTTAACCTGTTCGCTAATATTGATGTGAATATTTTATAATCCACATTCAGTAAGGATATTGGTTGATAGTTCTTAAGAAAGAGGAGATCTCGATCTTCTTTTGCAATCAAAGTTATGTAAGCTTCTCTCCAGGATTTGGGTATCTTCCCCTCAAGCACTGCGTTTATAGTCACTTGAAATGGCAAAATCAGCTCATCTTGAAGGACTTCATAATACATTGCTGGAAGACCATCTGGACCGGAGGTTTTATTCTTTTTAGTTAAACGAATTGCTTTGACAATTTCTGCCACTGAGATTGAATGGTTGAGTTTCTCTCTATGCCATTCCAAGAGTTCCTCAGTTTTTAGTTCTGATAAAATTTCAGAGATGGTTTCTCCTTTAACTTGTTTCTTTTTATATAATTTTGAATATTTGACTTTTTTTTTTATTTTCCCAGATTCTGGAAATGTCTTTTCACCATCTGTGATTTTGAGAATGGGAGATTTTTGTTTCTTTTTTCTCAAACGGAGTGCTAGCCACTTCCCTGGTTTATTAGGCCATTCAAAATGATTCTGTTTCCAGGACAGCAGTTTTTTTCTTATTTCCATTGTCAATTCAAGTTCTAATTGTTTTTGTAATGTGGTTATCTCTTTCAGGATGACTTTATCTGAAAGTTTTTCATTAAGTTCTTCCTCCTTTTTCCTAATTAGATCATTAATTTTACAAATTTTCTCTCTCCTTCTTCTATTCAAGATAGCATTTTGTTGTATGAAGAACCCACGCATTACTGCCTTTCCTGTGTCCCAAATGGTTTCAGTGCTGGTTCCTCCTTGTTGATTCTCTGCAAAATATAAGTGTAGTGTCTCGTTAGCTTTAGTGACTATCTTTTCATCTCAAAAGAGCCTTTCATTCAAGCGCCAACTGAAATCTTGTTTAGGTTTCTTGAGAGATATCAAAATAGGATTACTGTCTGACAAAGTTTTCGGAAGCACCTCCATTTTGGTGATCAGTTTACACTAAGATTTTGATGCAAAGAACATGTCAACTCTTGAGAATGAAGCATGTCTTTCTGAGAAAAAAGTAAATTCTTGAGATTTCCCATATAGATAACACCAAATATCTATAGCATCTATAGATGTTAACATTTCACTGAATGAACTGGGTAGCTTGCCTTGATTTTTCTTAATTACCTTATCTGATTTCCTGTCTAGGGGTGGGTCCATCACTCCATTCCAGTCTTCCATAAGAATTATTTGATCACAGTCATGCTGTAATATTTGGGCTTCCAACTGTTTATAAAATTTATCTTTACCATTGTGTGGGCCATAAACACCTATCAAAAGTACTTTTTGATTCATCCAGTCCATTTCCCATCCTATATAGTGGCTGTCTTCATCATTAAATATCTCTCACACATTGATATGAACATATATTACAACACCTTTCTTTTTTTCCTCTGAAGCTGATACAATTTTTTTTCCAAATCTTTTATTCCAAATCAAATTCACTTTTCCTTTATTAATTTTGATTTCTTGCAAACATATTACATCATATTTATCTTTGCCGAGATAATGATAACACTCCTCTTCTCCGGAGTGTTTATGCCCTTAATATTCCAAGATAGGATTTTCAAATTTCTCATTTTCCTTTTATATTTGTTTGATGATAGTAGTATTACTTCTCTTCTCATAGTTTAGGTTCACTCTCCACACTCTCTTGTTGTCTATCCTCTTTCTGCTTCTCTTCTCCCAGTAATTTAGCTTCCTCCTCTATATTATGATCTCCTTCTATGTCTGTTTCTTTTCCATCTTCTTCTGAAGGAGGTGACAAAATCTTTCCTTCTTCTTCTAGTTCTCCTTCTTGGCTTTCTTTTTCTGTTCTTTTTGTAGAGCTTTTAGAACTTTTATACTCTTAAAAGCTTTTTTCAAATCTTTTCAAAAATTCTTTTGCTTCTTGAACAGAATTGATACTGTAAGTTTTGTTTCTGAAGCAAAAAGATAATCCTTTCAGTCTAGCCCACCTGTAGAAATTTCCTCTTCTTCTCAGTTGGACAGTCAGAAAATTGTAGTCTCTTCTTTTTCAGAGGATCCTCACTGGAACATCCTTATAAAGCAGAAGTTTATTATCTTCTATTTTAAAAGTTTTCCTCATGTTCTGTTGAATTATGTTGTCTTTAGTAGATTTCTTCACAAAGGTGATCACTATGGTCCTTTTCGCATTCAGGCTTCTCGCGCGAGCGGGGGAGGGCGGCTCGCGTGAGAAGGCTCCTCCGGGAGGCTGCCGTTTTCTCCCTTCTTCCTTCCGCAGGCAAAGGAACGAGGGGGAAGTGGCACCGGAGGAGGCTTCTCGCTCAAGCCGCCCTCCCCCCTGGGCAAAGCAGGAGGCTCTCGCGTCCGCCCCCCACGTGCGTGCGAAGCAGGAGGTGTCACATCTGTCCCCCCCGTGTGCGCGAAGCAGGAGGTGTCGCGTCCATCACGCTAGCGCCCCGCCCCTTCCTTCCGCAGGGGCGGAGGGAAGGAAGCGCGGCCCGGCCGCCTCCCCGACGCTCCGCACAGGAGGTAAGTGCCCCTGGGTGCCAGGAGCGTTGCGCGAGCGTGGGTGATTTTCGCTTTGAGGCGAAAATAAAAAAACCCGCGATCACGCCGCTGCAGCCCTGTGAGCGTGGCGGAAGTGGGAGTGCATCGTGCAGAGCGACGCTCCCACTCCCACGAGGCTCACGGGGCTGTCACGTGACAGAAAGCCCGTGCAAAAAGGGCCTATGTCTCTAGGGAAGTCCTTTCCTTGTATTGTGAAGGATCCAACTCTAAACATTTTGTCAATCTCCCATTCCATTTGTTGTTTTGATATTACCATAAAATTTGCTAAGGCGGGTATTAAAATTTCATGCAAATTTCATTTTTCTGCTCTTTGAGTCCTCTTATTTTCAAACGATTTTCTCACATTTTAAGTTCTAAAACGGCTCTTTCATCTAAGTCCCTTTCATGTTCCGATGAGAGAGTTTCACATTTTTCTTCCAACTTTTTAACTCCTTCTAAATCATTCACCTTTGCTGCTATTCCTTTTGATTCCTCTATTAATGTTTCCATGGATCTCTTTATATCTTCTAACTCATTTTTAAAGTCCTGCTTCAATTCAGTTCTCAAATCTTTCATATCCTGCTTCATCTCCATTATCATCCTTCTAATTTCTTCCAACACCATGTTTTGTTCTGATTGCTTTGGAGTAGTGGTTTGAGATGTCATTTTACTCTTCTCAAAATGTTTTAGTCCAAGCTCTATTGAAGAGCTTCCCTGTTGCTCGGCCATTTTTGCTCTTTTCCTTGTTTCCATTAATTCATTATCTCAGTCAATATTATCTAAGCTGTCTCTTCAAATTATTATTGCTTCAACACTTCAAATTCATGTATGCACAATATACAATGTCTAAGTATCTATACAATATCTGAATTAGTGCCAATATAATATGTAAGTATAAATCAATTATCTAAATCAGTATATAAAATTAATTTCTTATATATTATATGTATTCTATCAATCAATTCCACATTTCTTAAATATAGATTTTTATTTTATATATTTAAATAGTAAAAATCCTGGTACTTATCAATTAATAATCACTTCAGGTAGTTGTATCAATTAATTAAAGAAGGGTTAGAGGAGAAGAGAGAATATATATATGTATATAAATCAATCTATATATATCAGGATTATCTTACAGTAAGAGGTAATTACAGAGAGATATTTCCAGATGAATAATGTCCCCTAGTTCAATACTTAAACAAAATATATAATTTACAGTCCGATTTAAATATATAAATAATATAAATGGTGTATTATGTCCTTAACAAAAAGATCTGTGTTCTAAATGTAAATATATAGTTTAGGAAAAATCTATAGATCCCTCCTTGTTCTTCTCCTTCTTCACAGTCGCTGTCTCCAGCTTAAATTGCTGTCTACAAATCACTTTTAAATAGTTATATAATCCTCTTTTTTGCTAACAAATGTTTGGGAATCTTGCTTCTTCTATACTATTCTTCTGTTTCTTCTTCCATTTCCTTTCCTCCACCATGTAAATTTCATGATTTCCAGGATAGACAATTCCCAGTACTCCAAGATAGTGAGCAATTCATAACAATCTTCTTCGATCTCAGCACACTGCCTGAGGATGTCTTTGGTCTCACCTCTTTCTTAGTGCTGTAACCGTCGCCATCCTAACTTGTCCCCAAAGCACACCATTCCTCTGGTAAAGGCAATCCAAAAGAGAGAGAGAGAGAGAGAGAGAAAACAGCTCCCACAAAAAGAATAGTCACATTCCAAAACGCCAAATGTAAAAAAAGAAGAAGTCCAAACTAAAGTAGAAGCCTCTCCTTCCAAATTTCTGGCAAATCAGATCAGTTCAAGCGCCCTTTCTCCAAACAAAATAAAGTGATTCTGCTGCAATTCTATCCGTCGTTTTACTCATGCTGCTCCATAAAAGTCCTGCTCCCAGTTACATTTCTCCTTCTCATTAACTGTAAATAAATTATTCTATCTCTCTAGTAGATTTCAAGTTATTTTTCCCCCCTGTTAACTGATGCTTATTCGTTCCCTTGGCTCAAAATAAAGTCATTTTACTAGTCCGATTGCTTCAAATGGTTCCAATTAATTTTATATATTTGCAAATGTGCTGCTTACCAGGATATTACCTTGATTGCTGATAAGTCTCTGTAGAGTCCAATCTTAGTAGATCTCCTAAATCAGAGGTTTCAATCTAGTCCATTAAAAATTCTGCGGCGGGGCTTATACTGGAATAAACTAGCTGCGCTCATGTGACAATGGCTGCCGCAATCCCTTCTTCTTCTCTGCTCTGCAGCAGACACCAACCGATGTATTTTCTGAAGCCCAAAGAAGGCAATGGATCTCCGTAGCCCCAAATTCGATCTCACTATAACAAGTGAGATTTTTGCAATCCACAAAGGTATGGATCAACTCCTGTCACACGGTGCGAGAAACTTCTCAGACATCGCTGTCGGGAAGTTTCACCTTACCCAGCCATATGCAGAACTGGAAGTCTTCCAGGTTCATTTAGAACTAGAGTTTACAAGACAGTTAATTTTTCAGTGGTACTTTTCAGCATACGGAGCAGCATTCTTTAAAAATAACTGGAATTAATGATTATGGTTACAAATTTGTGACCTAGAGTTACCCATTTATGACTGGTTCATAGTCATGAATTGTTGTTGTTGTTGCTGCTGCTGCTGCTGCTATTGTTGTGTACCTTCAAGCCATTTCTGATTTTTGGTGACACTAAGATGACCCTATCACAGAATTTACTGGGAACTGAGACTGCATGACATACCCAAGGTCACCCATGAGTTTCCATGGTCAAGCAGGGAATTAATCCTTGGTCTCCAGGGCCATAGTCTGATACCCAAACCACTACACCACTCTGATGCTCTGATCTCTACATATTCAGTATTGTGCAGAATATGTAGGGATCATAAAAATCTCCCAAGCAGCTGCAACTGCAAGCAGCTGGGGGGCATTATATTCTCTAGTCAATCAGAATGCATCAGACTGGCATTGCCATCCCCCTCTGATAAGCCACCTTTGGTGTGACAATCAGAAACAGAATCTCCGTCCTAATTCCTCCTTGCACCAGAGATTGATGGCTGCTCTTGACCACATTACCCTCCAGCTATTGTGATCTGGCAAGGACAGTTCCAATTAATTTTCTTTGTCTCATTTTGTTCAGCTGTTTTTAAAATGTTCCAGTTCCTCTCCTTCCTCTGCCCACTTTCTCTTCATCCTGTGCTTAGTTCAAATGCTGCAAACTAGATTCAAAGTGCCAAGGTAGTTTGCACTGAATTAACTCAGCAGGGGAAAAGGAGAGAAGCAGGCAGAATCTTGTCCTTTCCAGTAGGCTCAGGCAAAAGCAAACTGCTTCAGAACCTCTTAACTTGTGTGTTTTCCCCCTTTAATACTTTATGCCACCTTGATCTTGACCATTTGGCCAAGTGTGTCCTGGTTTTTAACTGTGAGATTTTGGAGGATATCGGCCGCCTCCTGTCCCAAATTTATCTGTAAATTGTTGGAGGCTATGATCTGGGCAACACAGAAATGGTAAGCCGAGCCTCTCTTGAAGAGGAGTTTTATCATCTGGGAACAGCCAACAAGGGAGCAATTTCTGAGCTCGTCACCACATGAGCCTATGAGTATAGAAGGACCAAAAGAAGGACCTTCCTGAAGATCTTAACATGTTATTACTATATACTAGAGTCAAGTCACTATTTCATAGGGTTCTTTGTTACTTTACATTTTACCTTAGTAGGCACATACACATTTCAAGCCAACAGCCTACAAGTTACAGATAATGCCTTGGCAGAAAAGGCCAGTGGGCTCACTGACATATCTATCCCCTTCTCTCCCAGAGAAGGAGAAGTTAGGGGCTGTTGACCTTATTGCCTTCATTTCCTCATCTGAGGGGCAGGCCAGGCCTAATATATCCCAAGTTCCTACTGATAAACATATGAAGATGGCATTCTAAGCCTACTTCCTGCTTTCATAGATTCTGTCACTCTCCACATATCTGGGAAAGCTATATCCATGGATGCTCTTCACGGGATTAGCAACCCTGGTTTTTCTGAGGATGCAAAGAGCTACTAGAATTAGAGAAGGCATTCTTCTTCAGAAAATGCCTTTCCCCCTGTCTCTCATACAAAAAAAGTGAAGATAGAATGGAAGAGTTTGGCATACTCCTTCTCCACATGCACTGAACTTCTTCAGTTTTTATAAGTCCTGAATAAGGTTCAGATTCCTGACATAGACAATAATACAAAATCTTGCCCTTTCCCCAATGAACACAAGCATCATTGGAAAGGTAACATTTGTTGATGTAATTTTTTTTTAAAAAAAATTTTTTGATCCTTAGCCAGTGGCAAACCACTGCCCTCTAATCAGCAGATTAAAAAGAACATCTTGGGTACACTGCTGGGTTCAGAGTTGCTGTACAACTTAAAAGGCATGGGCACCATTGTTTTCTGGATGTGCTTCAGGAGATTCATACTGAGCTGTTCAAAAATCTTCTCTTGGTGAAGCAATATCATATACAAACTTAATTAGTTTTTCACGAGCGCCTATGGGTGTTATAAACAAAATGAAAGGAAATGTTTTGTTTTAAAAATGGAATTAGAGCAGGGGCTGTTGAAAGGAAAATTGGTCCAATGAGGTACTTCTTTATGACAAATTGTAGGTGTTTGTTCAAAGCAATGGAAAAGCACATTAGATTGCACACAATGGAGTACTGGTAAATAAGCACTGAAATTGACATACTTAACTAGGAAATTAGCTCTTTCAACAGCCAAAGTTAACTTTTATGTAAGTGCGTGTAAGATTTCTCCACACACATACACATACAGTATATATAGAAAATATTTTTATTATTAATTTATTTTCCAGCTATATTTACATCCCTCCTTACTATATATATGGCTAACATTCAGGATATCTGAAGGTATATATTCTCCCACACAAACCTGCCTGTGTTTTGAGAACTGTTAGGCAGTTCCTTCCCTCTGCCCCACCAACCTCATAGGCACATGTGGTGGGAATACAGGAGAGGGTATATAGTTAAAAACATATCAAAGCAAGTTTAAAACAGTATTGAATAACTATAGAATTTAAACCATTTAAAATCTTACTTTGAAAAAAAACAAAACTAAAAACTGTGCAACATCACAAAAAGTCTTTTTATTAAAATCAGTTTCCAGAGGCTTACTATTTTAAAGATTTCTGTTTAAACTGTTATGATTTTATTTTGTTTTTAATTGTTTAATTACTTTTTATCTTCCATATGCTGGAAAATTTTAATTATGCTGTTTTAACTGTTGGAAACTACTTTGACTCACAAACTGGGAAGAAGGTGAGATATTCATAAATATATGTCTCTACTCAAAGCTCTGTCTCCATCCTACCCTATACGGTGGTCAGGCTGACACAACAGTTGGCCCAAGACCACACAATGGCCCTTTTCACACACCATTTCCCACATGAAATGGATATGGGAGAACCGTGAGATTGCAAGGACAGTTCTGCATGACGTTCTCATGATCTCACGGCACTCCAGTAGCGATCCTGTGGCAATCGTGTATTATATCATTTTTGGCTCTTTGCCGAAAATGACCCGTGACTGCGCATTCCTCTCACATCCCTTCTGCACTTGCCTGGCATGCAGAACCTCAGGAAGTGTGATGGCCGCGCTTCCTCCCCCAGCGCAGCCTGGGAAAGTACCCGGCTCCACTGCAGAAGGAAGGGGTGGAGCTATCGCGCTTCCTTCCGTCCAGCACAGAGCTAGTCTGGAGAGAAGCCCAGAGGATGCGATTCCCTCCTGCAAGAGGCTTTTCACACAATTCTTATGTGATAGCAGTGAAAAAAGGTAAGGTGAAAAAAGGGCCAATGAATTTCATGGCTCAGGGGAGATAAGAACATAGATCTCCTAAGTTCCAGTCTGGGACTCTAACCTCTGTACCACACTGGCAGCACCACACAACCTAATGCTATACAGGTTTGTTGAGAAGCAAATCCCATTTAGGTTAGTGAGGCTTATTTCCAAACAGGTGTGCATGGGATTGGAGCCTGGGAAGCTGCAAACATTAAGTTGCAATCCAATCAAGATTAAGCACTGTTAACAATACAATACCCAGGAGTAGGTCTCAATAAATAATTCTAAGTAAATATTAGGAATGTAAAGAATATTCATTTCTACTAATTTTCCAACAGAAATATGGGATATCGAATGTATGGGATACCTCCATCAAGAAAAATGGAGCAACAGTAAAATTCTTCACCTTTTACAATGTGTTTCAGGGCAATTCAACCCAGGCACATCCATTAAAGGGGAAAGTGCAGGTTGGTTTTTCTGGGCCCTAAAGGCTCCCACAACCTCCTTTTTGGGGGAGATATTTCCTATTCAAAATACTTCTCTGTTCTTCTAAGGGGCACAGAAGACTATTTTGTCATGTTTTTGCTCCCTCCAGAATCAGCTGTGGTTACTACTTGGAAGGGAGACTACCAATGAATACCAGGTGCTATATGCTATAATTCGGAGGAAGGAACTGGCAAAACTACTTCTGGATATTCCTTGCCTAAGAAAACCCTATGAAATTAATGGCATCACCATGAGTTGACATGCAATTTGAAGGCACATACTCTCCCCCTGGCCACTTTAGGAACTTTTTTCCAGATCTGGAAGTGAATTCATGTTTACTTCCTGCTACATAATAAGGTATCTCCTGGGCCTAAAGCAGGCCAGCAACATTCCCCATCCCTTGCCTCATAGAATTTGAAGTATTTTGTGGAGGAGCAAATTTTTTTTTTTCCTTTTGGGGTATGTGAGTGCCACAGCAGGACTCTGTCCAGAGAGGGGCATCTTCTGATAGTTGCCAACCCCATCGTGCATACACTGTCAAATGTGGGTTTGCCCCAGCTTGTCTCAAGAAGAAATATATGAGAGTCTTGTTCAGTACAGACTGAAACATCTGCAGTCCAAAATGTTGGCAAGCTATGGGTTTACCATGGCGCTAGGCAAAAATATTTTCAGTTCACATATGGGAACCAGTGGCAGCAAGCTACTAATATTTGTTCATGTTGTCATTCTTATTCCATTTCCCTCCCCCACAAAGATCCACAATTTCTCACTTAATCCTCACAATCTATGCAGAGAACTTAGAAAAGTTATTTTGGGGGACTATGGTTCCGAGAATCCCCATGCCACTAGGGTCATTATTCTTGCTGGCTAAGAGATTCAATAACTTGTAATCCACAGGAATAACTTTTTTTTAAAGCTCTGCCTGCAAGGTATGCTAGACTGAAAGAGAATATTTAGGCTCATGAGCACACAGTAAGTTTTATAGCTGAAGATGTGGGTCTCTCAGGTCTATTGCTAGCATCAGTGGTTGTGTCATGGAACCCCTGGAGTTCCCAATAGGAGTTTATGGAGCTTGAATCATTTGAGAGATTCCCAGACCCAAAGGATTACAGAACACAGGAGATCATTTTTAAAACCTTCACTAAAATTCTAGTAGGAAAAGTTCCACACTGTCTCTTCCATTCACATATACATAATCATCAGCTCATACATTGCCAACCTATAGCTACGGCTATGGGAAGGCAGAGCAAACAACTGATGGACATCCAGGAAGATGAGATGGTCAAGGATTTTTAGACATGTTTATCCCTTTTGTGCTCTCTCACAAAGAGTTCCTTCTTTCTTTGATACCCAGTTTCCTTCTCTCTGTTCCCTGCCAACTATGGCCCTGGAGAATCAGTGGAACTGCCCTTGTAGCTTGCAGCAATTTGTAACTTTGTCCCAGTATATCCCAGTCCTATTTGTGGCAAACACTTTCTCTATAATTACAGCTTATTCTTATTTTTAGCACGCCAGCCCTTAGATCAGCAGCTTTTGTATTCTAGCTGTCTTCAGCATTCTGCTTGGCCTTAGTTTCCCACAAGTCTTTTCTTCCATGGCTCAAATTAGCCTTTGACCAACAGTAGGCTGTGACTTTCTTATCAGTGGTGCCGCGAATCTAGACTGGGTTTTACTCTGTCTTTAAGGGAGCTATCCATGATGCTGAACCTATTCTGTAGGATAGGGACCAACACTGTGGATAAGTTGGAATAAAACACTAATCAGATTTGCCCTATCCTTGATACAAAAGTCACCACCTGCTGTGGGCTAGTACTCTAACTGCTTTACCATGCTGCATAGCTAAAGTTTGCTGGATGAGGGTATCAACGTAGAGTTTGTAGAAGGAGGTGAAGAGAAGGCACTCTGTCACTAACAATTCTTTTCAGCTGCCTCTCCAAAGCAATTCAGGGCACTTTTCAAGTGCAGACTACTTCAGAGTAAGTGATGTCAGGACTGAAGTCTGTGTTATCTCTTTAAACAGGTGGCAGCTGCAGCTGTAATGATAACTACATACAATTATGTATCAGCACATGTGGGAGGCTGTGAAAGAGAAGACAACCTGATCTTTCTTTTTATGGCTTTCCTGGCTCTGAATGCTCCTTTTCTATGTACATTTTTTCCTGTACCCACATTGGTCTCTGGTGTTTTATGAAAAACAATCCAGCTTTCCATCAGGTTAACAGGAAGTGAGGGAGTAAACTTTTTGTTGTTGCTACTACTAAATGACTGTCCTCCCATTCCAGAAACTGCAAATTCCCCTTTAACCTATATAATTAGTATAGGAATATGTCTTTTCCACATATTGGTTCTTCACTCATTGTTTTAGCTTAAGAGTAAGAAGACAGCCACTTGTGTTTAAATGATAATAGTCAATAATGACCAAGGAGAACTAGATTGCACAGAAGCAATGGTCATAGTTCCTCATATAGTACATCTCTCACATTGATAGAATTCAGTTGTTAAAACTGCCATAGTTTACAAAATCTATAAAACATAGGAGGTAAGTTAGTGATAGCCAGCTAGTCTTCCTGAACTGATATAATTGTAAAAGAATGTTGAATTAAATGGCCTTGGTCTACCCTAACAAAGCTGTTAAGGAAGAGTCACTGACAGATAGGTTATGCTATATTGAGTGTGAATATGCGCTTTCAGTATATAAATATGACATATTTGGTGGATCTACAATAAAAGTGGGTTGATATCAGGCTTGCATGACCAGTCAAGCTCCAACAATTGGAGATGGGTTTACCTCAAGAAGGTGGACATCAAATTGCAGAACTAGGGCCATTTCCGCACTACATTCTTATAGTGCTATGATTCCACTTTCAACATCCTATGGAATCCTGGGGTTTGCAGTTTCAGGAGGGGCCGACCAGCCCCTCCCGAAACTGCAAACCCTAGGATTCCATAGGATGTTGAAAGTGGAATCATAGAGCTATAACAGCCTAGTGAGGAAATGGCATAGGTGATTCTGAGGTCATATTCCATCTAAACATTGAAGTGGTACAAAATTGGAGCATGCACACAAATCTTTTCACACATAATTCAACTCTTGCCAACCCCTCTCACTTAGATTAACTTTATTTATTTATTTGATAATTTATTCAGATATTTATATCCTGTCTTTATCCAAAGATCTTATCAACTTCTACAAATCATCTGGAGGTCTACCTTATCTGCATATCAACCCATAGACTTCTCCACTCTACTGATATACATTGCTTTTAACCAATGCTCTTTACGTAACAAACAAGAAAGGAGAAAATACAAGGGTTAAAAATATGATATATTATGGTACACAATGTACAAAACTTAAAATAATCTCACATTGGCCCCTTTAACTGAGTTTTATGGTAGAAATCATATAGGCAACCCCCCACAAATGGTAGCAATTTCTGCTATCCATCTTCATCTGATTTTGGCAGTAATGCCAAAGACCTACACCCCAAGTCACATATTTGTCCTTGTCAACTAAGAGACAGAAACTTATGTCTAATAGCCTATAGTAAGAAAAAAAAATTCTCTATTAAAGGTACTGAAAACCATACTTCTGGATCACTTTATAACAGACTGGTCAAAATATAATGGCCAAGGTCCTCTAGTTCAGGATGACTGTCAACAGAAATTATCTCTTCCACTGGGAAGAACACATTTGCCTATCAACTCTAAAAGCAGCATTCATCATATTTAACCATAACTTTGTGAAAAGTTTCCAGGGCTTTCCAAATATCAATGCTATTAAATAATCCACATGTTCACACGGATGTTAAAGTCCTAACTACCATGGTGCACTTGTTGATATAGAAACAGAACTTAATCCTTTTTAGTAGAGGTGTCCTTGATTGTTTTTTTTAAAATATTGCTCTGTACCTTTTCTGTAAAACAGCTGAGTTCAGTCACTGAGAGATCACCTTGAATCATAAACTAACCAGGATGCTAGCCTCAGTCTTAATACGTGGTTCATTGATCCGTTAAATCCAAAGATTGGGAGTAGCTTTATCCATCTTGTATCTTAAATCAATTAAACTGTATGGAAATAAAGTATCTTGGGGCATTTCTGTACTCTATTGTTATACTGCTATTACTCCATTTTCAACATCCTATGGAATCCTGGGGTTTGCAGTTGGGGGGGGGATTTAGAAGTCTCAGCCAGAGAGCTCTTGGGCCTCAGGTAACTGAGAAGACATGCTTCATTTTGTGCTGTTAAGCAAACTGGTCTTTATCTAATTATATCGTTGCAGTAATACAAGGCCACCTGCATAGTTTGGAGTTAGCAGAAGGCTGGTGATGAGTCCTCTTTTCTATTTTCCTTTCCTTTCCTGTGTGTGTGTGTGTGTGCGTGTGCGTGCGTGCAAACAGCTGTATGAAGTGGTTATGAAAGAAACTGTGTAATAGTTTGTGCTACCTCTTGTTCCACTGCTTTCCACCAGTGTTTGCTCAAATGTGTAGTCCAGAGCAACTGTACTGGAAGGGATTTTCACTCTACTAGCATTAAATCAGAGTTAGCCACTATGTTTAAAGCTGCAAGCAAATGTTCTATTCCTTTTTCATATTCTCAGAATTCTAAGATAATGATTCACAAATATATTAGTCTGTAGTACTTCCTTTGCTTGCAGCTTTAAACATAGTGGCTAACTCTAATTTAATGCTAGTCGAGTGAAAATCTTTTTTTAAAAAAAAATGAGCTACAAACCTGACAGTTCAAAAACTTGGGGAACAAATCATTGCACATGTCAGAACTTAATAAACGTTTGCACTTGGGAAAGAGATAGGTCAGTTCTTATTTATTCTGAACACATCCCTCACTGCTCAGTCTTTTGAAGGCAAATTCATTTTTTTTAACTTTTCCAATTAGTAGAATTTGGTTCTTTATCTTCTGAGACACCTTAGCACAGGGTAATCTTCTGCCAACTCCCAAAAATACACAGAGAGAAACCAGAGAAAACCATGTATATTCTTATGAAATGTTAGATGATGACCTTGTGACATTTGAATAATCCACCAAAGAAGAAGCTTTAAAGAAAGACCTGCATGCATTTTAAAAAAAAATGTAAGAAGGAAAATCTGTGGCTGCAGTGGCACCTCATGGCCAATCCGCAGAAATGCAGAAAAGTATGGGCTTTTTCTTCTGTTGCATTTAACTGTACAATACATCCCCTGTATCCACATGACTGGTATACATGATTTACCCATGCTGAAATGTGGTCTGAAGATATTAATTTTAATAGAAATTATATGGCGATTGAAATAATAAAGGGAAATACATAAGTGGAATGGAAATTCCTGTACAGTATTACATGGAAAATGGAACAGAATGGAAATTTCTGAAATGGCATGTGTTCACTTGCACGCTTGTGCTGTCTCACATTGTCCAAGCTGTCTTGCTTTTTCTTGCTGTACACATGTGTTGTATACTATTTACTCACTTAGGAGGCCTTTGGTTATATGGTCTGATTGCATTACACAGTGTGTTTGTATAAAATTCTTGTGCTTATATAATACTGTAAGTAAAGTGCTTGTATTTATAAAGTGCTTCTGCTTGTAAAGTGCTTGTGTTGTTAATAAAGGCAAATAGTGGCAAATAATGGCTACAGAATGTTCTTTCTCTTAGATTCTAAACTTCTGTACAGTTCGAGGGCCTCCTCTCCAAGCTGCATATTTTTCTTAATACCTATGTTATTCATCTCATTGGGGGAAAAAAGATAGCATTTGCTGTTATCCACATTTTTTATGATCCATGGTAAGTCTGGGAATGTATCCCCTGGACATACAGGGGATGTACTGTACCCAGTATCATATCAGTGTTTGGGTGTTCTGTAGTCAAGATAACTTTGAACTATCAAATGTTACAATTCTAAAAGAAAAATTAAATGACACCGATTCCAGTTTCTTGTTAGTTCTTATATAGGTCAGACCTTTGTTGACTTGTGTCCACACAATAGCCTAATTTTGTGATCAAAATGCTAGGGGCAGAAGTAGGAAAGTGAAGTGATAGCGTAGTTCAGATCATGAAAAGAGCTTGAAAGAACATTTGGGATTAAGCTCCCAGAACCCCTCAGTTAGCATGGGCAGAAATGAATCATGATATGGAACTATGGCCTTTTCCACACCCGGCGAGGGAATTGCCCTGCACCGCTACTCACCGGACCTTTCAGCTCCCCGGTCTGGTTCATAGCACTCTGGAGCAGTGCGTGCTCATCAATACGCACTGCTCCAGCATCCCAAACGGCGGCTTCTGGTTGGTCGAGGGTCTCGACCAACCGCTGAAGCTTGCCAGCCTAAAGCCCGCCCCCGAGCAGATCACAGGCTCACATTGGTGCACATTGGTGCAAGCCTGTGAGTCTGCATAAGGGAGCAGGCTCGCAGTGGCACACTGCATGCTTTTGAAAGACCAGAAAAATCAGGTCTTTCAAAAGCACTCTGGAGGACCACTTGGGGTCATTCCGGACTGGACTGAGCTGTGGATCTACCTTAAATAGGTCCGACCCAGTCTGGTCCGAGGTGCAGACCTCCTCCTTGGAGGACGAACTGCGCCGTTTCAAAAACCCCGTGTGGAAAAGGCCTATGTGTCATCCCATTAGAAATATACAACTGGGTTGCTGAAGAATGGGAAGATGTCATTCATGATTTTTCTGTCATTTCCTCTTTCAGATATCTGAAATGATGTTGCATTTCAGACATTCAAGGTTGTTTAGGGGTGACCTTCTTCAAAATAAATACACAGGCATAGACAGACACAGAAACACCAGTGGTCCCATTTGAAATCACTGTCTCCTCAGTGCTCATCACAGTGACCTTGTCTGCACTAGGATTGTTGGGAGTGAGATCAGGCTTAATAGGGGAGGAAGCTTGAACTTGTGTTGTGTGCCTTCAAGTTGGATTTGACTTAAAATGACCCTAAGCTGAACCTATGAGGAGGTTTTCTTGGCAAGATTTGTTCAGAGGGGGTTTGCCTTTGCCTACCTCTGAGGCCGATACAGTGTGAGGTCACTCAGTCATTAGAAGCCTGTTTTCCAGAGTTGTAGTCCAATATATTATGCTGACCCTCACTCTTGAACTTAAACCCCCTGAAATCTTGATGAAGATCATTGGGAATGGGAAAGAAAGTGTAGGTAAGTGTGTGTGAAAGAAAGGCGGGGAGAATGAAAGGAATATGTCAGAGATAGTGAATTAAGTTACATAGGAGAGAGTGTATATTTCAATGGGTATGTGCAAACATGCTGGTCTGACCTCCTTTGTTCTACTTGCCACACAAGCCCACCCCACTCATGTGAGCCCCAGAAGATTCAGTACTGTGCCTTGTAATCTTGCCTGGATCCTGATATGCATACTCATTTTTTTTTTAAAAAAAGCACTGCCTCATTGGTATGGAGATAATATTCACTATTATTTGTTTTCCAGTTGAAAAGTGACTTTCCTGACATGTGGGAAATATGGCCAAGAAGAATAACTGAGTGGAAAGGGTTTTTTTTCTGCTGTTTTTGCCTAGTAGTATTCTATCTTGTTTTCATCTCAGTGTTTTCAGAGAAATTATTCTACTCAGAAATACATGTGAAATCTTTGTAGGACAAATGTGTGTATGCATGTGCATGTATACATAAAAAAACCTACTGTATTTGGCAAAACAAAAACTTGTTTCTAGATAGCTGATCGCTGTGTGTGTGTGTGTGCGTGCGCGCGCGTGCGTGCAAAAGCAGGAATCTTGCAATCAAAAAGATCAGAGCACATATCTTGGGTCTTTTGTACAAGTTTACTGTTTTTGCAAAATTTTTGTGCAAGTTGTTGTTGTTCAGGATTGCTGTTTTGATCAGGAAACCCAAAATCTACATATTGCTGTCTGGAAACAGTTGTTTGTTTTTGTATTTTTATTTATTTTGTATTTTTTTTCCTCACAACAAACTATGATTCTTATACAAAAAGGTCATTAATATTTTTGTGAAACACTTCAGGATATGTGAATACTGCGCAAAAACTGTCCTGCCTCAGATTTACACAAAACATCCAAATAGTACCATTTTGTGCAAAACATGATACTGCATACAGTATCATATCAAAAACTAAGGAAGTCCTTTAGTAGTCAGAATATAGTTTTGCTTGATAAATTTATCTCTGAAATAAAGGCTTTCACTATTCAAAAGTGTTCTTGTCATGCTTGTTAAAACCCCTTAACTGTGGAGATCATTGACCTGGCTGTTCAAAAAATAATAATTTTGACAAGAGCTCCTCTCAGTGGCCTGGTCTAGATTCTAAGTGCCGTTCTCAGCCTCAAGTCCTGACCATGATTATTATCATAACAAAGAATATATCCAGGGCACTGTGAAAGAAAAGAAAGATGATAATATTATAATGATATAGTTGTCATGTCATTTAATAGTATTTGTTAGCTAGCAGATGCCTCTTTAAAGGACAATTGGAAGCATGATGGGAGGAAAATGATTCTTTGTATGAGCAGAAATCTATCCAAGAAACACCGTATGCAAAACTACCATAAACAGGAAGAGAAATAGCCAACAGAGCAAATGTGTGCCAGGGTGAAAGGCTATAGAGAAAAGATTATTTGTAGAGGATAACACCACCTAACAAAATGTCCCTTGAAGTCCAATAGCATGACTCTTTGTCACTGCTGAATTGTGTTAAGTTGCTACTATGAAGTACAATTTCAAGGTAATATTCAAGCTTTTTCTCTCTTCCTGATTAGACTTTTTTTTTCCAGTTGGAATTAACCAACAAAGAAATCATAAAAAAAACAAAAACAATAAACTAACTCCAGAAATGTTATTTCCTTATGTATCCATGACAGGTACCCATTACCCAAGCATTATAACAATGCTCAACTTTCTTTCCTCCACAGGTCTGAAAACCTCAAAAGATTTGGTACACACCCACAGATGTCATCATTAGCCGCAATGTGATCATCACATAAGGCTCACGAGGGAAATTTATCCATTTTCATCAAATAGTCTTTCAATTCATGTTTATTTTTGATCATGCTGTACCAAAGAGCAATCTTAAGTCTGTTTGAGGATGTCAAATCACATGGCGACTACATGTTTTTCAATCAAGTACTACATTCCTGATAAGCAGCCATCCTGCAAATTTGACTGAAAGAGACTCTAGAAGATGGGATGGGGGAAGGGAGTTTATCTGAACATAGCGTGTGGACAGCCTTCTGACGATAAGAACAGAGGTTTAGGGATAGGTGGAAATTTCGCTTTGCTCAGAAAAAATTACCAAAGATTGCCATTTTCTTCTGGGATGAAAGTAACTTCGTGGAAAGAGTGCTTAAAAATATTGAATGTGGGAAAAACTGAAAAGGACAGATTTTTCTATTGCCACTCTGGTTCATTCCTGACTTCAGATCATTTATGTAAAAAGTTAAATAGCATCCACAAAGATTCTTGAGTCTCTTCTGGCTACCCCTCTCCATTGTGGAATTCTTCTTCTTCTCTGTGTCTTCTTTTTCTGTTTCTGTTTTAAACCACCTGCTGATTCTTAAGAGGATTAAAGTAGGACTTAGCTTTACTCAGGAATCTTTGAGAGACAACATGGTGTAGTGGTCTGAGTGTTGGTCTACAACTCTGGAGACCAGGGTTTGATTCCCCATTTGGCCACGGAAACCCACTGAGTGACCTTAGGCTTGTCACACACTCTTGACCCCAGAAAACCACATGATAGGATCACCGTAAAGTTGACATACATTAGAAACAACTCAAAGGCACACCACAAAAGCAAGGAGTCTTTGGAGACTTTATCAGAGCCATTTTGAAGTCAAAGGCAGCCAAGAAAGCCAATGTAATTCTTGGTTGCATCAACAGGAGAATGGTGTCTAGATCAAGGAAAGTAATGGTACCAGTTTATTCTGCATTGGTTAGACCTCATTTGGAATACTGTGCCCAATTCTGTGCACCTCAATTCCAGAAGGATGTTGACAAGCTGGAACGTGTCCAGAGGAGGGTGACCAAAATGGTGCAGGGTCTGGAAGCCATGCCCTATGAAGAACAGCTTAGGGAGCTGGGTATGTTTAGTCTGCAGAAGAGAAGGTTAAGAGGGGACATGATAGCCATGTTTAAATATTTGAAGGGATGTTATGTCAAGGAGGGAGTGGGCTTGTTTTCTGCTGCTCCAGAGACCAGGACAAGGAGCAATGGATTCAAGCTTCAGGAAAGGAGATTCCACCTGAACCTCAAGAAGAACTTCCTGACGGTCAGAGGTGTCCGGCAGTGGAATATTCAGAGTGTGGAGGTTTTAAAGCAGAGGCTGGATGGCCATTTGTTGGGAATGCTTTGATGTGTGTTCCTGCATAGCAGAGGGTTGGACTGGATGGTCCCTGTGGTCTCTTCTATGATTCTATGAACATATAATGGTCTACTATACCAGTATTTTTCAGTTTTTATGAGCAAGAATGAAACATTTCAAAATCTTTTTCTCTACAGGATGAAATTTCAAGAGACTGAGTATTTTCAGTGCTTTTCTTTGCATTTCAGGTATCAGTTTTGGCCCAAAATTTGTATTTTGTACAAATGTGACATATTTTGTGAAAATTGTATTTTGTTCAAAGAACAATTTTTTTATGCAAGCACATGCAAACACAAAAAGCACAAAAACTCATAACATATTGAGATATCTTGAGACACCCTTTCTCATCATCGATGAGAAAAGAGGAAATATTCTTTATGTGTTAAAATAAGCCAGTCTAATTAGTTTTGCTGCATGTTCACATTTTAGTGAAACCATGTACATGTGGGAAAACCCATCTGCAGATATGCCTCCCCTAAAATCAACACAGTCCAAAGAAGAGTGAATTAGAGAGGTAACAGTTTCCTCAAAACCATACCTTTGCTGAACAAGAAAATTCCTGTTCTTTTGCCTCTCCTGCTCCTTTCCCTCTTCTTGGCTACATGACTTGTAGAGTTACATTTTTTTTCTTTCACAATAAAACAGGGATTTTTCAGGTAGCCTGTTTCTAAGCTATTCTAAATCTTTAACTTTTGAAGGTTAATATTAGCCATTGCAGGACCTAAAGCACTGACCTAAAACGATCATATTATACTGTCCAGAACTTTGAAGTAACTAGTAACATGCATATACTAGTAGAAACAATTAACTACCAACAACATATAAAAACTACTTACTTGTGCCTAATCCATTTTCCTGGCGACTAAAGTAAGCTCAATCATTTTGTGATGTAACTAATATTTATGTTACATTTTCAATTAACTTATTGGTCCAGTCACAGTTCATAATGCTGTCATTTTATGTGGTAAGAGCAGAAGATACCAGATAGTTTTCAAAGCAGTCAAAGGGGTACAATGTAAGGCCTTGTAGAGATAACTGCAGCAATCCTTTTCAAACAGAGTTACTACTGGCATGTCAAAACTGGCAAAAAAAACAACAACACTCATAGACATAAAGGCCAGTTTTGTCCTACATGACAATACTGGAACTATAGCACTCCCAAACAGTTCCTTTACAGTGAGTACACCCTCCTCAGAATAGGAGATGGATGAACACCACATACTTGTGCAGACAAAGCATCCAGTAATAGTACCTCCATCTTGCCTAGACTGAGGCTGACCGCTCGGTTAGCCCATTTCCACACCTAGGCACTGGCTTATAGTATCCATTGTTCACTCCATTAGATGAAATGGAGAGGTAGGAGAAGGTTTTCCTTTTCACATTGGTGATACTTCAATCCACACCTGCATATTACCTCCTCCAGATGTTTCATGTAAATGTTGAATGGCACGGGGGATAAAACAGAGTCTTGTGGCTGGAATGCCACAGTTTAATTGTTATAGAACAGGCCAATAGTTTCCCAGCAGCACCTTCTGCAATTGACTGTCCAAGTAAAAAGTGGAAACATTGAATAAGATACCTCCAGGCATAAATCAAATCAGCCTCTTGAACAGAATGCCACAGTTGATGTTATCATGGAGGCAAGGGGATTTTCCCAAGAATATTATGTAAAGACCAGCAAATTCCTCAGTTGATTTACTGACAATTTCATTGTCCTGATGGTGGAGGAGGCAGCAAGAGGATCCTGGATCTCATCCTAGCCAACAGGGAAGAATTAGTCAACTGAGTGGAACCCTGGTTTGGAACCCTGGTTTGGAATCATTTTATTTTTTTGGAATGTGTCATACAAAGGAAAAGGGATGTGATTCCAAATGTAGTCAGCTATACACTCTGGACTTTAAGAAATCTAATTTCAATATGCTTACAGAAGTACTGCGACCTTCTTAAGGGAGTAATATTGAAGACACAATTGCTAATGATTCTAATGGAAAGAAAAATGTGAGGTGTCTAAAGAAACCAAGGTAGATGTATAAAGAACTGAGAACTGAGACATGTCCAAGAAATGGAAGAAGGGGAAATGACGAAGAGGAATACAAACAAATAGCCAATGTTTGTAGGGGAAGAGTCAGAAATGCTAAAGCTCAGAATGATTTCAGTCTTGTTAGGTAAGTTAAAAATAACAAAAAGGCTTTAGGGGGCTACGGCTTGAAGCAAGAGGAAGAATAAGAAAATAGTAGGAAAGAACTAATCAATGGAGAAAAAGAAAGCAGTAGGAGCACTGAGTTAGGGAACAGAGACAAGATGGAACTGCTCAAAACGTAATTTCCTTCAGTCTTCTCTTAAAAGTAATACAGTACTCAACCTGGTGGGGCTTGCTGTCCAGAAGAAGTAATGAGTTAGTATAGCAATACCTAGTTAGCAGCTGCTTTAAGTGAATTCAGGTTTCCAGGACCAGATGAACTTCATCCAAGGAATTTACAGGTGTAATCTCAGAATCTTTATTGATAATCTTTGAGAATTTTTTTGAGAATAGCAGAGGTATTGCAGATAAGAGAACAAATATTGTTCTTACTTTTTACTATTTCTTTTTCTTCAAAAAAGGGGGAAAAGAACACTTGAGCAACTCTCATCAGTCAGCTTGATATCAATACCAGGAAAGCTTCTAGAACAGACCATCAAACATTCATTCTGTGAACTATTAGAAAGGAATGCTGTGATCATCAGAAGTCAACCTGAGTTTCTCAAAAAGAAGTCGTGACAGACTCTGTTTTTATAGAGCTTCATAAATAAGGGGAATGGTGTAGATGTATATCTTGATTTCAGTTGTGCTATTTTTGTTTGAACCAACCTTTTCCTCAAGGACATTAAAATGATTAAATACAGTTAAAGCATACAAAAAAATCAACATTCAAATGTAACTAAACTATTGACAATATTAAAACAATTTATACATTCACTTAAAAGAGGTTAAACACAATTAAAAATAGTGCAATTTAAAACAACAAGCACCTTCTTAAAAGCCCTTTCCTTAACAACCTTCAATTCTAAAAGCCTGTTGGAATAAAAAAAGGCTTTGCCTGCAAGGAGAGAACCATTCTAGCTTCCCTAGGCCAAGAGTTCCAGAAGCTATGAGTAGCCACTGAGAAGGCCCTCGCTAATGTCCTAACCAACCATACCTGTAAAGGTGACAGGATTATAAGAAAGGCCTCTTCTGAGGAACCGAGGGTCCAGACAGGCTCATAAGTCTATAATATAGTCTGGACCTAAGCCACCTAAGCCAAAGACCCTAAGTCTTTTACTCCAAGTCTCAAGTCTCTACCTTCAGTTCTCAAGTTGAGTCTCAAGTCCTTGCAAGATACTTTCAAGTCAAGTCTCAAGTCTGTAAACCAACTTTATACCCCAACCTGTATTCCAGAATTTCTGGTCAGAGTCAAAGTCAGTTTTAACAATGTAAGTACAGTCATCCCTCCACTTTTGTGATTTTGCTATCTGAGGCTTTGGAAGTGGGGAATAGGCTTCTTCTTACTTCCCATTTGCAAAGCTGGAGGCTTTTTCAGAAGTGAGAAATAGGATCCTTCTTATTCCCCATTATTGAAGCTTCAAGAGCTTTAGATGGAAGGATCCTTCCTCCTCAAGCCCATTACCTAATACATTTTCTGTTACCCTCTGAGATACATGTCCTGCACTCTGGGCCCAAGTCTTGCCTTCTGTTCTTAGGAAATTTTTTAGAAAGCTCCCCCTATATGTAGTGAGGACAGGCTGCTGAGCAGATCTCAAGCCCACTGCCTATCCCATTTGATGTTCCCTCTGAGTCCACATTTTGGGCTTGAGACAGATAGCCATGTGACCAATAAGTTGTAAGGTTTCTGGATGAATGTGTTATGTTACTGAACCAAGGGCAGCAAGTCAGTCATTAAAAATATGCAAGTCTCAAGTTGAGTCGAGTCAGTGTGTAATTTTTACCGAGTCAAGCCCGAGTCGAGTCACTGAAGTGACTTAAGTCTTGACTTGAGTCTGAGTCAATCGACTTGAGTCTACATCACTGGGTTTGGTAGGTTGAAACCAGCATTTTCAGTTCTGCCTGGACACAGGCTAACAGCCACTGGCTGTATGACCCCCTTAATCAGTAAAGCTTTTGACACATTTGATGGACTGAACCAAAAGAGCAATGATCCTTCTTCATTCAGAAGAGAAGCAGCTAGTGGGGTTTCTCAGGCATCTCTCCTGAGCCCAGTGTTGTTCAGCACATTTATAATGACTTGGATGATGGAATAGGAGACATACTTATCACATTTGCAGATGACACCAAATTAGAAGTGCTAGCTAATACCCCAAAGGACAGAATACATATTGAAAATAACAAACTGGAGAGCTGGGCCAAAACTAATAAAGTAGAATGCTGCTTTCTAAGTTAAAAAGTGGGGATTTTACACAAAAAAAGTACCCAACGGCAGCATTTTCTATGCAGAAAGCAGCATTTTCTGGTGTTTGAAATATCTGAATACTCTCCCTGCTCAGTGAGATTGTGAGAGTTTTTGCACATCTTCCAAAGGTTTGTGTTGCCCAATCTTTTTACAAAAAAAATTGTAAAGGCTTTTTGCAGACAAAGTATTTCTGTGCAAATACAATGGTTCTTGTTACTGGTGCTGAGACCTCTTCCTCCTCCTCCTCATCTGTCAATGAGGGAAAAAATCTTACTGTTGTACAACCTCTGTATTATGTTTTGTTTTCTGGGAAAATCATTTACAGTGGCATTCATTTCTGTCCAGAGACAGTACACTAGAAATCTAGGGTGGTTTTTTTGGCCTTTGTATGCAAATATGTATGTTAAATCAAAATAACTAAATATTGAATGCTCTTCTGCAAAATGGGATAAGCCCCCTGCAAAGAAAACTGCATATTTATGAGAACTCCTAGGGTTTACTTTTCTTTTAGAGTCTAGAGAAGTAGCTGTGTTGATCTACAGCAGCTTTAATATTACATTAATTATGGCACAAGGTTTCTTAAACATGTATGACCAAGTGGTTTTTGACTTACACACACACACACACACACAACACTGATGGTCCTTATAAAGTCTGTTTTTCTTTAAGATGCTATAAGAGGATTTTTGCGCAACTCAGATTTCTGTTTCTTTCACTGCAAATTACAAAACAGCTGTATGCAGATTTTATTAAACACTGGCATTGGCTTACAAATTGCAGACGGATATGGAGCCCTGGTGGTGCAGTGGTTAAATGCCAGTACTGCAAGCCACAAGGTTGTGAGTTCGATCCTGCCCGGCTCCAAGGTTGACTCAGCCTTCCATCCTTTCGCAGGTCAGTAAAATGAGTACCCAGCTTGTTGGGGGCATGTATAGAAAATGTTTCAAAATACATGCTATTTGTAAGTTGTTCGCCGCCTCGATCCATATGGAGAGGCGGGATACAAATAAATAAAAATAAATAAATAAATAAATAAATTAAATAAAATAAAATTAAAAAAAAAGATATGCCTTACCTTCTAACCTCCATCACTTGTTGATCATTGACCATTAGTATATAGCAGTAGTGCATGATATGATGGATATCTCCGAAGATCTTTTGTAGATACCAGACCCCACCTGATCTTGGAAACTAAGTAGAGCCAGGCCTGGTTAATACTTGGATAAGGGATCACTTAGGATTACCAGGATCTATGTTTCAGATAAAGGTAATGGCAAACCATCTCAGTTACTCCTTGCCTAAGGCCATTTCTGCACTACACTATTATAGTGCCATTATTCCACTTTCAATATCCTGTGGAATCCTCAGATTTGTAGTTTACTGATGACAAATTGTTCTCTGGTTGAGAATTCTAAATGTCCCTACCCAAAACTGCAAACCCTAGGATTCTATAGGATGTTGAAAGTGGAGTAATAGCACTATAACAGTGTAGCATGGAAAGGCCCTATGAAATTAATGGGTCACCATAAGTGGACACCCACACTGGAGGCACATACAAACACATGTTGAAGGAAAGCAAGGAATCTCAGATACTGCTTTTCTCTCTGAAACATCCCATAAACTATTCCTACTTCCTATCAGGAAATCTGCTATTCATGATCTTAGATTTTGTTTTGATATTAAAATATATTTCTTAAAATGTTTATCTCCTCAAATCTCCAGGTCTCAGGATAGCATAGAACAAAATATAAAAGATTCAGATGATGTAAAATGCTTATGTATTTAAGTAACTACATGTATTTAAGTAACTACATATATTTTCCTGAACTATTTCCTGAACTATCTGCAGGATCAAAATAAGCAATTGCTTATATAATTTTAAATTAGCTACATTGCTCCTAGAGGTGGAACATTTACTGGGGTGGGGGTGGTGTGTATGTTTTCCAAGATTGGATGCCCCCTGGTAATATGAATAAACCACCTTGTTAAGTGTTACTGAAATTTTATTAGACAATATTACCAAATTAGAGTTGTAATAAAATATTTCCTTTTTGCTAACAAATATTTAAAGTTGTTTTAAATATGCTACTTCTATGAACATGCTTTTTGAGCTAATTACATTACTGTAAATGCACCTCTTAAATAATTGCTAAACCTCAAGAAATGCTTTCAATAATTGACTGAGTTTCCATAAGGGAAAAAAATGGTGTTATTAAATCTAAATTAAATGCACATTGGAGGCACTTAACTTAAAGTGTTAAAATGCCAAACATTTTCACACGGTTAAGAGAAGTCATTGGAATTAATAGCAGTCAGAAGCCTTTTAGCCATGCCATTTACAGTTCCACCTAGTCACTTCCATTCTTCTTCCAGAATTCTAATTTACAGATTTGCAAATGTTTAACGAGTTCTGCTGTTGAGTCTGCAGACACAGACCTCACACATGAGTGAGCTTTCCATTCATTTCAAAGTTAAGGATAGTTCTGTTAGTTCTGTACTCCTAGTCAATGTGCATATGGAGCTCTGCGTGGAAATCGATGGGGAAGTTCTTGCCAGCAGTGGAGTTCTGTGTAAGCTGCAAGAATTGATAAGAAAATGATTCCAATGTAGTTGACACCGCTTGGGAAAAGAAAGCAAGGGTACTAAAGGCCATGCCGCAATGCAATAGGAGAAGTCCTTCCAACATTCAAAGTTTTCTCTTTATATTTTCAAAGGAGCATGCCCTGCATGAGTAAGGAGTATAGAGTTTTTAATTAAGGAAACATGTTTGCTTTAAAAATAAAGAATATGCTACCTGAGTTCAGAGGTTTTATGCCCCATGGATTACAAGGACAGATTAATGTGCAAACTTGGTTGGGTTACGTGATCAGTGCTATAGTGGAGTTAGGGCTCATAAGATCAAAGTGCAGGGCTGATGAAGTCATCTGTTACCACTCTGGTCTCCCTCTGACAACGAATGGATTCTGTTGCTGCACTTTGCCAGCGTAATTGCACTGCTGTAGGTAGTGGCAAAAGAAGGAAAACGGCAGTGGGTGCTGCAGACATGAAGGAAGTTGGGCACTGGAGAATCAGGCTGCTTGTAGCTGACAAATTTCATATGCCTTCCTTCATCACTACTGTGCAAACATGGAAAGAATGTCACTATTAGGCACAGATCAAAACAGAAAGAATATTCAAAAATATTTGAAAAATTATTGATTTTTTTTTCAAGTATCAGGAAATCCTGAGGAGGAGAATCCTCGATGGGCAAGAATCTTTGAGGTCAAGGACCTATTCTCCTTTTTCTGCGCAGGAAATAACACTTCTGCATTTCTTGTTTTCTGAACAGATATATTGTTTTCTGTACAGAGGATTCTGTTATCTGTGGTGGGGAAAGTGTGTGTGTGTGTGCTTTGCACAAAATAGTGTGTGTGTGTGTGTGTGTGTATAACATTGTGCAGAATAATACATGTGTGTGTATAATATTGCACGAATAAGTTCCAAACTGCAAATAGTCTTTGAAAACCATACAGTTTTCAGTGACTTTTTCATAACAAGGAGAAAAATAGTAAAATTACTTGGTTTTGTCTGCAAAAATGAAATTTATAAGATTTACATCCTTATACTGATACGATTCTGCCTATTAGCTGAAATCTTCACAGCAGCTTGAGAGGAGGTAGATTTTCTCCTCAATAATATATTTTTTGTGAGCTCAGTGTGTTTGGATACTCCTTGGGGAGAACTGTCTACACTTCAAAAATTACCATATCCATGCCTTAAACAGAGGATATTTGGCTAGGCATTTATCTTTGGTTGGTTTGCCATTGTTATGAACTGTACAGTTTGTTTCCTTCCAGGTACACCATGGATGGAATTTGGTTTTCCAGTACTTATGGGTCCCCATTATATCTATAGCCAAATTCTGGGCTACACAAATTCCTTTTTAGCTATAATTCAGGTTAGACAACTTCCTCATCCTCTGCTGTTGTCTTAATTTATCATATTATTAGCTTATTGGTCTTTCTGTGCTCTCATTTGGCTTTATAAACATAAACTCAAAGTGAAGCCAAAATGAAACTTCTACATTTGAAATTATGAATGTCATCCAATGTAGTCTAAGAGCTCAGTCCTATACATGCTGACTTACAGTCTTTCCCATTTGCATTAGTTGGACCTTCTTCTGCGTAAGAATACTACTAGCTCAGCTTGGTCAGCTATCTGGATTTATAGACATTTTGAGACTTCAGTAGGAATAACACGGATATAAGATGTACTTACATGGATCATCTCCACAATGTTTAAGGATGCCTGATACACAGCAGAAAGGGGAGCATTTACCTAACTCATTCTTCTCTGACCAAATAATAGAAGCTACTCTTTGTTCAACCAAGACACTGTAGTGCAGTGGTTAGAGTACATTTGAAAGTAATCTATGAACATCAATTTCAGTATATTTCAAATGAAGTTGAGAAATGCAGCATTATAAACACTAGAGGGAGGTATTCTTCACATATTACTTAAGTAAAAGCACCACTGCTCTAAAAGCAAAATCTATTCTCAAGGTAACCAGAAGGTCAATTTACTCTCCAACTTGATTATTAAGTCAAATGCTGGCATAATTTGGATTCCTTTCAGTTCTTCACACTCAGTTTTGATCTATGGTTATTGCACAAGACACATAGATATTAATTTGAATTACATTAGTGATTACTCAAAGGCACACAATGTTTCCACATTATAAGCGGTAGAAATGCAAGGTAAATTTTGTGCTTGTGGGACCAAGTTAAGCTGGCAAATTCCTCCAAGTACAACCATGGATGTCACTTAGGGAGGCAATTCTTCAGTAAGTTTCTTGTTGATGAAAGCAGGAAGCTTAAAAATTAAACTTAAAGTTAAAATTAAAATTAAAGTTAAATTAAAATTAAAAGTTATATTAAAATTAAAGTAAAGTTAAAGTTAAAAATTCGCAATTTGCACATTGTTGTTTTGTTCAGAAAACAGCATTTTCTAAATAAGAAACAGCATTTTCTGTGTAGAAGAAATATTCCTACACAGAAATATTAGTTCCTGTGCAGAAAATGCAGTTTACTGCACAAAATAAGTACGTGTAAATTTTGTGCAGAATAAGTCTCAAATTCATGCATTTTGTGTAAATCAAAGCAATGAACAGAGTGGTTGCAGCAGGAAGAGTGGTAGTTCTATCATCACCACAACATCAGGACTCTCTGCACTAGTTCTGTTCCATCTGGTTTGGGGTTGGTTATATTGGAGGCTACAAGAATTCCATCTGTTTTAGATTTCCCTAAAGACTGTGGTAACCACAAGAACTACAGTTCTGGCATGACCAGATTTAGCAGCAGGCAACCCTAAATAGTGTACCGATACTATCCACTCAGTGCTGAAGAAAAAGGTCCACCTGGTTCATATGACATGGATAATTGGAGATTTATGGATCCAATCATGTTCATGTTGAGGGGAAATCATATTAGTATACAGCTGCTACCAGAACAAGACACAGTTAAGTCTCAGTTAACGGAATGGAGATTCCAAGGAAGTTCCTTCGCTTGTGCAACAAATGTTTTAGGATCGGCTCTGCCTAAATAGGCATAGATTAACATAAGGTGGGCAAGCTGAAGCCTTGCAGATATTGTTAGATTGCAACTCCCATCAGCCCAAGGCAGCACAGATAATGTCAAAGGATACTGGGAACTTCAGTACAGCAACACCTGGAGGGACACAAGTTGCCCACCCTGTATTAAGGTCTTTACATGATTGAGAATCATGACACTCCCATATCTTTCCAACCTCACCAATATGAACACCCATAAGCACATTAAAAAGTAATATAGTTTCTTCCCTAATCCCTTTCCAGTTTTTGGATAAATAATAGTTGAGTACCACAGGTGCACCGCATTCAAAGCTCTAAATAACCTTCAAGAAGTACTAGAAGCTTTGGCTAGGAGAAGAGGACTTCAACTATTTTTGAAGCAAAGACACAGTGCTTAGAAAGAATTATGTTATCCACCTTTAATTATTTATTTGTCATATTGGTGAGGTAGGTCAGGTTGAGAAAGTATGATGCCCTATTGAGTTGGCTGCCTCACTGTGGACTTGAACCTGGAGCTCTTAACACTTGAATACTGTACTACTTCAGTGGCTATTTTTTATGTCATGCCTGCTCTCTAAGCCATCTTGTCCTGAAGAGTCACACCTAATTTCCTCCGGTTTCTCCACTCTTCCAAAGGTACATCTAAAAGGCCACTAAAGTTATTCATCATCACTCAAGTCCTCAGGAGTGCTTTTTTAATTAACTGATTCCTGGAAGAAGAGAAGCTGGGAAGAAAGGGAAAAAAGCATCAGATTAGCTCTTCCTTTGACCCCAGACCCCTCTCCCAAAGAACCTCTCTCATATACACTTTTGATACCACCCCTTACATGGTAGCTCTGTCTTCAATAAGGCTGCTGCACCAAGCTGGTACAGATCTTAAAGCCTCTGAACTCAGCAACAGACCACTGAGGCAGGGCTGCTTGGCTTTTGCTGTCCTTCAGAAGTTTTCTGTACAACAACAACCAACAACAATGTCTTTCACAATAAGTTTATAGAAGAGGAGTTAGCCACAAGCAAGCAGATGAAAAAGGTCCACCAATATGAGAACTATTAATTAACTATTAACTAACTCATAAAACTAGCTTTTTTCCCCCTTCCACATATTCACTGATACTGGCAAATCTGGATTCTTAATGAGCCCAAAAATAAATTAGCTGTGCACTGATTCATAGCCTAGCAGTTTTCCTAGGTACCATGTTTTTTCCTCTCATTTTTAGTCTCCATATCTACCACGTGCACAACTCTTCTCAAGCAAATGAAGAACATACACTCCAACATTTCATAGATGGAAATGGGCACGCATAAGGCCAAGCACTATCAGAATGCAGTCAAAATGGCAAAAGTTATGAGGAACAACACAACAATTAGGAGAGGCTGCAGCAGTCTGCTTTGGTCTGAGCTGATTGGGAAAGGCAAGATTGCCTTCTCCTCTTCCTCCCTCCTGAGGAGTTAATTGAATTCAACTTGGGCCATTTCCGCCCTATACTATTATAGTGTTATTATTCTACTTTCAACATCCCATGGAATCCTGGAGCTTGCAGTTTAGGGAGGGGCATTTGGAATTCTCAGCCAGAGAACTCTTTGGCCTCAGTAAACTACAAACCCTAGAATTCCATAGGATGTTGAAAGCAAAATAATAGCACCATAATAGTGTAGGGTGGAAATGGTCTTAGTTTTGTGCAAATGAGTAAGCTGAAGGCAAAGAGGAGAAAGTGGGAAGAGGAAAGAGAAACCAGGGCATTTTCAAAGCAGCTGAAAAAGTGGGAGAGTAAAAAATTAATTGGGAGTGTCCCTGCCAATTGGGACAGTTGAAGAGTATGGAATAATATATAGAGAAAACAGGACCGAATGTTCAGAGAGATACTTGCAGATTCTGTACTATCTTTGGCTTCAGTGTTGTCCACAACACTGAGAACTAGGAGAACACTGGAACACCAAGCGATTTGGAGGCTCCAAAGCAATATTGTAGAGCAGAGTGGACTATTGTGCCCAATTTTTGCCTTTGAGACCCTGCCTCAATGAGACACAGCAAATCAAGATTCAAAAATATTTTAAAAATGTATGTCTGAAAATGTATGTCTGAAATACCAGACAATCCTGATGAGTAGAATCTTGTACTGACAAAAATCTTTAAACGGGGATGCAAAGATTATTTCTTTTCCTTGAAATTTCCACAGAAAAGCAGACTTTTTTTTTTTTTAAAAAAAATGTAATTTAGGTAGAGCAAAGTATGGTACATAATTTGTACTTCTAAATACTAATACTTAATCAGTAGTATATAACCACTATTGGTAGTGTTATGAATGAAGAATCTTTATAACAGTAAAATGGAGGAATCAAGCAATACTTTTGTTAGCTTTTGGTGAACACATACAGTACAAGTGATTGATCTGAAAACAAACATAATGAAATGTTAACATTTTCTAATTTAATTTGAAATTCATAAATACATTTTCTTGGAAGTAATGGCTTATCTTATTAGAAAGTTGTCTTCTAAACTCTTCCAACCAGCTATAATACATTATCTTTGCAGTAATTTAATATGATGTTTGCAAAGCATCTGATGTATGAGACGTATGTACAAGAGAAGAAAGCAGTATCAACTGAGCCACAGACTTTATTTTTTATGTGATAACCTGATGGCAACTAAGGGAGCAAAATTCTTATCTCCAAAAATTATTATTTTTGTAAGGTTCGTACCACCACAATATACTTCCAAAGACTTTTCACAGTGGCTTGGTTTAGAGAAAACATTCTTACAAAGATATACCTACGTCCCAAAGACCATTGATAGTATAATTTCAAAGAAGCTGGCCAACTTAACAAGTCACCAGAAAAAATTAAAAAAAGGGGGGAGGGAGGAAGGTGCACTAAAAATCAGGAAAAAAGAGGACAGATATGCATTAAAATTAAACATACTAATTCCTACGTACAGAAGCACATTCAGAAGGAATTGATATAATATAAAGACATCAAGAATGCATACTATCACATTGCCATAGATTATAAAGTGACAGATAACCTGTGTGCCTGTCCAGTCTGCTGTATGGGTGTTCACTACTGACAGACAACTTCAGGACCTCCTCAGCTCTGCTCTTTTGTGATTCCTTAAACTATACCTGCACTGAACAGCTCTCCAAAGAGATACTGCCTTCAGAAAGGTGCCTGCCCCCCTAGACAAACCTTGAAATAGAGGACCATTACCACTATAACTAGGATGCTCGGCCACTTTAGAGCTAGGCCCCCAAAATGCGGTAACTGTGTCCTACAGTAGGGCCCTTTTCGCACTGTACCTTGTCACGGCAGTGGGGAGCGGCATTCGCACAAGCAGCCGCTTGCATCAGCAGCTCACGACAGCCCTTCTTCCTCCCGCATTGGCTTCCTCCTTAGCGAGACCGTCGCGCTAGCGCCCCGCTCCTTCCTTCCACAGCACAGTCTGGGAGCTGTAGGCTGCGCTGGGGGAAGGAAGCGTGACCCGCCCGGCTCACCGACACATCGCACGCAGGTAAGGGCACAAGGGCGCTGCGAGCATTGCGCGAGTGCGGGGCATTTTGGCTTAAAGCTGAAAATCAAAAATGCACGGGTGCCCCGCTTTAGCCTCGTGAGCTTTGCGCATGTGGGAGTGCGTTGTACAGAGCGGCGCTCCCATTTGCGCAACGCTCAAGGGGTGCTCGCGCTAAAAAAAAAAAATGCGAAAAACTGTTAGGAGTGGGGAAAGTGTAGCACACAAGCAGAATGGAAGCCCAATCCTCAGAGCACATCCCACAATGGCCCTCTATTTAAATTAAAAAAAAAAATATCTGAAAATGAATGCTTCCAAACCACCCAAACTAGTACAAAAACACACCCAGTTGCATTGTCTCTTACAAATGCATTGAATGTTTGAGCCCATCTGTCAAGGACCACCTGGCAGTTCCATATACTCTAGAGGTCCATTCCATTTTTATTTTGTTTTGTTTTGTTTTCATTTTATTTTTGGAGCAGGACATTCAGAATTGTGCCACCTATTTGCAGTCCAATTTATTCTGGTATTCAATAGTCTTCCGTAATTTCTACTTTTAGAAAACAAAACTATTATCAATGAACTTCACAATGTAGTCCAATCTACCATCTGTTTCATGGGCAACACAAATATTGCATAAGTATAATTTTGCATATGTTATGCTTTATGTTTGCTATGGAAATACACCACTGTGAAATCCTTATACTGAAGTAACCAATTTATTATTTTTTTTCTAAAATTGGTAAATAATTAGAATCGTAGAATCATAGAGTTGGAAGAGACCCCAGGGGCCATCCAGTCCAACCCCCCGCCATGCAGGAACACACATCAACAGATGGCCATCCAGCCTTTGCTTAAAAACCTCCGAAGAAGGAGACTCCATCACCACTATATCTTTACTGGGAAGCCTGGCCACCACTTTGCACAACATAGTGCTCCAGACCAATAATTTCTTTCAGAAATATATGGGAGTGATGGGGAGGGGATAGGGCCACCAGTACAAAATTGGTAGAGAATATTCTGAGAAATTTCTGTGAAGTAGTCTTGTTTTCCCATGGGGTGGAGAAAAAAATAATGTCATTATTTCCTCAGGAAAAAAAAATCTGAGAAATTCAAAATTGGAAGGAGGCAAACAAGTTTTTAAAACCTTGGTGAATGGTTCCTAAATCAACAAATCACTTGTATTGGTTTGTAGCCCCACTGCATTTACCCTCTTCTGCATGTATGGGTCTTCATACTAAGGAAGATGAGAATTTCATTTTTCAATTTAATTTTAGTCAGAATTTACCACAAATACACAGATTTCTTAAATATTCAGTTGGGAAAGAATATGAAGTTTCAAATGCAGGAGAAAGCAAATTTTACATATTAGTCCACTCAGGCTAGGTCTTTGGGTTTAAAAAAACTGAATGCAGAAGAATATGTAATTGACAGATCTTTATGCCAGAGCTCAGAAAAGTTAGCTGACAATGTCACTGTGGGATTCTGGAATCAATAGCCCACAAAAGGAACTTTTCCAGGCTCTGTTCCCATGTCTACCTCACATAGGTAATCCTTGGGTTTGGGTAATAGGAGGTACATTGGGTTATAGTATGAACTTTTAAAAAGCTGAACAGAAGTCTTAAAGAACATTTATACAGGCACCACCTACCATTAAATGTCCGGAGAACTAAAATTGCATTATTTTTAAGACGTGATATTGTTTTTACATGGTTACCTGAATATCTGCCATAACATTTTTCATAAGGCTAGGGCCATTTCTGCACTAGCCTGTTATAGCGCTATTATTCCACTTTCAACATCCTATGGAATCCTGGGGTTTGCAGTTTAGGGAGAGACCGGATGGATTCCATAGGATGTTGAAAGTGGAATAATAGCGCTATAACAGGCTAGTGCAGAAATGGCCTTAGAGAAAAAGTGCATCTAGGAATAAAGGAAGGATGTACGAGGAACATCCATTTCCTGCCCATCTTTTTTCACCTGAATGTTGCTGGATACAAAGGTTACATCCATTGATGATCTCAGCTAATAGACACAGTTCATCCTCATCTTTTTCTTTTAACCCATTTAACTTTTGGCTTTCTCAATATGCTAGAGTAGTGAGCTTTGTGGGATCTTTACAGTTGCCTTCCACTTTAAGTGAGTAGTTTATTAATTCAGTGGGTGTTGTCCTGTTGGGAGTGTCTGTGTCATTAGTAGTCCTAGATTTCCCACAATGCCCACCTTCTGTCGTATGTATTTAGCAAATTTCACCCTTTTTCTATTTTCCTTCATGGAAATCCATTGTCTCATATTTCCATAAACAAGATTTGATGAATTTCCAGTTACCATTGCTAGATGGAGCTGCAGCATAAAAAATATGCACAGGCACACTAGAGAGTTTTCTTGTGGGTGTGAAGAACATTTATTTTATAGAATTGTCTTCTCTACTTCAGTCTCAAGATGTCCATAAGGATTTTTTTAAAAAAAATATAAAATCAAAACAAATGGAAAGAATGTGGGGAAAGAATGATTAAACACCAAATGCAAGTTTTATGTTCAAGTTTATTCCTCATTACTTCTTAGGCAGCTGCATTACTGCGTAGACAGCCTTTTGCAATGCAATGTTAGAGTCACTTCTTGTGTTATGAAGCATACAGTTGATCTGGGCATGATTGCTGCATGAGTATTTAGAACAGGTATGGGAAACTTGTAGGCCTCCAGTTGTTGTTGAACCCTGGCTCCCATCAGCCCCAACAAGCACAGTGGAGAGTTAAGTATGATGGGATACATAATCCAACAACATTTGAGCCACATGTTCCACAGCTCTGACTAAGAAGATTTGCTGGGAGGGTTTGAAAATACCTCTGGGAAACAAGAATAAAAACTAGAACCATAGAATGAGTTTCAATGGTATGTTTGAAATAATATCAGCCTATGCAGCAATGAAGTAGAGTGGCAAATGTTTAGAAAAACAGAAGAAATGGCAGTATTTGGAAGAACTTCATTGTTCCTTTGCCTGTGCATAAAATTCATGAGCTTGCTTACAAACCTAGTTGAGGTTGCTCATAAAATCATTTGAATTCTATGAATTAAAAGGACCTAGACTAAATACATTTAATTAGAAGGAAGTGCACTAAATGTTTCTTTAACCAAAGAACCAAAGATGGTCTCATAGAGGTCCGGGCAATAATGTGACAGTAACCCTGGAGTGCATTAAATTATAGAATAGACATGTAGTTTTCTGTTCCAACCACAGGATAATGGTGTTATAATTTCTCTTCTTTCTTGGTTAAGTGGGAAATTTACAAAAGTGGAATAGAGTAGTAGAAGTAAGAAGGAATACAACTCTTTTTTTAAATAAGAAATGAGCCAAAGCATTCATAATACGTGTTCTTATCTGCATTTGTTTTAATTTTGGTAAGCTACCTTGACTTTATGGGGGAAAGTGGGAAACAAATGAGATCAACAGCAGCATCACAACCATCATCGTCACCATCACACTTTCTTATTGCTGTTTCCTGCACAAAAATACCATGCATGAAATGTGCAAAAAATAAGTCTCAAACTGCAGACAGTCTTTGAAAACTAGTAAAGCTAAAATTAATAATTCTTTCTTTCAGGATTTAAGTTAGTGAAGAATTACATCCTGTGAAAAACATAACCCTGAAAAACAGCTCAGCACTTCTGAAGCTTATTTGTGTTCAGCTACAGCTTATTTGTGTTCAGCTTCTAGGCTGCACATTAAACAGATCCAGTGTCTGTCATTTGCTCATGTCTCCGTAAAATGAAGGTGTTTAATGTAATGTCTGAATATCTTGGACTGCTTTCTGTCCACTATCTGTATAAACTATATACATTACTCATAAATGCTGCTCTTCTTTCACATCAGTCCAAACACACTAATGTGAAAGTCATTTTTTATGAGGCAAGACACCTCTGCCCATTTTTTAGTTATGCAGTCCGGTGAGGAAGATTCGGTAACTAGCTATTGTAAGGGCAAACTCTGCCTCCGTAAATTCTGCACTGTTTAACTGAAGTACATTCAAGTTAAAGTCACATTTATTTTTTGTCCTTCATAAACATTGTGCTCAGCTCACTAACATTTTCTTCTTTTTCAGATGAATATTTTTTCTGGATATGCAAAAGCATTCAGAAGAACATACAGGCAGGACATCAAAACACAGGTTGGTCCTTTGTCCTATTTTACAGAGGAAACTCTTCTGTTTGATGGTAACTTTTATATGAAGGATTGTCCAGTTGAAGTCTGGTTTAAAAGATGGAGAACCATCACAATAGAAAACAGGGAGATCTTGAGGTTGCCCATCAACTTGTGTTAAGTCAAATGAACAGCAGACTAAATGGGTGAAGAGGTCACTTGGCCTCAGTCTTCCTCCTCAAGTTGAGATGTTTTCTATTTAAATTATAGCGATTATTTTGAAAATGCATCTGTATCTATATTTAACATATGCCAAATTCAGACTCAATCTTGTTTCTTATGATTTTCTATTTCAATTCTATTTCTATTTCCATTACAGCTTTCCCCCCCTAAATTTGCATCTGTACATATATTTTAGCAAATGCCAGATTCAGGCAAATTAGCTTATGGCAAATTTATGCTCACTTTTGTTTTCTTCTGAGGAATGGTCCCTCCCCTTTTTGTTTTGTTTTGTTTTGTTTTTGTGGACATGTAAATAACCACCTGGCCAAGACACCAACCTTTTATTTGTATTGGAAAACCTCCACCTGTAGCAGTCACTATTTCTCTTTTTTTAAAATATATTACTTCAAATATTTATTTTCTAAAATATTTGTAAGTCATATTTTAAGGAAAATACCTTCACAATACAGTTTTCACACACAGACAAAAGATCAAACTACAGAAGAAATCGTATATAGGCTCACTGTCTTCTTTCTGCATCAATTTATATTTGAGATTATCCTGTTGCATTTTATGACAATTATTGCTAGCCTTACACCATAATTTGAGAGGATAAAGATTAGTAGTATGTACTCTTTTTTACTAGAATACTAAAATTTTACTGTTATATTTTTTTGAAATGCTTTTATATTGTTTAAAATTAGTGATGTTTTAATAGGTATACTCATTTAATTATCTTTTTTATCATTAAGTTTTTAGGTGTAGTTTGTTTTTAATCTATGCTGTAAGCCACCTTGGTTTTATGTTGAAAATAAGCTGGGATAGTAAACAAACAAACTAACTGAATTCTCGGCACAAATTAGCAGTTCATAACAGAGTCCATCATCTTCTCTCCTCAGGAACCATTGGTTGGCAAATATACAAAAGCCAGGTGTGAGTTACCAGAGATCATTGATTCTGACACAGCTCTTTCAAACTGACCAGTAGAGGTGATCAAAGACTTAGGCCATTTCCACACTATACTGTTCTAGTGCTATTATTCCACTTTCAACATCCTGTGGAATCCTGGGGTTTGCCGTTTAGGGAGGGGCATTTAGAACTCTCAGCCAGAGAGCTCTTTGGCCTCAGTAAACTACAAACCCCAGAATCCCACAGGATGTTGAAAGAGGAATAATAGCACTATAACAGTGTAGTGTCAAAACAGTCTTAGTCAAAAGCAAATCAATAGTACTCCTATTTTACAAATGAAAAACATGGTGTCTTAGAGATAATTTATTAGCACAAGACCATGTCAGAGATTTTCTCTTGAATTTTACTTTTTGTCATTTGTGGGGTCAGAAACTGTTGGATATCTACAGCTAAACATCTAGAGAACTTCCAATAGATTCTCACTTAGGTTTTGTCCACCTTTGGCTTAATGTACAGAGGAGGTCAGAAGGAATTACTGTTCTTCTCTCTTTTATTAGAAATTGAGCCTAACTTTATTTTACAATTATTATCTCCTGCACCGAACATTACAGAGGCATTACTTCAAACATGGTCAAACAGGTTCTAGGTCTGTGTTCTCAAAAGAGTCAAAATTACTGGCTTGTATTAGTGCAATAAGCACAGAAATTCTGAGAGGAATAGAGCCACACAATTTGTTCTGTCTTGAGATGGGACCTCCTCAGAACTGATCTTTGATGTCTCTCAACCACATGGCAAACTTTTTTTTAATTTAACCAGTATATTCTTGGCAAACTGGAACACAGCAGGAAAAAGGTTTATAATGCAAAACAGAAACTAATTTTTATATTCTGTTTGGCTTTCAAAATTCCGCAAAGCCATTTCAAGATCTCTGGAGATCAGCAAAGGTGAAGTGGCCTTTGTGATACTTGCTGCAGAAGTCCAGTCAGATACTGTACAGGCATCTGCCATCCTCTCCCAGCCACTGATTGGCTGTAAGGGCATGTTGCAGCAGCAGTTGGTCAGTTGTACATGGGAATAGGTAGAAGTGCAGTGGAGGTACTTACTTTGAGCATTCTGTCAATTAAGCACTTGTAGGATATCTCTCATAAGTTTGCTTTACAAAAGGGTTTCAGGCAATGTGTCAAGAAAAAAATGGAAATATTTCTATTCCAGACTTTCTTTCCAAACACCTACCAGTGCCAGGATTGTTCTCTTTCACAATTCCCTCAGATATATTCGTATCATTCCCTATGCCTTCCCTGAACTCATAATTTTATCTTTTACCACCATCCTGCCAGCATGCCAAAACTGTTTTCAGCTGAGAAACCTGTTTTTTTTTTTCCTTCTGTTGTTCCTTCCATTTCAGTCCTTCTTCACAATGTTTCATTTCATTTTGTTGGTTTAACTCAGAAGAGGGAAGACTCCTGCCATGTATGCTTAAAGTAGTTTAGGGCAAGAGCTAATGACTGGCCCTTGGTCATCCAGGAAACTGTAAGAACAAATGGGGATTTGAACTTGGGCCTTGACAGTCCAACAGCCTACCTACTGCACCACAATGTTCTTACAACATTGTAGCTTACTACATTGAAAAATAAGAAGCAATTGACTGTGTCTTCCTTTCCTGCCTACCTTTTGTCCACCCACTGTCTCCTGCTTTTTTCCTTTTTTTTAACCTGTTATTTTGAGGCACTATGATTTATGGTTTATGCCAGCTCTGACACACTACACAATTATACCACTGTGATCCCACTTTAACTGTCATCGTTCCATCTTGCAGAATCTTTGGATTGGCAGTTTAGGGAAGGACATTTGGAATCCTCAGCCAGAGAGCTCCTCTAGAACCTCACCAAACTACAAACCCCAGAACTGTCTGGGATGCAGCCAGTTAAAGTAGCATCAAACGGTTATACATATTACATGAAAGTAAGAGATAAAAGAAAGAGAGAAAGAGAGAGAATTCTCACTTTGTTGGTTTCCTCCCAACTTCTGTTCTCCTACATTTGGACCCATTTTCGCACTAGACTGTTATAGTGCCCTTATAGGGGCCTCAAAGGCCCCTCCCTGAACTGCAAATCTCAGGATTTCATAGGATGTTGAAAGTGGAATAATAGCACTATAATAGTCTAGTGCAGAAATGGCCCCACTCTTCTGTCTGCCACATGTCAGTTCTTATTTTTTCCCATCTGTCCATTGTATGTCTCCACTTTTAATCCTCAGTTCCATTTCTCAGAAAGATTTGCTTATTTAAAATAACAGCAATTCTCCTTGACCCAACAGAACAGATGTAGAGATCTTTTCTTCCTATTGTAATGAACACTATTTCACTCAAAACTTATTGGGGGAAGAAGGTCTACATTTCAAGAATGGGAATGGCCAGAGCCTAAAGTGGGTAGAGCTTTAGGAGTAACTTTTACCCTTACCCCATACATAGTTGGGGAGGGGTTGTGGAGGAAAGACATATTTCCAAGCAGGCATTCTCCTTAATTTATGTACATAAGGTAATTATATACCTTATATAATTTAGTCCAGCAAATTTGTACTATCAGGGCTTAGGTCACTTTCACACTGCATAGGCATAGCACCTTGATATCATGTTGACTGCTATGACTGTGATGTATGGAATCCTGTTTTGTGAGGTATTTATGATTTTCTGCCAGAGACTTCTAGTGCCTCACTAAACTACGAATCCCAGGATTCCATAAGAGGTACCCAGGAGAGTTAACATGGTATCAAACTGCTATAATTGTACAGTGTGAAAGAAGCCTGAGTAAGAAAGACCAAATAGCATGGACCAAGGATAGTGAAGAAGCACGAGGTGAACCTAGGGGTTATGACTGAATGTCCTGGAGGTCTACATTGGAACCATGGGGTGGAATTTACTTGACACTGCAATAGAAGGGTGACACATATTTATTTGGAAGTAAGTTTCAATGCATTTGAGAAAATGTGCAAAGACTCATGCTGAAAGCACCTATCCTGACCCTCAGAAGAAAAAATTAATATATCAAGTAAATATTTGTGGTGATCCATAGTCACTAAAAATTACTTGGGGGATTTAGAAGTCAGTTTTAAAATGCAATTCTGCTTTAAAAAATACACCAACAACTGGATTAGTCATTGCACTCAGTAAGAGTAGATAGGATTTTATTAAAACTCTCACAGCGGTGCGTGTTATGCATTTTTACATCCTTAGGGGTAAAGTTCTGAGGGTGATAAGTTACAGTCCAAAATATTTGGAGGGTACTATCTTCAGGAAGGCTGGTTTACAATTTTCCAAATAGCAAGATTACTCAGTTTTGGTTTGCATGCTAGTTTGGGAATTGCAGATGTGAGCCAAAGTCCCTTCCTTTAGTAGATACATATTATTGCCACAGCTCCAGAATGAGATTTGTGTTCATGGTCCATATATTGAAATCCTATATATTGAAAAGTGGTCCCAGCTGATGCCTAGAGTGCACTCTCCTTTGAGTGCACGTACACACAAGACTTTATTTATCTATTGAACATATATCCTGCCTTCATTACATAATGAAATTCAAATCCTTGTTAACTCCATCAAATTTACTGCGTTATGTGTCTTCTGAGCCCATGCCTTGGAAGTACTGATGAAAGCAGGAGGGAGGCATATACTGTCAGTAGGAGAAGAGGCAAGTAGAGCTGGTTGGATTCTTTCTCAGGCTGTCCACTCGAAATTTTATTTTACTGTACAAATTCTTTTTTGATTTCAGAACTACCTGTACGAGAGGTTCCAACCCTGTTCTCAAAGTATAAGCAACCGGATATAACAAGAAGTCACAAGCTCTCTCCACCCTGCCCTTATATGCTTTCTGGAAAATGATTAGGACATGCATAGGCAGCACTCCACACAACCAGGAACTCTGTTCCATTGTGTAATTTACATGAGTGCAGGATCAGGTCAGTAGGAATATTGCAAGTATATCTATGGATGTCCCTACAGTTGGGAGAGGGCCCTCCTGCCACACTGCCACGTATTAGCCAGATGGGGGCCACATCCTAGTGAATTGACATGACTTCTTTTTTCTTACTGAATTCTACTGTGATATGTAACATCTTCTTATGAATTTGCTGATTTGTCAGTATTACTAATAATGGATCTGTTCAGACAGCTGCTTTTTTTCATCCTTCCTTGACTGATTAGCAAATGCCTTGATCTTTATTATCAATGTCAAAGGATCAATATCACAGGGGACATCAATGAAAGAGAGATCCCTAAAACCATGCCAAAATTCATTTAATATTAAAAATGGTACTTACTTAAAGTATCAAATGACCAACTGGTGGGAAACAAGGATCAACTTTTAGAACATGTATTTGAGGCAGTGCATGGTCTAATCCACTTCCTAGTCCCACTAAAACAATAGGTCCATCTTATTGCAAGGCTCTGTTCTCCTCTCCCTCTCCTCCTTGGCTTTGTAATGGATGAAGGGCCTCCATCTTAACACTGAGCAGTTCAATCCCAGCTGCATAGCATAGCAGGTCACTTGGTTAACCTACTTTGTCAGCCTTTGTATGTGGAATCAGAGGGAGTGGTGCCATCTTGTCATTTGTTTCTGGCAGAAAAACTGTGCTGGGCAAACACTACAATGTCTTGAGACCCAGTTTAACACCCAGACAGTCCAATAAAGTCATATCAATCCAAGCCCCTAACAATTCCAAATAGTACTGTTGTAGATAACCAGTACTACCAGAGAATTTGAACCATGACTATTTGAAGATAGGAGAGTTACTCTCCTGCCTGGAATTCAAGCTACAGCTGGGCTTCCTCTTCCTACTCATACCTCATTCCCTCTTCTTCTTCTCCTTCTCCTTCTTCTTCTTCTTTCTATGTGTCTCCTATTGTGCTCCTCTTTGTGCCACTGCCCACCACAGAGTGAAAGCCTTGGGGCATTTCTGCCCTACACTGTTATAGTGCTATTATTCCACTTTGAACATCCTATGGAATTCTGGAGCTCGTAGTTTACTGAGGCCAAAGAGCTCTCTGGCTGAGAATTCTAAACGCCCTTCTCTAAACTGCAAATCCCAGGATTCTGTAGGATGATGAAAGTGGAATAATTGCACTATAACAGTGTAATGCAGAAATGGTCTTGGTGAGGACATCAGATGGAATGGGATGGAAACAATGTTGCAAATTAATTCTGTTCCTCATATTGTTCTGAGGAAAAGGCCCTAAAAATTACATTGCATTTCACTAGGAAAAATTAAACTTTACATTTTTTTATTTAAGTTCTCCTTAACACATATGCACATGCACACACACATGCAGAGAGAGAGGGAGGGAGAATGTAATTGACAGCAATGTGCTGATTCCAATCACTGCTTTTCTCTCTGATATACCTTTTCAAAATAGACATGCGCACCATCAAACATGCTATATGTCTTTTCTTTCTGTGTAAAAATCAGTCTGGTTGTATGAAGAAGACACATGCAAAGAACACACCAGCCGGGTTCTTAAAAGATCTGTCCATGATTTAACAGGACTAAGTCCTCTTTTTAAAGTTCAAGCTGTCTACCTTTTCTCTGTTTTTTTCTAAATATAATTAAAAATAAAGTCATTGCAGAATCGCAGCATACTTAATCCTCCTCACCCCTCACATAAAGTAAATATATCAAAGGGCTCATAGCCTTTGTCTGGACTGTTTGGTAACAGTAAGAGCCCACTCTTTACAGTGCAAGCTTGTTTGCCTGCAGTGTTGCTCTGCCTAAAACACAAACGAGGAACAGCTACTCAGGGCCAATAGGTACTGTGACTGAAATGACCTGTTTCCTTTCATGGCATGGAATTGTTAGCCACGCTGCGAAAATTGAAAACACAGAAGGGCAGAAGTGAAGACTGTGCTTTCCTAGAGGGACTGGTGCTGTGCATATGTCCTTTTTGTACAGAAATAATCAGACAAATAAGAGCCCATCTGAGGTGGAACTGTCTTGAAAACTATCCTGAATCAACAGATCTCAGATGTCCCTTCTGTAATCGTAGCTCTGGGGCTAATGAAGACTTCTCAGTGGGTGTTTTATTTTATAAGTATGCATGCAAAAAAGGTTCCCCTATTCTCAGAAAAGAAGTAGTTCATCCTCCACCCCTCCCCTTTGAATTTGTTTGCTTTGCATTCTAGATGCTACAGCTGATTAATCATCAAAATATTAGGGGAAGAAAGAAGAAGAGCTTTATAAGCCGTGAAGCACCTTGGCATCCATCTACTAGCTGATGGAATTGAAAACAATAATTCTCTCTCCCTCTCTCTCTCATTCTCTCTTTTAGATTGTAATCACTAGATGGCATTGTTACTCTGAAATAAAATGTGAATAATGGGGCCGCCAAATGAGATAGTTAAATTAGCAGACAATTATCCCTGTTCCGCTCCTCCTTTTATGTGATGAAACTGGTTACTTATAGCCTGCAGGATAAATTCTATAGGGTGCCTGACTCAGTCAAGGCTCCATCTTCACAGGCTCTCCCTTCCCAGATTTCACCTCAATCTGTCATACAGATTTGACACTGCACCGTTCCAACAGTACTCAGAAATGACATGTATATAATGTGGAATATTGTGCACATTTACAGCCAGATTTTTCCCCCTTAAAACATTGCTTGCTAGATTCTGGCGATCATCAGCCTGAAAGGGGAAAAAATATTAAAAGAAAGGGGGGGGAACAGAGGGTTCTTTTCATTCCATATATCAGAGGCCATCTGACATCCAAACTTCTTTTTTACAGCTATATAGGCAAATTGATATTTCTTTTGTTAAGGATGTACATAGTCCTCAAAATTAATAATCAACCATAGCCAGGGTACAATTATCACATCATATTTTTCTATTCTATGATCCCCATTAACATTTCTCAGTAAAAATCAGACTGACATCCCAATCCTAAACACACTGATGGGGAGATTTGCATCTCTTTGGGAGAGAAGTATTTCCAAATCAGCTGTTTTAAGACTAGGATATGAGGAGAAGCTTTACACTTAACAGACACTTCCTGGCTTATTTTTAAAGAGCTACATGATCAATTGAACAATTCTTTCTTTCCTGCATTAGTTAAAGACAGTGCCCTCAATTTTCTTATTCCAACCACTTCTTCTTCCATTAAAGAAATCCAAACACATTTATTTGCTTTGCCAAAAAAATCAGGAGTTTAAATACAGGAAGTTTAGCACACAAGTTTTCTGCTTTTAATTCTAGAACACCCATTTGTTCTTTGTTTCATGCACCTTTTTTCATATGTGTACTTTGCAGAACAGAAGTGTGTGCATATATTGTATATGTACACATGCACACATACACACAGGTGGCAAAGATGCTGTCAATAATTACAAATATCACTGCACAATATTTTGCCTTTTGTGAGATTTCAAAGACAGTTATTTTGGCACTCAGTGAGTAATACAGCTACAGTATACATCTTCTGGCAAGATTGCCTGCTTTTATTTGTTTTGTTCCTTTTTTAAAAAAAAACAAAACCCACCTTTGTCTTTTTGTGATTCGGAAGCGCCTTGCTTCAATTTTGTCAAAGCTCACCATATGATGCGTTCCCCTGGGTTTCTCAGCACATATTTACATTACATTCATATTTCCAGTGTCAAAAAAGTGGGAGGGAGAGGGATTATGTTGGCCCTGAAAGCTGAGAGGGTGCTACACTGAAAGAGTTAACCATTTTGATGAAACTTTCTGCATAGGAAGTGCTGTAGATATATCTTGTTCCTTGAACAAAAGCAAAAAGGTTACAAATGTGACTTCAGCTGCAGTCTTAAATGTATGCCATGAATAAAATTTCAGCTGAAATTATACTAGATATGTCACCATATGATATCTATCTGTCATCTATTTCTCTGTCTAATATCTATCTATCTATCTATCTATCTATCTATCTATCTATCTATCTATCTATCTATCTATTATCTGTCACATTCCTAGGTAAGGATTAATGCATATAGTCTGCAGACATCATTTTTATACCCTGGCTTGTGAGAGAATGACCATTGATAATTGTACTGCTGTTAAATAATCCTAGGAAGTGATCTCCCAAACTTCTTTTGATGCAGATTTTTAGGCAAATCTACAGTAAGACTCCTGGCAAATACTACCAATATTTGGTGAAGCTCTGGTAAATTACAAAAATCAGTTATATATTTTTACTATGCTATAAAGAGGTAGAGATTATCACAGAGTCACATAAAACCATTCCACTGCAAAGGAACGGCATTGCTTTTTTTTTTTTTTAAAGAGAGAGGAATAAGAAAATAAGGCACACATTCTGTTTAATTCGGCTCATATACTTTTTGGTTAGCAGAATTCAAATGTGGACTGCAACACAGAAATTATAGAACTAATCAGCATGTGAAAATTTATAAGCTGGCAATTTCCACTTGTTCACTACTTTTTCTTTTAGTAAAACATATACTTTTTTACTTAACTGTTTAGCCCAAGTCAAAACACTTAAGTGTTCACATTTTGAATCTTTTAAATTATTTTTTAAAATATATGTGAAGGGATATGTGCATTTTTTTGAAGCAGTACACGGTGCCAATTGCTTTCCACAATTGGTTTTATTCTTACAGTTAAGAGCATGAAATCACTGAAAATGTACAAAACTAGAATTGGTCATTTTTGTATTTATTTTTAAACCCTGCCTCCTAATCATTAAAACTGTTAAATGGTATGAATACAAACAGCTTTTTCAGCATATGCACTTTTAATCAGAAGAATTGGTACTTTTTCCAGGCTTAACAGATTTTTAGAAAAACAAAACAAATAAAAAATAGAATAAGAATGACTTATTTACTGGTCAGTTCTAATTTGACTAAGAATCTGTAATTACACTGAAACTTTCATCACAAGTTCATCAACTTTATTAAGATTTTTTTAATCTATTTTTTTAATTCAATGAAAGTCTTCATTATTCCTTTCTGTGCCTTTTCTGTTCTGCTAATGAGCGCCTTAGAAGAAGGAGAGACCTGTTTTTACAGATGAATTTCAGGAAGGCAATAAAATGGGGGACAACAATCTCCCTCAGCTAAAAAATGAAGATGACAGTTAATATGATAATGCTTTTGATTTGTACATGCTCTAAGTTCAGGTTAAGATACCCTAAACTAGCATGCTTAATTCTGTAAATCGAGGAGGCATGTGGAGGTGAGGTGGGGGATGAGATTCTCTGCATTATTTATTTATGGGTCTTCATGTCTATAGCACAAATTAATCATCTCTGATACCGCCAATGTAACCAGCTGCAGTTGCTCTTGGAGATTCATCAGGCTTGCTCCATTAAATACTACATACTGCAAATCAAAGTTTTCATCACCAGAGTCAAAAAGGCACAACATATTTTAGTGTCATTTCTGTTAGTCTTAACATAGCTCATTGTAAACATTAGTTTTGGACATACGTTGTGTGTGTGCATGCGTGTGTGTGTGTGTGTGTGTGTGTGTTTATTTTTGCACCAGCTTGTCACAGTGCATATCAGGAAGGAAAATCACCATAATGACAGACTCTCTAATCCACGGTGAAATGATGCCACAACACTTTTGAAATGTCTCTCTGCATATGTTGCTGTATTCCCTATAAACATATTACATTGGAGTCTATCCTATTCAGATCAATGGGACACAACATTCACTTGACCAGCCTAAGCCAGCAAGGATGACCTATGTGTTCACCATGCGGGAATAAGGGTTCTTGATGGAAGAAGGAGAAAAGCATGTTAAGCACCAGTGGATGGGTGTTGAATAATGCAACTGTGATAACAGAAGAAGCCTTCGTGATCTGGTGGTAAGCAGAATAGATTTAGGTCAGAACACAGGCTGTTAATTGACATCATAGGCCTGTGCACAAGCCATTGGCCTATCGGGTCATGAGAAACCCACAAACAGGAGTATCTCCCTCCACCACCATCACTTGCATTCCTTAAATGCTGGTATTCACAAATCCCATCTCCAAACATTTGGTGAATACACATGATCCAACAGATCAATTGACTAACCATGCAACCTTCCACATACTTGCTCTTTATTAGCCATATTGAGGCTTGTGGCCAAATTGTTTAATTTATCTAGCTTTAGCTTTTATATTTAGGAAGCATGTATAAAGTGTAATATTAATGTGAGTTGATGGGAGAGGCAGGTTTCAGTCTGAGATTCTAAGGAGCTCTCTGAGGTTCTGAAAGTATTTTGGAGGTGGGCCTGAATATTTTGAATAATTCTATAACATTTCAGGCCAAAACTCAGATTCACCACCCTACCACCACAGAAATGGCCAGTTGCCATTGCAGAGCCCTTGTGACTGCTTTGTATTGATTTATTTCACCTGACTGGCAGTGCAAATTAGATCATCAAACTTAAAGGAGTTACTAAAGTCTTTTTGATTTCGTATTGTACTTCCCTGAGATTATGACTAAGAAAGGATGCTTCAATAGGTAATCCAATAATCATACAATAAATAGTTTTTAATTACTGTTTTTAAATGTGTTGTTACTCCTCTTGAGTCCAATTATTGGGAGAAAGGAGGGATATACACTAATCATCATCATCATCATCATCATCATCATCATCATCATCAGAATGAAGATGAAGAAATCTTATGTTTTTGTTGTTGTTTTTAAATGTTTTGTTTCAAGAAAGACTATGACATTTTTATTTTTGGTTTATAGATAGCAGGAAAGAATTTGGAGTAATATGCTGTGTTTAGAAGCCATGCTGGGATCAAAGAAATATTTACATAATGCAGCTTAGTTCACATTTGCAATTGGCATGGAATGACACTTTTGTCAGTATAATGTCAAATGGGGTTAGATGGGGTTACATTGCATCACTAGACACAACAGACGTAGCACATGTAAAATGGGAGAAAAGGAAATTTCAACAAGATGTGCCTGTTCTTCTATTACTACAGCTTGAAACAATCTGTCTGTGCCCTTTCTAGAAAGTCATGACTCATGATTTCCTGAATGAAGACTCAGTACATGGAAGAAGCTCAATGTACTATATGGGTTCCATTTTATTCAAATGTAACATGTAAACATGATGTTCGCAGGTTGTAGAAAACTCTTGCCTTTGGAACAGCCACTCTGTGAAATGTACTATGTACTATGAATCTGAGATGCTAAGTGAAAGAATATAGAAGATGAAGGAAGGAATGATATACATATTTATTCCTTAGGTCATCTTAATATTATGTCTTGGGTAAAACATGTTTTCATTGCTAGACCAGTCACCATCTAGCCTTGCTACTCTGTTCATAAAGAGAAGTAATGGCATCTTCCTGTTAAGTATGAGTGGCACTAATAGGTCAAAATGTAGAGCTGTAGCAATGAGGGAAAGAAACAAGAGATTGAGTCATGGGCAATAAGCAATGAGACAGAGTTGTGGTGATGCCTGTCCTGGGACGTTAGATGAGAGAGCCATGGATTTAGCTTATTAAATACCCAGACAATGATGCAGGGGTGGGGAGGCAACAGTTGGTCAGTGTATCATGCGGTTTCAGAAACAGGAGGGGCAGCCCTACTCCAATTTCACTTATTTGGTCTCTTCATGGAACTAAGTCCTGGGCAACATCTAGAGTTCTCACACACTACAGTTGTAGGGCTATGATTCCACTTTAATTGTTATGGGAACATCCTATGGAATCCTGGGACTGGTAGTTTAGGGAGAGGAATTTAGAAATCTCAGCCAGATAGCTTTTCTGGAGCCTCTGACCAAACTACATAGGATCCCATAGGATGTTGCCATGAAAGTTAAAACAGAGTGTAGTGCTACAACTGTGCAATATGAAAGGGTCCCTGGAACTTCAGCTCTTATCAGACCATTTGAGTAAAGCAATCAAAGATATTTTGTTCCTAGATATTTTGCTGCTTGAGACAAAGGACAGAAGCAGACTGGAGTGGATGTTATTTCTCTTAGCATCTGTCATCTGAGGCAGTTGACCATTTCTAGATAACTACATCTACGGCATCTCTGCAGTCAAAACAATATTTTTGTCACTTTTTCATGTGCACATCTGCCTTTGTGCACACCTGAGTAAATTAAAGCTGAGGAAGACCCTTGGTCCAAGTGTCAGGCACAATAAAAGATTTTTACAAAATTAATAATAGTTAGTACACCACATAAAATTCACAGTGGTGACTGACCTGATCAGAGATGTAATCAGATTTATTAAGAGACGAGAAGAGAAAAGAAGAGACAAGAAGTAAAGTAATTGTTTCCTTGGGATAGTATACCATGAAAACAGATGTTGGTGTTGCAAACTTGATCTTTTTCTTCTTCTTTGTAATGCCCCAGATTCATTATTTTTATATCAGTGTTTGCATGAACTGGATCAGCAATATACCTTTATATTCAATATGCAGTAACAGCAATATTTCACAGCTCTGACTATTAACTTAATCAGCTTATCTGAGCTTCTTCCAAATTCTGTGGTGTGCCCAAAAAGTATAGGATTGAAGCAGTGGAGGCACATATATATTTATGAACTTGGAAGTTCAAAATATGTACTTTTCTCCCTGGCACTCAACCATCGTGGCTAGTATTCCTTGGCTCAAAAATCATTATCAGAACAGTGAAAATTTGTAAATTGGACACATTTTCATGCCAACCTCCACAGAACAAATTTACTTCTCTTTCAAAAAGGATGAAAGGGAATAAATGGAATGGAAGCCTACTGTCTCATGCACGTTCCCATGGCAGCATAGCAGGCTTGAGAGTCATCAGACGGTGAGGGGTGAAAACAGACACAGAGAATGGGAGATGCTGGATCTCATACATGGAATCACATCAGAGAGAAAGAAATATCCCCAAGCAAAGCTGATGTCGTGCAATGTCTGGTAATCTAACCAAAAGTGTGAGATTAGCAAAGGAGGATGCTAGATGTTCCTGATCTTTGTTGTGCTTTAATTATCCTCTCTCTGTCTCTCTCTCTCTCTGTCTCTCTCTCTCTCTCTCACACACACACACATCGTTTTTCTTGCAATTTTCATTGTCTCATCCTGTTGTCATTCTCACCCATTTGTGGATTTTCTACTCTATTTATGCAACCCCAAGTGAATTCTATTCTCAAATACTTCAGCATAACACTTATAGTGGAAGAAGTGTTTTCTGTTAATGTTTGGATTTAAAAAAAAATGCCAGACATCATTTCAGCATCCAATGTTTGGCAACATTTCACAGTATTTGCTCCTCAAAGGATGTGTTTGGTAAGCAAACACTCTCCTAGAATCCATGAATAACAGAGTTTAACTTGAAGAGATATGAAAGGTATCTTAAATTTCTAGCCTAAGTTTTTATGGCCTCCACTCTGCATCTGATGAAGTGGATTGAAATCCATGAAAACTTATACTACAATATTTTGCCCTCAGTCTCAAAGATGCTACAGGATTCCTTTGTAATTTTCTATGCTGAAACAGACTGCCAGAGTTTAAATCTGAGATGGATGCATCTGTTAATTTTTCTTTCTCTCAAATTGGATTTTTTAAAAATAAAATAAGCTCTATCCCTTCTACTTATGAAGAAATATGCAATTTGGGGAAAGTTCTTAGCAAAAATGAAATGACCAAAATTTTCCTCTGCACTGGCCAAATTCCTTGTGTGTGCAAGTGTCTTCAAGCCATCTATCAGCTTACAGCAACCCCCTGAATTTTCACAGGGTTTTCTTAGGCAAAGAACACTCAGAAGTGGTTTTGCTGGTCTACAGCACCTGGGATTCATTGGTGATCTCCTATCCAACTACTAACCAGGGCTGACCCTGCTTAGCATTGCAAGATCAGACAAGATCTGGTGCCTTTGGGATATTTAGGCCTTTTATTAGGTAAGGCTATTCCCGGCATGAGAAACATCCTATGAGTTCCACTTTCAATGAAACTGTCCAAGTAGGAGAAGCCTGTTGGCAAAAAGACGTGGCAGACCTAATTTAGCCCCAGGGATACAGGGATGCAAAGGCAGACATTTAAGACCTTAGTACCCAAAGCACTCTGTCTGGGTGAACAAATCTGCTTTTCTCTCACATTTGTTTAAACACCTCAAGTTCTTCATTTCACATTTATGGAGAAATTTGTTAATATGGACAGATCATATATATAGAGAGAGAGAGAGAAAGGGGGGGAATTTTCTCACCCATCCCTAGCTTAACTTTGGTTACAGAGAATGAATGTGCTACAAATTCAATTTTTTTAATTTCCTAAATTTCACCATACCCAGCTGAGATGCCCAGCACGATCACAACAGACTATAACGATGTAGGTCAAGACTGAAGTGATTTGTGACCTACCATTTTGAATCAGTAATTCGAAAGTGAAACTTCCTTGTAGAGCAGACTTGGGAGGACCCTATGTCCATGGGCTATATGTGACCCACAGTGTCTCCCATCTGGCCGCCAGCCAATTCCCTGACCCTGTCAGTTCTCTCCAAATTCTCCCTATCTCCTAATCCATGCTCTGTTTTCCATCTATCTTTTCCTTCTCCTTTTTTAACTGAATGTTTTAACTATATCTTTTCAGAATACTGTAAGCTGCCATGAATCCCGTTTGGGAGAAAGGCTGGATAAAGTACAATCAATCAATACCTTTCCCTGCTCCCTGCTGGCAATTAAGCCCCCCCCCGATCATTCCAAAGCCTTTCTGTGCTATGTGCATTTCAGTGAGCAAGGGGCTCCTGCAGCTGTTATCTCCCATTAGTTGCTGATTGGTGCAAAAGCCTGTCCATGCTGAATGCCTAGGAAAAACAGTGAAGCAACCATAGAAGGAAAGATAATTTGGTGTAGCACCTCCGGGCCCATTCACATTAACAACTATAGCATTTTGATTTCACTTTAATTGCCATGGAGTTTATAGTTTGGTCAGAGGCAGTAGAGGAGTTCTCTGCTAGGGGGTTCTAAGCACTCCTCCCTAAATTACAAATTCCAGGATTCCATAAGATGGGGCCACAGCTCTGCAAGTGAAATCATAGTCCCATAATTGTGTAATGTGAAAATTCCCTCTGTGCTTCATGAATTCTTTGCCAAAGGGAAAGCCTATTAAGCCCCAGAGAAAAAAACGAACCTTTCTATGCTAAACCCCTAATATCTATTTTTATAATGTACTAGCGTATTTACCTGGCATTGCCTGGGATTTTATTTCCCTCTTAAGCACTCACCAAACTGTCTTCTCCAGTACCTGTAACTTTTCCCCAATGCAATCTGTATTTGTAGTTGTTAGCATACGAAGGCTGGGTTCCTGCAGGAATACACTTTCCTCTCCCTTGCTGCTAGGCCTCATCTCCAGAGCAACCAGCCTATAGCAGTACCTATAACTTATCCCCATAGTCCCCAGTCCAATCTGTGTTCTCTGGAAACATTGATGTATTGGCTTTTTGTGGGGGGGGGGGCTTTCTGTTGAATTTGTGCGATGGCTTTACATTTTTTCTGGAAGCATTTTTTGTTTTGAATTTCAACCCATACAATCTACTGTGTGAGGCAAGAAGACCTTGTAACTATGTTGTGTATGTCATTTTAATTTTTCTCATATATGCCTCCCAAATGTTTTCTGGCATCTTTATTGATGGTAGGCCTCATCTCCATAGCAACCGGCCCAAGGCCCAAGAACTCTCGGCTGAGAACTCCAAAGGCCCCTCCTTAAACTGCCAACCCCAGACAGCCAATCATATGAGGTCTTCTCGCCTCACACAGCCAATCATATGAGGTCTTCACCTGCCTGACATGGACAAACAGACAAACGTGCAGACAAACATTGACTTTTATATAGTAGATTTACAGATCCAAGAAGCAGAACATTGCTGTGCTTCTTTTTTTTAAAAAAAAAAGCTGTAAACTACCTTGTACCCATGACCTCCAATGACAAATTAAAGAAAGTAAGAAAATAATAAGTAGAAATGACAAAACATGGCTCCACTTATTGCCTTCCAGAGGGCTCAAGATGGCAGACATCTATGGATTTCCCTCCATACTTTGACCCTTCTAAGAACATCACTGTGAGAAGAAGCATTCACAGGTCACCTTCAACACAGATACTGTCTGTGAACATGTGCACAGGGATTCTTGTTTCACATACTCATAAAATTATTCTTATATAGTGGGATACATCTGTTCATACAGTGGTTTCTGAGTTTACACTGATACTCAAATTTCTTGATTAACAGCCAGTATGGCATTTGAGGATTGGAGGTTTTGTGTCATATCATTTTGTTGTTGTTGTCAAAAAAGAACAATTATTTGTAAAGTTACTACTGCTACTCTCCACAGAAATAAGTCCTCACATATTCAGTGTGGGTTGCATAGGATTGGGTCCTCTGGAAAACATACTTTTTTTTTCTAGGAAGAAAACCATTATAAATATATGCAGTGTTTAATGCATCAAGTGTTTAGCATTTTTAATTTTTATATGCATCAAGTGTTTAGCATTTTTAATTTTTATATGCATCAAGTGTTTAGCATTTTTAATTTTTATATGCATCAAGTGTTTAGCATTTTTAATTGATCTGCCCACCAAGAATGCTACTGTCAAATTTTAAACATGGTATAATACAAAGTAATGGACATTCAAAAATATTTGTTGGCAGTAAGTTATTTAATAAGATGAGCAAAGAGGCAGTAAAGCAATAAAAACCCATGCAAATAACTATACAATTTAACTATACTAACAAGACAAAGCAAAAACAAGGTTGGATGGAGTCTGATAAACCAGGTAGCTTCCTAATGCGCTACCCAGCCTTGGGCTAAAAAAAACTTGTAGGCTTCACTCTTCCACTCCCTGGCTTCAGAGTTGCTCCTGCTGTATGACTGCTGTACTGAGGTTATTAGTCAAGTTATATCCTCTGCTCTCTTCTTTAGCTGGTGCTTGTAATTCACACAGTTTCCTTGAGCTTTCCTCAGTCTCTTTCCTATTTTTCATCTTCCATTATCCCCCCAAATGTCCTCATGTACACACACATGTACATACAAATCCTGATCAGAATTTCCTATAGCAGCTCCTTAAGGACAAAAAGGGTTATACTCCATGCAAGGTGTAGTAGGGCTAAACTTACTTACATAAAAAGAACATCTGTTCATCAGCTCACATTAGCATGCACATGTTTCTACCCAGGTATAGCTAAACATGTGATCTGTACCCTGGATTTAAGAGGATTATTCTACCTGGGTGCACATCAGGACTAAACATAGCTACAGGGATTTTCACAGATATCTGAACGTACAGTGTGAACACCCCTAGAGTTATTGGCCATCTAGTCATCTAGTGACATATGCACTCAAGCTGCAAAACTGAGAACCTGATAATATCTTTACTAGTCGGATTGATAATCTAGTACTATAGTGCCACTGTAAGTTCCAATAAGTTCCAAAAACACCCTCTTCCTTCTTGTAAGTAACTCGGGCCATTTCTGCACATTTCTGCAAACCCCAGGATTCCACAGGATGTTGAAAGTGGCGCTATAACAGTCTAGTCCAGAAATGACTTTGGAGCCGTGTCTTTCTTTAGGCAGTATTTAGAGCATGACACTAATGAGCTCAGTTTAACAAGCAAAAAAAGACGGAAGAGCAATGTTGATTCAGGCAAAGAACCTATCTAATCAACCATTTTGGTCACAGTAGCCTATGGGGAACCAGCTGGAGGGATGAGAATGTAACTGCACCCACCATTTTGTTTCCCTAGTAACTGATATACAGAAGTACACTTCCTCTGATACTGGAAGTGATATATAGTCACCCTCAGTGGTAGCCAATGATGGCTCTGCATAAATTGATGTCTGCAATAAGCGAAGAACTGCATGTATGTGGTGTACTGGAGGTGCTGAATCCTTTGTCACATATTGTATCTGATGCCAGCCTATGATGCTGACCATGCTAAAAGGTAAACGTTAAATTGGTTCCCCAATCATCACAAATGGTTGATGCTAACCACATAAAACGTACATGTCCAGTCTTCTGTCTAACTATCTTTCTGACTCTAAACTATAGGTACCTCTGGAGTTAACCTTAAGTGACTCTGAGAACACCCACCTGCATTTCTTCCTGCTTTAAGTGTTCAGTCTATTTATCCCCACACATGCATGCTATTCAGATCCTCACATTGATTTTAAAAAGAATGAAGGTCAAGTTGTAAGCAAGGCATACTTGTCTATCATCACTAATTTTAGCATAGTGTACTACAGTCTCTGTATGCCGTATAAGCAAACATTCCATTATTTACCACAAGCAAAACATAATTCCTTGATCTGGCATAACATTTTAGATTGTTTTTTTTCTCCTTGAATGTTGCTACTTATGTTAGTTTTGGGTTTCTGCCAAGATTTATGAACTTGCTAAAGTATCTTTTATGTATTGGCTGTCTAAACTCAAGACTGGACGCCTGAGGTTACTTTTATATAGCCCCTTCATTCCTCATCATTGGGGTTCGAGTCAGTGGGAAACCAAAACAAATTGCACACAAAATTACAGCTTTACCTGTGGGAAGGAAACTTTTGAATGTTAATTTGTTGTGAATGTGCTGTAATATAATGACTCAATCTGCTTTTATCTTCTGTTTAAACAAAAAGCTACACAGCGAGAAATGCCATTTCTCTCCAGCATTATTAAAGGTGTGCAGAACGTAAGTTTCCTCCTTCACAGAATTTGGAGACACTATAAAATTCCTAAAATCCAGGAGAAAATCACTAGTGCAGAAATCTGTACAGGCTCCCACATGTCACTGCAGCATGGGACAGCTGCTCACATAGGAAGCTGCCTCAAACCAGACTTCTTATTCATCTAGACCAATACTGGCTACTTTGTTCTGACCTCTGGTGACTTTCTAGAGTCTTGGGCAGGAAATTTTTTCATCTATTTTTTTTTTATTGTGGGTGCATTATCCTGGTGTATTTTTTTTAAAAAAAAAAATCACTTGGGTAAAACCATGGTACAATAAAGTTTTAACTAACATTTGTGAGAAAGACATGGAGCATATCTACACTATAGAGTTACGGTAGTGGTAGTTCTATACCATTTAAATGTCATGGTTCCATGCTATGGAAACCTGGGGATTGCAATTCCATTCTCCTGATCTACAGCACTAGAAATTCACAGAGAATTGTAATACCTCACCAAATTGCAAACTCTGATATTCCATAGGACAAAGCCATGACAGTTAAAGTTGGAGTGAATTGCTATAATGGTGTAGTTAATATTCTGTAATTGTGGCATAGAAGCTACATTAGGGTTACATGGAGGATTACACATTGATTATGGCCCTTTCCATACCGGGCTATTAAAACGGCGCAGAGCGACCTCCGACAGGTCTTCTGCACCATGGAGTGGACTGGGGCGGACTACTTTTTGTAGTTCTGCACCTCAGTCCGGTTCGGAGCGACCGGAACTGGTAGCACAGCGTGCTTTTTAAAAACCTCTTTTAAGAGGTTTTTAAAAAGCACAGAGCGTGCGACTCCATGTTGCTCCATCGCCGCACTCCGGTGCAGATTTGCAGACGCACACTAGTGCGTGCCTGCAGATCTGCCAGGGGCGGGCTTTAGGCTGGTGAGCTTCTCCAGTTGGTGGAGAGCCTCCACCAACCAGAAGCCACCATTTTGGACGCTGGAGCAATGCGGAGCGATGAGCTCGCACTGCTCCTCGTCCAGACGGACTCACCCGGATGCTGAAGAAATCCGGAGAGTCCCGTTTTTGCACGGTTTCTTTCCCACGTGAGGAAAGGGTCTATGCCACACAACCTGAATTGAGTGCATAGCTGAACGTGGAAGTGAATGCATAACCAAATTTGCACGCACACCTCCATTGCATGATGTACAATAGCAGTGCACGTTCAACAGTTCTGCAACCTGGATACAGATGTTCCACTTGGGAAAAATGTGTCCAATCATTTCTATAGGGAAATTTACATAAGACACCAACATAATTGTGTACCTTTGTAAGCCCCTCTCCCTCAATTTTGGGAAATAAAACCTTTGTAAATTTTTAGTTAAGAGAAGTATGAAAATGCCATTGAAAAATGCAGAACAGTCTTGTAAGCTCATCTGGCAGAGATCAAATTTTTGATTTTTTTTTCTTTCTCATGTGCAAGATTGAAATAAATGAAGATACAAAAACCTCTGATGTATTTGAAAAGCTGGATAGCTCTACAGATACCAAGCAATATCAATGGTAAGGTTATGCATACATAAATTGTATGAGAAAATTAGGGGGTGGGGGAAATAAACACCATATTACCCAGTTGTTTCCTCTTTCATTTTGTTACATGAAAATTAGCACTGAATGCAAGCACACAGCAATATCTACTAGTGCAGGCTTGGGAGATCTGCAGAGAAAAGCCACACATCTTAAATATTCCTTAAAATGTGAGGGAAACATATAGAGAGTAGTTAAAGCACTTCTGTCATCATCAGACATTGTCAGAAGGTGAGATATGCTGCAGAGGAAATTCACAATAACTTTGACACCTTGCATCATGACTTGAGATGTTGCTGGGTGCTGGACAGCAGGATAAATGCTTAATGAATGTCTCCACTCTAAAAGATCACTGAGATAAGATCTATATGAGTTATCAAGATAGACAACAAACTTGCCTCTCCTTTGGAATTTAATAAGATGGACAGACTTTAACTTCATATCCCTCCCCCAAGTATTTTCTGCCATTTATGGCCATCTCATCTGGAGTGATAAGGGAAAGATTTGCCCATGCAAAATAATATTCTGTCACTAACATTTGATATCAGATAAAAAGATTTATTGAAAGAGGGAGCAGAATCTCAATTCAGTGGCCATGTGAGATCGCAAACCTATAACCAGGGCCAAACAATACGTGATGCTGGAGATGCAATTAGAATTCACTAGGGCCAGGTTCCACAGGTGTGGATTTACTAAAAGAGCTGCTTTCATCAGTGGAATGGCTGGTGGGATGGAATTTTTGTTTTCCCCAGCACCTTATTTATCCTCAAAATATATTATAGGCAGCCCTGAGAGTCAGGGTTTTTTTTTATTGTTGTTGTTCGTTTTTTATTTTTTTTGGATCAAATTCCAGGCAGGAGAAGAAAGTCCATACCATACAACTGCCCTAATTCTATTAATCCTCAACCACCTCACTTTTTGGGCTGCTTTAAAAATATAGGAATGGATACTGAAAAGCATGCCATATGAATCAGCTGAAAAAGGAGACTAGGCTCCACGTGCTTATTGATAGTCAGAATTTATTCTTTAAAAAAAGCCCTATGTGTTTCAGCCTGTACATAAACTGATTGGCCTTCCACAGTGGCATTAATTTAAATCAAACCAACAGCAGAAATTTCTTGAGTTGCAGATACACTCTCTCCATTAGCTGGGCTCATAAGCTTAAAAATTCTGACCATCAATAAGCACATGGAGCCTAGTCTCTTTTTCTGCTCCTTTTAAAATGCCCCAGTTTTCCTCTCTTCCTGTACTTTCCCCCTTTCTTACTTCAGCTGCCTCAAACTGAGTTCAAAGTGTAAAAGTAGTTTGTTTGCACTAAATCTTGTACTTCCCAGTAAGTGAAAGCAAACTCCTATACCCTTTCCTAGCTTGTCTATCCTTCTTCATTAATAACTAATGTACCATCTAAGCCACATTCTGATGTTACTGGGCCACAAATGTTCCAGTTTTCATTTGTGAAATGTTGGAGGTTATGAAAGTCCCTTTGCCTTAGCCACTGCCTATTAATACAACATTGGATTCTGAGGAGTAGAATGGGTTGTTGGAACTGAACAAGCATACAGCAACATGCAGCATGACTATAGGAGACACTGGTGATGAAGTCAAACAGTTTGGACCTTCTTGTTTATATGTTCTAGTGCTGACTGATACTTTTTATGGTGACTTCAGCTGTAGGCTCTTCTCACAATCCTCTTTCAAATTTCTCCCTAGTATGTCATGTAGTAAAGCGTAGCATCCTAAATGATTATCTTATCATTAGATAAGGTTTATCTAACACATACACACACACACAATTTTCTTGCACTTTCTCCAAAGCTGGTCTGTGAGCTTTAATCACAACTGCGGTCTTGTCCCTCCTTTACATCTTTCTCCCATGTTTCTTCTTCCATGAAAAAAGCAGTGGGGAGAGATGAATGCTAGGAGTATAAGCAGATTCTTAGCTAGGTGTTTGTCTTTTAAATATGCTTGTCTATGACCCAAATAAACTTCATTCATCCATTCAAGCTGGGTGCTGCCTCAGGTCTGCTCATGTGAATTTGACTGCCCTTGCTCTGGAAACACTTGGGCTTTCCATTTTCAAAGCACCAATATGAGGCCTAGTCTGGAAAATATTCGTAGTCTAGCAAGGTTCATCCTACATAATGCACCAGGCTGAGGGATCATTTAATTTTTTTCTAGAATCGAAAGAAGCACTGAGCAGTTGTAGCAAGCCACCATCTGAATTTTACTATGATGGCTGTTGATCCCACCATAAAAGGAATAGTGGTACATTTTAAGTATGGTCATCTTTCCTGTAAAGGAATAACTTTGGAAACAAGACTAAACCATCCTATAGGATTTTTCCCAGGAGCATTAGTCTCCTTCGTCAACTACAGCCGTTGAGAAGGCAAGCAATAGTGTGAAGCAGTATGAGATGTCTAGTTTGAACATTAGACATCAGAGCCAACAGACACTAGTGTGTGAGAGACATTTGGAGAGGAACATCATATAGAGGTCTTCAGATTCGGATGACAGAAACCTCTGAGGTAAGAAATGTGATTGGAGTGCCTGGGCATAACAATGGAATCTAAATATAGTGGGCACAACAAAAACAGAGCTTTATTGGACTTAATGGATCTACTTCACTGATTTAATGTGTCTACTCTAGTTGGGACTAACCAGTAGTATTTAGACCATCGACTGGATTAATGCTTGTTTAATTCATGAATATTTGGCCAAAAAAAAAAAATCTTTATTGTATGTTTTCCTGTTTTTTCTATGTTATGATATACTAAAAAATTATAGCAAGCAAACAACTGGAAAGTACCAAAGCATTTTCCTTGTAAAACATTAGAAACCATTACTGAAGATGGGATGTTCATTCCCATAACTATCTGAGATTAATAGGTAAGATTTTGCATGGAGAAAACTTTTGTTCAAGGAGACAAAAGAGAAATCTCAAGTATAAAGGGATAAAAATTATAATTTTCAGTAAAATAAATATTTCCTTTTTCACTAAGGATACACTCCTTTTTATTCTAAAGATGTTACTGATTCAAAGGATGGGTGTTGAACACTGAAAGTGGAATTGAGATCTCAACACATCTAAAATACTTTACTTCTCCATGAAACATTCTTTTGGAGCTTCTTAGTGCTTACTCATTTAAAGGTAAACTTTTCTTGGGTTGTGTCTCATGTCCATCATTGCTTTCTTGCAGCCTGTAAGCCTTCCTTTTCTCTATTAGAAGCTCTTAGCATCTTCAAAGTCATATCAAAACACCGTTTGTTCTGGCCTTTGATTTCTCCTACACAGAAAATTCAAAGTCTACAAATCTATGTGTGAGAGAAGAGAGAAGGTACAGGGAAGGGAGGGCATTTCACATATTATGTGGTCATTTGTCTTTGAATGTTTTAGAGCCTGGCATAAGTACTTACTTTCTAATAAAATAAATTCTTACACAAATTGTGTTTATCCAGTCTTTCCAGACTATTTCTTTTACTTCATAAATGCAAATGCACTGAAATATAACTGTAATTTATCAGTTCCCTTTAGAAAGGTGAGTAGTATTTGTTGCCTTTTAAATAAACCCATTGCTTCAACCTGGTAGATTTCAAATTCTTGATGGAAAGGGGAACATTTGTTTCAATTAAGATCCCTCCTTAATGAACCCCACAAGTGAATTTGCACTTCAGATTAAATGAATGGCTCACAGCTTTGCATTACATATTTTACTAGAGGGTGTACCTGTATCCTAGATTTGTCAGATAATGTTACTATGAAATCTAAGTAACGTGAAATTGAACATATTATTTAAGGAGATTTCTACAACTGCTTCACTCTTTCTCACTAGCCTTTCAGCTTTACATTTCAGTGGGCTTCTGTCACTATGTTCTGTCACCGTGCTGTTCTGCCACCTTTGCTTCTCACTTGACCATGAGCCAGGGGGACAGGTACCGCCTACTATTTCCGCTACTAGAACACTACTAGGTTGTTCAAACATGCCTTCTTATTGAATTAAGATCTTCCCTTACTTGTTAAACAATAGATGCATGTGAGGAAAATGATATCAAGAAATCCTTCTCTTTCAAGTGGTGTCCCAAATAAAGGTAATCTTCCATTAGGTGGTAAAAATCCAGTGCTACTGGGAACATTATAGCAGACTGGACTTGGTAGTTTTGGAACTTAATTCTGACTTTAATATTTTTTCAGTTCTCTATTTTATCTCCTCCCATTTTTGTTTCCTTCCAAACATTCTGCTCTTATGAGATGACCAATGGGAAATTCTTAAATAGTTTCAGAATTGATATGTTCTGATAACCTAATTATTACCTCTCAACTCAGTGAAAGACCTATAGTATACAATTATATGCTGATGGCAGTCTCTTCTAAATAGCACCTGGTGGGAGTCTGGTTGAGATGTAGAATTTCATTTTCTGAAAGCAGTAAATCACTGAGGCCCTTATTTGGTTATATTTGCCCAACTTCCTGTATCACAGCATGCTTAATTTAATTAATTCTAACCTATCCTTTTCATTTGTAGAGGTAATGCTAATTGCAGTGACACCACAGCAATTTATGGCTGATTATTCTATGGCCCTAAAATGCCCTCACACATTTCTCCTAATGTTTAAACCAACATTTCACTCCCATGGCTTAATTTCATTAATCTGGAAGAACAGGACAAGGGAGGAAGCCACCTTCAAACCAGTCACCTTATGGGAAACATTTCCTTAAATAATTCTAGACAAGAATCACATCTTCCTTCCTGTTTTTTAAATTATTTCTGTCCTTATTTGGGGGGGGGATCTTTTATTTTTATAAAATATTTTTATTAACGTACTAACATATACTTAACCATAATATAATATAATATAATATAATATAATATAATATAATATAATATAATATAATATAATATAATAGGGGTCTTTTTAAAGGCAAGTACCCTAACACCTACATAAGCATTTTCTCTATGCAGGTCCTATGGAAACTTTTGTTTGGTACACATCGTAATATGATCCAAGATAATATATTTCCTGGACTAATAATCAAATCAGGATCTAACTATTCTTTGGTTTCCATCTTCTCTAAATTTTGGGAGGTAATTCTCTGCTTAAAAAAAAAATCCCTAAAATGCTGACCTTAGGGAAAATTGTGTACAAAAATACATAGCTCAGGGGAAATAGCTACAAGAGAGCATATATTAGGGGAAAGTGCTTGCAAAATACCTACATTAAGGAAAATTGCATACAAAATGTGTACATCAGGGAAAATGTCATGTGTAAGAGGAAAGTGCAAAAACTATGTTAGGGAAAATGTGAACGACAATGCAGACACATGTTTGTGTCTGTGGAAACGCATATGGATATTCACATGGATTCAAAATAATTCACAGATTAATAGGGAAACAGTGAGGTGCAAACCTGTACTTGGAAAAAAAGATGGAAATGCTATAAAAACCAATATGGCCATCCTAAGCATGGCAGTCCAAAGTCTAAGAAATGAAGTCTCCAAAACCTTCTTTCTATGATTCCCCCCCCCAAAGCTGTCTTCTGAACTTTCTCCAGTTTGTCTACATTGTTTTCAAATGTGTCACCACTATACATATTTGATGTGTGAATGGCACATAACTTTAAAATGATACCCTCAGGTATAATGTGACTATATCTGATCTTCATGTTGGAGTCTGAGTAAATGATTGTTTATTGCTTTCAGCCTTCATTGAAACACACTTTTCACTGGCTATTGTTTTCTGCTTCCTAATACCCTCAGCAATTTTATTAAGGGTTTATTTACAGGAATATTGACAAATGCATAACAGTGTGAACTGAAGTGGATCCAAAGTTTATTTCTTTCTATTTTATTTGACCTTGTTAAAGTGAGGAAACAATTATTCTCTCTAAAATACCTATATGGGAACACTTTCCCCTTTGCATTTATATGTTAATAACTCAGAATTATATGGTCCTTATTTAGCTCTTTACATGGATAAAGCAATTCTCAGCACTTTTAAATAATTCATTGAAGGCTTTGCTGCAGGGCTGCTGTGTTCTGAAAATTATACAAATTATATGATTGAAAGGAATGATGCAGGAGTTTACCAACTTCTTTTTCCAAAGGAAATTGATATACACGTCATGTTGGATAAAGGCTAGATTATAGTAGGTACAACATTTTATTGAATGAGTTGTTAAAGCAGAGGAATAAAAGAAATGTAATACATACAGCATAGCACCTGCTTTGATTCTGGTTGAAAATTCAATTCAAGTCTTCCTGCATGAAAAAAGGGCTATTACAATTCATACTCTTACCCTGAATTGTAAAATTTTGCACCTAGTTTTGCAATCAGTACATAAAAGTGCAGTAGATTGGAAGTTTTAGAATGAACAGTGGGGCAGATATTATTATTGGCAACTTCTTTCTCACTTTCAAAATCAAATATATAAACCCTGTATACTTAAAAAACCCAAAATATCCTATTCAGTACTTCTTTATATATTTGCAAATGAATAAATAAATCCACTTTTTGTATATCCTTAACAATGTACTGTGCCACTGGATCTCAATCATGTTCCAAGGACTGTAGTGAAAGGACATCTGATGAACTCAGATGTGATGGCAGGAAATACGCTTATTATTGTCTAACACATCATTGGTTTTCTGGATATGCACACTTGTGTAAAATTAATATTGACAGTGCATAGATGTGTTAGCCAAAGTTCATAACTAACCTGTCCATTGCAGAACACACAGCACAATTTGTACCTTTCTAAGAGACACTATTGTTTTGCAGAATGCAATTGCACTGCATGCTGTTTTGTTCTCAGAAAGAACATTTGTTGTTCTCAGACCATATGTTTTCAATACTCCCAAGTTTTGTTGTTGTCAACTACCATCAAGTCAACTTTGGTTTATGGCAACCCTATCAATGAGAGACCCCCCCCCACTCAGTCATCAACAGCCCTGATCAGGTCTTGCAGACTCAGAGCCAGAACTTCCTTGATTGAGTCTATCCATCTGTAATGATGGCTTTTTTCCTACTGCCTTCTACCTTAACAAGCATTACTGTCTTTTCCAATGAGTCATGCTTTTCTCGTGACAGTTTCACTTTAGTCATCTTCACTTCTAGAAGAGTTCGGGCTTGATTTACTCTAGGACACATTTATTTGTGTTTTTGGCTGTCCACAATATCCACAGAACTCTTCTGCAGCACCACAATTGGAAGGAACTGATTTTTTTTCCTATTAGCTTTCTTCATGTCCAGCTTTTACAACCATACATAGAAACTGGAAGTACAATGACATGGACCATCCTAACTTTAGTATTCAATGATATATCTTTACACTTCAGGATCTCCTCTAACTCTTCCATAGCTGCCATTCTAAGTCATACTGTTCTTCGATTTCTTGACTGCAGTCTCCATTCTGATTGACTGAGCCAAGGTATGGAAAGTCTTGAACTATTTCAATGTCTTTGTCATTTACTTTAAGGTTATGTAAATTATCTGTGGTCATTATTTTGAATGTCTTAATGTTCAACTGTAAACATGCCTTTGCACTTTCTTCCTGGACTTTCTTCAGTAATCATTCCAAGCCTTTGCTATTCTCTGCTAATAGTATGTTGTCATATGCATATCTTAAATTGTTGATGTTCCTTCTTCCAGTTTTCATACCTTCTTCCTCTGAGTTACTTACAGCACAACACTGAGTTCTTAAAAAACCTACAACTCCATCCTAGCTATTATAAACACTAAAGTTTTTTACACAAATATTCTCCACAAAGCTCACAGGCACATTTTGTGGGAACCCAACAGAAGGCCTTCCAAATGGTTTTCATTGGGGGGATAGATTGTCCATCTCCATGATAACTTTCCACAGACAAGATTTTTTAATTCAGTCTTTGGACTTCTTCTCACACAGCTTAGGTAGTAGGGCTGCATTTGCTTATAGCAATCTCCCCCCTCCAAAAAAAGGCACCACCCAGCCCCATCCCAAAAAAACTCACCTAATACCTTTCCACAATTGTTTATCTGACTGCTGTCACTGAGATAATACATAACATATGAGATAGTACTTAACACATCTCTTCTCCCTTGCTCAGATGTCTGACACAAGTAGTCTTGAGAAACATCATTTTCCCCAAGGGCTACTTATGCTGACAAACAGAGAAGCAGGGGAAAGAGCTGTGAGCATTAGGAACCCCAGGATTTCTACTTCCAATGCAAGAAAAGGAAGTGTTGGCAGTATCAGTAATTCCATGTTGTTTACCGTTTGGATCATATTGGCCAAGAGCAAAATACATATGCCATACTCTTCTGTTTGGGAGGGACAGTCCTGATTATCCTTCATCATCCGATTTTTTCAGCTGCTTTTAAAATGTCCCTATTTCTCTACAACCTTCCCCCCACCTGCTTCCTTTTTTGTCTTTGGCTTACTTCAGTTGCTGCAAATTGATTTTAAGATGCAAAAGTAATTTGCACTCAATCAATTCAGCATGGAGAGGAGAAAAGGATGAGTTGGCATTGCACCCTTCCCAGTATTCTCAATCAAAAGCAAACCTCTGCAGCCTCTCCTAATTTGTCTGCTCTTCCTCATTAATAACTTTGCCATCTCAACCACACTCTGGTGTGGCTGGGACACACACTTTCTGATTTTCATATGTGAAACGTTTGAAGATGTGCATATACCAGTGGGACAGATCTCTACCCAGGCTGCCCTTGCAGTTCTAGCCTAGGAATCCTGCCAGTCATCCTGCCCTTGCTTCCCCACTTAACCTTTCTTTGGATTGGGTTTCAGGGTTTCAGAGTGACTCCTTAAATGTGGACTTGTGGCTATGCTCTTGTGTGGGTTCTGTATTAGTATGTGTAGCCTGACTCCAATGCAGGCTTGATACAGACAATTGGAGGCAGTTTTAAAACAAAACAACAAGAATAGGTTTATTAAACATAGTAGAACAATACATTAACCTCTAATATTCTATTCTTTTAGGTGACCCAAAACCACAGATAGTTCTCCCTTTTAACTGATTATCTGGATCCTACTCAGTCCATTCTCTTTGTCAAATCTACCCATTTCTTCAAATCCAAAACCCTATCAGGCTACAAAACCCTGCCTGTCTCTGTCAGAAGAGAAGAGTTGAATTCAAATACCTTTGAAATAAGATGGCTTTCTTAGAGACAGCTATCTGAGTGATTTAAAATGGATAAAAATTGTTTGGCTTTAATATAGAAAAATCAGATTTTGAGAATCAACTGTATCTTGTTGATGAACATTGAATAACTCTAGCCTCTCCCAAATTATATTTAACACAGAGAAAAGTATGATCACCATATTCAACCCACCATGGATTCCTTTGAGGCATTAGAGTTCCTTCACGCATGGGTGGCTGGTGAGTGGGGTGGCTGGTGGGGCTTACTGCCACCTCCACTGCTGCCCCACACCATTTTTAATAGGGACTTACAAACCTTGTTTGCAGTTTTTCAGTCTCACAAGGCTTGCAGTCCCTATTAAAAATGGCATAGGGAGGCAGCAGAGGTGCCAGCAAATAATCCATGAATAATCAAATCCACAAAAGTTGTAAAAATAGTAAGCCCCACCAGCCACCCACTTCTACCTTATGAAGGAACCCTGGTGCCTCAAAGGAGTCCATGGTGGGTTGAATATGGTGATCATACTTTTGTGTGTGTTAAATATAGTTTGGGAGGGCCTGGAGTTATTCACAGTTTTTCCACTTTCACAGGGGTCCTGTGCCCCGCACGCTAGCGAATGTGGAGGGATGACTGTACTTTGGTCATCTTGACCACAATCTGATGATGCTTGTATGTTCCCATTTCACCTGTGAAATGTTGGAAGGTAAGTTTAATGGCACTGGTTTTCTCCCCATATAGGGCCCATGATGCAGGAGCCTGAGAAGTGATCCCATGGGCATATGTATGGGAGGACATTCCCTGTCTGAACTGGGACTTGTTAACAAGAAAGGCAAAAGGAGACCCAGATTGTCTCAGGACTCAGTGGTTTGACAGCCAGTTCTATAGGATCAGCAGCTAAACCAATTTATCACAGTGGGCTCCCAAACAGCAATAAAATATAAATATTCTATTCAATTCTGGAGTTCACAGACAGACGAAGCTATTTTATATGATTTTTAATTACTCCAAGAGATATTAAGACTTCTTTATCCAATTGGATGTGCTAATCTTGTTTTAACAAGCTCCAGGCAGACTCCAGCCAACATTAGACATTCTTTTAAACAGGATCTATTGATCTCGATGGGAGAGATTTAATCACATGTGTAATCCTCCCACTGAAGTAAATGTGGATGAAAATTATTTAACTTTGGCTGAATTGTGCCCATTACGACTAAGCTTCTTTATAATAAATGGTCATTTAAGAAAAAAAGCCCACACTACCTAATTAAACTTGACAGCTTATTCACAATGGGTTCTTGCCTGGTGGCAGCTTAGACATGTTACATTTAAGAAGACAGCATAATAAAGCATATAACAAGCAGAATTAGATAGTGAGGTTTTGTTTCATATTCACTGTATTCCTTTCATTGTTTTGATATGACCAAACTTTGCACTTGGATAAGACACAGTATAGCAAGGGCTTTTCACAGGCAGTAGCATAAAGTCTTCCAATCTAACAATATATTATTTTAACAGATTGCTTGGGTTACTACTCATCCATCCCTTTTATAGAGATTTCCACCCCTTGATACCAGTATTAGTTATGGAAAGGAAAGGGAGCTACAGCTCTCACCATCCCTTGCCATTAGCTATTCCAGCTAGGGCTGATGGAAGATCCTATCTAACAAGATCTGGATGGCCAAACATTGCCTGTTCCTAACATAAATGCTAAACACATTGTCCCAATCCATTCTGATGTACACACACACATTCACAAAAGCACATTTATTCTTTAGAAGTTACCCCCCCACCCTCCCAACCCACTATAGGGATGGGAGAAGGATAGGACTGCGATGACTCTTATGCACAATGATGTCATGGTCTCGTCCTTCTCCCGTCCCCAGGCAGCGTGATCACACCACAAATCATGGATACGTTTTCTCCATCAATGCAGTTATTGCCATCCTGCTGTGCACCTGCATTTGCCTGAGCTGTGGAGGCCCTGGAAGTGCAATGGCTGTGCTTCCAGCCCCAGCACAACCTGGGACAGTACCCAGCTACATTGCGTCACAAAGAGGCGGTGCCATCACACTTCCTTCTGCAGCAAGCCAGCTGGTGCAGAGGGGAGCATTGGAATCTGCATTCGTATCCCAGCAAAGCCAGTGGCAGGACAACACTGGGATGACTGCAGGCCCGGGTAAGCTGTGGAAAGGGCCTTAGAAACAAAAATACTTTCTGTGCTCCAACTCCCTAAATTTCCCAACCAACATAGCCAGTGACAATTATAGTCCACATAAACAGCTTTTTAAAGCTCTGATCATCCTTAGGTGTATACCTCATAGCATTGTGTGGTCAGGGTGTGTAGTGACCTGGAGGGCCTGATGAACTCCACTTTTATTCTACTTATATTCAAGGGATACAATAAAGGAAACCCAAGGTATTTATTACACTACATTGTTATGATGTTATTATTCCACTTTAACTACCCTGACTGCACTCTCAGGATTCTGGGGTTTGTAGTTTGCTGAAGCACTAGAGCTTTCTGGCTGAGAATTCTAAATGCTCCTCCCTACACTACGAATACCGTGATTCCATGTGATATTGTCATGGCAGTTAAAGTGGAATGATAGTACTATAACTGTGTAGTGTGATAAGGTCCCAAGAGTACAATTTGCACCAAGAGTACAAATTATAATTCAATTGATGAAAAATGGATGGAAAAGGGATGCAGTAACAGAAAACATAAACAAAGTGTTTTTATGTGCCTTCAGACAAACTCTGGCACTGCCTCTGATGCAGGTGATTCCTTTCACTGATCAAACATTGCTATCTTAATTACAAATGGATCTTTCAAGTTCTTGAACAAGGTGTCAGCCTTCCCCTTTCTAAGACTAAGGCCATTTCCACACTACATTCTATAGCGCGATTATTCCACTTTCAACATCCTATGGAATCCTGGGGTTTGCAGTTTTGGCAGGGGCCATAGGATGTTGAAAGTGGAATAATCGCGCTATAAGAGTGTAGTGTGGAAATGGCCTGAGACAAGGGAAAGCTCTCTTAGGTAAGGGCAATATACGCTAACACATACACTCCTACATTTCACAAATGAAAACTAAGGTGCATGTGGCCAGGTAAAATCACAATGTACTCAAGAGAGGAAAAAATGAGGAAGAGCACGCAGGCAAGGAGAAGCTGCAGCAGCTGACTTCAGTCTGAGTCTGTTGGGGAGGTCAAGAGTCCTCCCCCTCTCTCCTCTGCTAAGTTAACTCTGAACTCACTTTGTAGCAGTGAAAATAACCTGGGGACAAAGAGGAAAATGGGAGGAGGAGAAAGAAACTGGAATATTTCAGAAACAGATGAAAAAGTGGGATAGCAGAGGATTGATTGGGACTTTCCCTACCAAACTGGGGCAGTTGGAGAGTATGCTAACAAGACTGGGTTTCTAAAAGCCATACTGATGCTTAGAGATTTGGAAAGGGGAGTAGCTCTTCTCTTCCCTGTCCCCCCTTTCTCAGACTGAGAAGAATCCTATTTTCTGACAGCTTCCTTATTGGTGCCAAGACCAACAGTCTCTGTTTAAATTTATACTTAAGGCCTTGTTTTTATTGAGTACACATAACTCAAGCAGGTTGCAATAAAGCTGTGAAACTGTGAAAGTGGGCATTAATGCAATCTAGCATATTTGTGTGTGGTTATATTATGACAAATGAGTATGGACAGCTCAGAAGCCCAATTCCTAAATTCCAGTAACTTAAACTCCTTGTCAAACTTATGCAAATAGAACTCCCAACTGGTTACAACATGTATGGTTCCATCACCTTCCCGCCTGTCAAGATGTGCACACATAGGCCATTTCTGCACTAGAGACTATTAGCATGTTATACCATTATAATGGCATCATTGCCATTCACATGATGCCGTCGGTTTAGGGACACTCTTTTCCACACCCTTCCCCCTTAAGCAGATGGCTAGCAGTATTGCAACAGGTGTTCCTTCTGCAGCATTCTTAGCCACTCCCGTGCCCCACCTTCACCCTGCCTCACCACTCCTGATTGGGTGGTGGGTTGTTGTTTTTTTGGAAGCTGTACTAACACAGTAATGTTGTAACAGCATGACATGCCAGTACGCTATTGCACTTTTGCCCCTATATTGTTTAAAAATGTATTAGAAAAATAAAACATTTTGGCTCAAAGAGACATTTAAAATAAACAGGGAGATGTGATAGGAAGTTACCATGCCGTGGGAGTTGCTGAGTGGGGAGGGGGACAAGCTGGGCACACCCATAGCTCACCCACTGCTGGATCCACCATAACAGGAAGCGCTATCAAGCGCTATAACAGTACTGCTGTACGACAGCTGATGGGATTGAAGTGCTATAGGAGGCTCTTAATGGATTTCTTCTGGAAATAGAATATAGCGATTTGGCAATGTTTGGGGATGGGATAGCAGCTGGATAGCGGAAGCATACATGGTAGACCAGTAACAACCCACTGCTATAGTGTTATAGTGATATCAAGTGGAAATGGCCATATTCCCTGTCAAGAAGACATTCACCCTTTTCGCACGTTACCCGTTCGCGCGGCTGGGGGGGGCGTCTTGCACGAAAAGCCTCAGCAGGAACGCTGCCGCTTCCCTACTGCTTGAGTTCTGCAGCGCTTCCTGGTCGCGTGAGCGCCCCACCGCTTCCTACCACAGCGCAACCTGGGAATTGTAGGCTTAGCGCTGAGGCAGGAAGCGCGACCGGGCCAGCTCCCGAGGCTCAGCAGGGCAGGTAAGTGTGTGCGGGCCCCGGGAGCATTGTGTGACCACACACCATTTTCGGCTTTAAGCCGAAAATAAAAAAAAATTGCATGCGGTCCGCTTTAGGCTCTTGGTTGTATGGACTGCTCCTCCCATTTCGCTTTAGAAACGGTGTGTGAAAAGGGCCATGGTGAGGACTCGTATCCTAATTAGCAGGGAGACTTCCTTTAATTTCTGGCAGAGCATGAAGATTGTGCCATTTGGCTTGGGTTTTGGATCTTCAAATCAGGGGTGTCTGCTGCAGTTGCTTTCTCAACTGTTTGTTTGGCTTTAAAGCAAATTTTAAATCAAAGTTTTAATTGTTTTTTAAGAGTGTTTTAGGAACTCGAGTGTTTTACTTTTTTGTTATTTAATTAAAATTTTAAACTGTTTTACTCATTGTGTATCACATTAGGGTACTGGTGATAGACAAATGTGGTAAATAGACAAGTGCAACTATGGGCTATGACTCTGGAGACCAGGGTTCAAATCCCCGCTCAGCCATGGAAACCCACTGGGTGACCTTGGGCAAGTCACACTCTCTCAGCCTCAGAGGAAGGCAAAGACAATGCTCCCCCGAACAAATCTTGCCAAGAAAATTCTGTGATAGGTTCCCATTAGGGTCATCATAAAACAGAAAAGACTTGAAAGCACACAACAACAACAACAACAACAACAACAACAACAACAACAACAACTTGGATCAACAGCTATATTAATTTCTTTGGTGCATGCTTTGTGTGGTGGGGAGGGATACTCAATTTATTACCTCATATAAGGACCAAGTGTGCAGTAGTGCAGAAGGTCCCAAGTTTAATTTCTGGCATCTCCAGGTATGGCTGGAAAATTTGCAAAACTCAAAAACTGGTTAGTTGCTGCCAGCCATTGTAGATGGCTCTAGATGGCCCAGTGGTCCAGTACAGCAGCTTCCTACATTTGATTTGGCGGCCATAAGTATAGTAAAGTTGTGCTTCCTTTGTTCCCCTGGCTGCATGCACCCAAGGCAATAACCCATGGGGAGGCAGTGGAGAGTTACAGTACAGCCCCTCCTGCTTCTTTCCATAATTTGTCTCTCAACAACATCACTGTGCAAGAAGATTGTGTGTATATGTGTGTGATACCATCAACAGCCCAGGACCCCTAGCCAGTGAGGACGCTCCAGCATTTGTTCCAAAAGAACCATGAATTATCTTTTGCCTTGCATATAACTCCAAGTGGCAGCGCTACTGACAAGAACCACTATAGAGACAGAAACAAAATAGGGGTGAAGGGAAAGAGATCCACAGGATATCTCATAATTCAGTACTTGGATTTCATCACAAAAAACAAAAACAAAACAAAACCCTACACTCAAATTCTCAGTCTGAAAGTGTATTCACAGAGTTTCTCACAGCCCTAGGCAGAACACTGGAGATCCTAACAAATCCTAAATTTGAAAATTTCAGGGCGAATTTAATCTTCAAACCCAGCACAGCTTTACTCAGTGAGGGTCAAATACTAGTCTCATTTTCTATGAAGCATTGCCATGGAAACTACGAGACTTACACAAAGCCACTACTATCCTGACATTTTTATTCCTTTTAACCACCTACTGTGGGTTTTTTTTTTTCCTTCCCTGACTTTCTCCTTGGTCTTTCATGGTCTTTACTTATTTTTGTAAGTAAAGATTACCATTATCTGCCTAATGTTGAGTGTTCTACTTGTAAATGGAGCAATCCTTCTATTCCCATGGGCAACCAACATGCTCTTTCAGGCCCCAATCAGGTTTTCTAATCAATTAAGCAAATTAATCCATTTCTCAAATTATGATTAGACTGCAATAATTATTATAAATCCATGATTGGAAGAAACCTCTCGACATGTTTTTAGAAACCCTTAAAGGCTAAAATGATCAAGAAGGGTTGGAAAACAAATAGGGTGGAGTATAGGGCAACCTCCTCCCCCACCCCCAGGCGCATCAGTACAGTTTGTAAGACTGTTTGAGAGAGATGTGGGGCATTCTTCCTGCTTTTTTCAATTTTTTGTTTACTACTCTCTGCAATCTGTGGTGTAATGGCTGAAGTTTTAACTGGGAATTGGGACATCTGTGGTCTAGGCTCCACCAAGCTGTGAAACTCACTGGGGGAAACTTAGGGGCATTTTTTACATATTTAGTTTCACACATCTCACAATGTTGTTGGGTGGATAAATGTGAGCAGGAAGAAAACCATGCACACTGCCTTGAGCTCATCAGAGTAAAGAGGGAATAAAATATAAGTAAATAAGATCAAGAATTTTTTTAAATAAATAAATAAATAAATAATCTGGGATCCTGTTAGTGGCACACAAAGGCACAACTGAAACATATTCCTGTGGGTTGAACTTTTAAGGGCATTATGGAGGGAGGAATTTACTATCTCCATCATGCGATGACCAAATTTTCTGAACAACTCACCTTCCTCTTGTGGAAGCCCTGCTTTGGGGTTATTTAGTGGCTGTTCGAGAGTGAAGCGCATCCGACAAGCATCTAGATATGTCCCTAAAGCCAGATGCAGAAAACAAAGGCATCCTTCAAGACCAGAAGATGATATAATTCTTGTGCATCTGGTTATAGGCACACAGCCAGTGCTTCTCTGATACCCTCTGCTCTCCAGCCGTCACTGAATGGCCATGGGGACACAGAAGGAAGGTGCGTCCTTTGGGAAAGAAGAAGAGAAATGTTATTTTACTACTGCCTGGGTGGAACTTTATGCTATGCGTCCTAATGTAGGATATCAGCCTACATGTTTCTCTTAGGAACATGAGGAAGCAGTGATAGATTTACTGCACAATCCTATAAGGTAGCTTAAACTACATTTACTTCATAATCCTATGAAGTAGCTTAAGCTAAAAGACAATAAACATCTTCAAGATCTCCCCGGTGAATTCACTTTCTACTCCTATCCTAAGTTTATTGTACATTAGCTTTCTTGTAAGGTTCACGCTATTTGCAAGGACTTGCCACACAATGTAGTTTACTAGGAGTGCTGGAAGTTGAGTTTATTATATATGAAAAAAAGTCAACATTTCCTAAGGTTTCAAGGCAGGAATGAATCTGTACATCAAGGAAGAATGGAGCCAATTACAAATCAATAGAACAAAGGTTGGGGCCATACTACAGGGGGGTTCTGGGCTGCCACCACTCACCACCATGGGTCCAGGCAGTAGGTCAAGAAACTCCATGATTATTGTAAGGTTGCACACATCACTGGAATAAAGTTCCATTGGATAACACACAACTTTACTGAGCAAACATGGCTAAGGTGTCACTGTAAATCATACGTTAGACTGTGCTTTATATTATAGTGGGATTGGTTTGAAATACCCAGTTTTCAGATTTGATTCTATTGATAAAGCTGCAAGCTGTTCAGATTCATGAGTGCCTTTGCAAATACAAATATAGCAATTTCATTTCTTATCTGGTCTTAATAGTGTAACACGAAATTTTGTTGTAAAACCAAAGTCATAATAAAAGATGATTTTACACCTATGAATCACAAATAGAGGATAGTGGTTCAATCATAGTCCATATTCTATTTTTCACGCCTGTTACTCATATGTACAGAGGGGAACCTGGTGTTGTTTAGGGTTAGGAGAACAGAAGCCTATGAAACAGCACAAAGTAACAGTGAAATTATAATGCGTAATCCATAATGGAAGTGAAACCCTGTAGATATAAGCAATGAATCCCTATTTAATCTTGCTGAATGACAAAGGGAATGCCACTGCAGTTTTAAATATAAAGCAGTGGTGGAAAAAGCTGTTATATTTGCTGGAAAATAGACATGATAAAACACTTTTATCTAGTGAACCTGTTTTGTAATGTCTTAGTGCAACACTCAATAATGGATTGTAATCTAATTTATATTGCACTATTGGGAAGCCCTTCAGAGACAGTCTGTCTTCAAGAGTGTTCTAATGACATTGCTATTATTGACCTTATCATCAAATTTACATGCAACAACACTAGAGAAGTTCTTAAAATTCATTTTATCAGAGTTATGCAAATATCAGATAACTTCTCTTTCTACTGAGGCATTTATTGGACTTCCCCAACGGACCACAGCCCTTTAATTTTTTTTAATTTTTTTTTTTTTTTTTGTAAAGTCCTCTCCAAAAGCCACAAGATCAGATTGATAGTTTTGCCAATGTCTCAGATGAGTTTCATTGCCTTGTGGGAGGGGAAGAGAGCAAGGATAATTATTTACCATAAACTAAGATGTCAGAAGAGCTAGGTGAATTTGCTCCACTATGAAAAGGCTGAACAGCCCACCCACCACAGGCAGTAAACAAAACCATCTTCTACACCAGTCAGTTTATCCACCAATCATTTGAATGAAATATGCTGTCAAAAATCTAGGTAGACTCATTGAATTAATTGGATTTGCCATCCAGTAATGGATTTTGTGGGTCTACTCTAGCCAACAGCAGGGGTGGGACTGCAAATCACAGGAGCTATAGCAAAAACAGTCAATAAGAGGAATGCTGGGAGTTGCAGTCCAGCAACATAAGGTGATCCACATAATTCCCATCCCTCCTGTTGGTAGCCCCAACTAGATTAGACCCATTAAATCAATTGCTGAATGGCAATTCAACAAATCATACCCTGTATATGTACCACCATCACCCCTCTGTCTGTGCACATGGACAGAGTAGTTCCCATGAACCTCCTCACATACTTGCTTCAGTCCTGCACGGTTCAGCAAGGCATATTGGTTCCAAATGCAAACTACACTGCACTGAATCATTTGCCATGCCCTGGACCTACTATAGAAGACAACTACCACAGCCATTCTTACTTGGAGGACAGTGGAAGGGGAAAATCTCAGAAGCCCATAGCCAGATGTGAAGTGATTACATCAGTCTTTGAGGTCCTCTGGAAGTCTCAACAGATGATGTAATCATTTTGCATCTGGCTACATAGCCAGGTATTTCTGTGATCATCCTTCCACTCTCCTTCAAGCACAAGCGGCCATGGGGGGTGGAATTCAGCATTTCTATATTAGACCCAAGAGGGGGCTTGGGTTGCTGAAGAAATAGAATGAGAATACCAACCTCTGTAGTAATAAAAAAAATAGGCATACAATTAACTGACACCGTTTATGCTATTGACAGGACACCAGCCACAGAAAGCACAACTGAGGGGATTGTTGGCCTACTAGTCATGGCACTGCCATAGCATTCTAAGCATGATATTGGTAGCATGTTTTTTTTTAAAAAAACCAACTATATAAAAGTAACTGAAAAACAATACGCAACAGAGTGAGTAATACAATGAATTTGTTTTAAGCATCATAGTGACTAGTGGTAACAGATTACTTTTTAAATATCCCAATGAGTAACTGAGGGAAATTACTTTCCAAAAGTAACTTTCCAGACTTCGAATCCAATCCAGCACAGTTTTTTATTATGTTTTCCAACCTGTCTCAAACTGGAAGACAATATGATAAGATCTGTACAGCTACAAATGGGGAAACCTTTTCAGAACACATCCGAGGCAATGTGCAAATTTCAGTAAACAGCCAGATTTCTAGGAATTTATTCAGAGCTTTGCCTCTATAGTTTAAAGTACAGTTTATTCCAGACCATCTTAGCTTGTTCAATCTGTTGTACTAATTTGGGACAAGCAAACCGTGTGTTCATTTCCATTTTTATAAGAACTATGTATTTTTAGCAATTACGCTCTATCTCAGCAGAAAATGTTCTTGTGGCGTGCAGTGCTAAAATTCCCAGCTCTGAAATATTTGGCATTTGGACTAACACCATTAAAAGTTTATTTCCGATCATTATTGTATTCTTAAAATAGCGATGTCACATCTTTTGAACACGTGTGAAAGATCAATTCCTAATTATCTATCATTCTTCCGCCCAGTCTCCTTTATCTCCCCCTTTCCTCATGCTAACATATGGCCAATATGTTTTGAATTTACCACTCTTATGAATGCGCTTCAACCTTAGACAAAGGTTGGATTTATAAATGTTCCAGCTCTTCCTGTAATTTTAAAAGTCTGGAACTTCACTGAACACTTCAGAATCCAACCTGTTGAAGAAGTTTTATCTCTGGAACATTCAAAGCTGGAAATACGCATTCAGTTCAGAGAAAGACTGAACCCTAAACCAGAGAGGCCTGAAACCATCTTCTGTGAAACTTGGACCTTGTCCTAAGCTAATAGAATCTTCTCTCAAACCTTCCTCAAAAACAGTCTCAAAAGTGCCCCACTTCAGAGTTTTGTGTGACCACATTTGAAAATGGTTGCATACATCTCCTCTTCTAATCTTTCTATAAAAGAAATATATCACGCAGGGAGAAGGAAAAGAGTGTTGCTTTGTGACTGATGGCTCTAGTTGCTAATCTGAAAGTGACATAGGCCTTTTCCACATGGGGTTTTTGAAACTGTGCAGTCCGTCCCCCAAGGAGGACATCTACACCTCAGACCGGACTGGGTCGGACCTATTTAAGGTAAATTCATACCTCAGTCTGGTCCGGAACGACCCCAAGTGGTCCTCCGGTGTACTTTTGAAAGACCTGTTTATTTCGGTCTTTCAAAAGCACGCAGCACACCACTGCGAGCCTGCCCCTTTATGCAGATTAGCAGGTTCACACCAATGCGAGCCTGCTATCTGCCTGGGGGCAGGCTTTAGGTTGGTGAGCTTCAGCGATTGGTTGATACCCTCGACCAACCAGAAGCCGCCATTTGGGATGCCAGAGCAGTGCGTATTGATGAGCACGCACTGCTCCGGAGTGCCATGGACCAGACCAGGGAGCCGAAAGGTCCTGCTATTGTTCCACTTTCAACATCCTATAGAATCTGGGGTTTGCAGTTTAGAGAAAGGCCTTTAGAATTCTCAGCCAGAGAGCTCTTGGGTCTCAGTAAACTACAAACTCCAGAATCCACAGGATGTTGAAAGTGCAATAATAGCACTATAGCAGTGTAGTGTGGAAATAGCCCTCATCTTTCTCTCTAATCACAGTACTCATGGAGGGACAATGAAGTAATATGTCAGCATAGTGCCAGTGTTTTCCATTGTTCTTCATTAGGTTGGTGTCTAAGAAAATACGTGAGAAGTTGCTGGTGGAATGCTGCTGACTGTTGTCTTTGGCTTGTGTGACCTATACCTTTCCTTATTCCATGTAAGAAGACAGAGATGAAGTCTCAGGATGAGTAAAAGATTTTATTTCTCAAAATAACCCAATGCATTTCACCCCAAAAATATTTGTGAGGTCTTTCTGAGGCAAAGTGTGCAAGCTGACCTGCATGGATTTTTTTTTTTTAATCTCCAAAGCTTATGCTTGGCAACTGAGTTTACATTTTATGAGAGGGGAAGGAAGCTGACCATATGGTATAAACGGCAAATGTAAGAGGTATTGTTCCTCAACCATGAGCTGATCCAGCAGCGTCCTCTGGCCTGAGAACCACAAGTGCCTCATTCTACAATGACAGTATGAAGTACCTCTCCCTTCCACTCAGAACACAGGTTACTGGTGTGAACAGCACATGCAACATGTCTTCAGTTAAGCCCACAGATTTCTCCAGGTAAAACCAAAGAAGATATCTGCCTGACGTCCAGGACAGTTGGGCCACTTCGTTGGTGTGGAGTGGTCCATGGCCTGGTGGACAATACCTGTCTCACAGTCCACATACAGCTCCACCCATTTTGGTGCCCCTCCTTCCAAGCAATGTCACCATATTACTGCTGCTGGATTTCCTGCCATAGTGGCTGCTGCAGGGGCAGAGGAAAAGGTGCTCCCTCTGTAATATGTTTTGACTCGAAAGAAGAAGGAAAACACACTGTATGGCATTCTTGGTGCAACCGATATCCCATAGATTAAAGCAATGCCAATATGTTCTTTGCTGGCACAACCTCTGAACACACAAATGTGAAGTCTCTTGAAGCTTTGTGTCCCATTGCCATCAATGGATGCACCAGGCACACACCTGCACCTGTGTGAGTGCACACTTGTTGCATCCATTGATGATAATAAGATGGAGAATTCTCATTTTTTGTTTTACTTGAGTATTCCTGGAACAAAACTCCCACTTAGATGGAGGACGCACTGTACATCAAGTGCCTTCTGGCACTGTCATACAAAACAGAACCTACCAGCTATGGGATCAGCAGTGCAGACTTAAGGATTTTAAAGCATGCCATTACAGATTTACTGGTCAAGGGGCAACCTAACAATATGGTTCTCAGAGTATTGGCTTTTATCTTTCTTTCTGGTTACCAAGAAAATAAAGTACCATTCACATATTCCTGGACCCATAGCTTCACTATTGATATAGGCAGGTTTTATTCCAGGAGTAGCAAATATTTGGTCCTCCAGAAGTTATAGCATTTCAATAACCATCCAGCCCTACTCAGCATAGCGATTAGAGATGGATGATATGTGCTGTAGCCCAATAACATCCAAATCGCCACACATTCTCTGGCCCTGGTTCTTGCTTTCTCATCACTTGGCCTGGAAAAGGGATCATCAGCCAGAGGGATATAAACATCAAGCCATCTGAATTCCTAGGGCGCTTTCAAAATTATAGCATTGTGATTCCACTTCGACTGCATTGGCTACACCCCATGGAATCCTAAGATGTGTTATCTGGGGAGACATCAGAAGGAATCCCAGACTGATCATTCCAAATACAGTCAGCCCTCCACATTTGTGGGTTTCACTTTTGTGGATTTGATTATTCATTGATTATTTGCTATCAGCTCTGCTGATTCCCTATGCCATTTTTAATAGGGACTGAAAGCCTCGTAAGACTGAGAAACTGTGAACGAGGCTTGTAAGTCCCTATTAAAAAGGGTGTGGGTCAGCAGTGGAGGTGGCAGTAAGCCCCACCAGCCAGCCACTTCTGCCTTGTGAAGGAACCCTGATGCCTCAAAGAAATCCACAGTGGGTTGAAGGTGGCAACCACACTTTTTTTCTGTGTTAAATATGGGCCATTTCTGCACGGGCTTAAAGAAACGGTTCAGAGTGTCCTCCAGGGAGGACGTCTGCACCTGGGAGCGGACTGGGTTGGACCTACTTAGTGTAGTTCTGCACCTCAGCCCGCTCCGGAACGACCTGAAGTGGTCGTAAAACGTGCTTTTGAAAGACTGCTTGAAACAGGTCTTTCAAAAGCACGGAGCGCACCACTCGGTGCCCGTGCTCCAGTGCATATTTGCAGGCTCGCACCAGTGTGAACCTGCGATCTGCTGGGGGTGGGCTTTAGGCTGGCGAGCTTCAGTGGTTGGTGGAGAGCCTCAACCAACCAGAAGCTGCCATTTTCGTCCTCGGAGCAGTGCAGAGCGGTGGCCACGCACTGTTCCGGACCAGCCTGGACCCAAGCATGGAGCCAAGAAGTCCGGTAAGTACCGGCACGGGGCGATTCCGTTGCCCCATGCAGAAATGGCCATGGTTTGGGAGGACCTAGAGTTATTTCACGTTTGTTTCACTTTCACGGGAATCCTGTGCCCCTAACCCTAATCAATGTGGAGGGATTACTATATACTTCCCTAACCTGGAAATCCCAGAATTCCATAGGATAGAACCACTACAGTTAGAGTAGAATCATAGTGCTGTAACTGTGTAGTTTGAAAGGGCCTCCAGTCATCTTCAGTTGTCCAGGATAAAGGGCACTTGGAAAGTGATGAATAATCTACAAAGAGAGTCACTGTGTATATGAAATGGCACAAAAGTTAGATGCTCCTGAGGGATGTACAAACTCCCTTCGATAAATTTTGCTAATCTTGCTGCATATTTGCTTCTGGTGGTATTTGTTGAAATTACTTTGGCAACTTCCATGCTTAGCGCATGTGCCTAGTTTATGACACACAGGATGGGAAAATACACCCAGTCACTTTATTCTGCTGTTGGTGTGTAAAGGTTAGCAATATTCCCAAGTATAGCCTTTTCTAGCTCCCTGACTCCTCTAGCCCCTTTTGTATCTCCCATGAATTCTGGCGGAAAGAAGGAGATTGGGGAAAGGTGCAGTGATATAACAGGAAACTGCAGTTTCCCATAGCAAGTTTCACTTTTAGGGCTGCAGTACACATTGCCTTTAATACACACACTGTGCAGCCATGATAATGTTTCTTTTCTTTCTCACCCGGAACTATGAAGGGGTGCAATATACACAGTATAAGGGAAAGGGTCCAAGCAGCCCCTTTTAGTCCAGCTAGTCCAGGGATTTTAGGAACTATAGACCAAAAAAGTAATGTTCTCAGGCTCCACCACTGGAAAGAAAAACTGGGAGGGTCATATGGCAATCTAACATGAGCCTGTCTCAGAAATTCAACAGCCAGCAGAAAGCAAATATTTCAATGCTGCCTGAGATAATTCATTCAGATTTCCTCAATTCCCTCAGTCTGGGCTTGGCTTAATTCTGGGAAATATTCCATTTGTCCCACCAAATTATTGTTCCTTTGGCTTTCATTTGCCTGACATCTGCCTACTGGCAGATTCCCCAGAGTACTTGATCACCCAGGGCCAATTCAAGTTGAGATGAGCCTCAGCGAGGGTCATTTGCCAAGGGCCCCTCTTGACAATGGAAGCCTCCTGGATTTCTGTCATCACATTACTCTAAAGTTATTTTAGAAACGCATTGTGTATTGTACACATAATTTTTAAAAAAAATACTTTGCTATCATGCAGCCCTGCATTAAGTTGTCCTACTCCATCTTAGCGGTGAGTAGCAAAACAGTTTGTCAATGTTACCTACCACCATCTGCATCATATGATAAAAGTGTTTCTACATTTTTCATTATTCGCATACACTTCCAAGTTCTCAGAGCAAAGCAGTGAAAGGCTTAATAAGACATTTATCTAGTCTATGTATTTTACATTTTTCTGATAGTATAATGAGGCAGAGGTACTGAGATGAAACATCCCTAACGTTTCCCATAATTTTCCACTTTCACTCCACCATTTTTTTAGTATTGCTTTTGGGTTTTTCATTGTTCAATGTTTAGAACTTTATCATGGCTATCAATAATCACTATGTCAAGAGCAACATCCCCCCTGTGCCTTGAGATCCTGAAAGAATGGCTCGTCGTTTATCTTCTGGCGTATAATGGAGGTGATTGCTATCTAATAAATAAGGCATCAATTTCTCATTCGGGTTCACTACCTCGTGTAGACTTCTCTCAATATTGTTGCTGCATTTCTTTCATAATTTGAACCAATGATTAAATATGCTCTCCACACTGTACAAAAGCTGGTTCAGCCTTAGAACCATTGATCATAAAGGCATTATGGTTTATTTTTACCCAATAGGATCTGGGCTGGGTTGTGGGCAACAGTCTGTAGCAAGCCAGAAACCAGGAAACATGAGACCAGTCAGTAGCCAGGGCTAGCCAGGAGGCAAGGTCAAAAAGAAAGTCAGTTACTAGAACACACCAGCACTCGGGAAGATCTTGCTTGTTCAAGTAAAGTCTCTGGTGGATCAGGAAGTGAATTATACTTGTTCTATCCAGCCTGGGTAGAAAGATTGAGAAGGCAGGGGGGAATATGCCCCCTTTCTCCAATACTCCTTATCTTTTGTCACACTGAACGTCACTAAGTCAAGAAGGCCATTTAGTTTCTCATGGCTACAGGGAGGCACATCTGGAGACCTGTTGAGCAGACTACAGTGTGCCAGGAATAACCTGAGATCTACCAAGGGCTTGGCAGTTCCCTAAGTCATTTGAGGGCTGTCAGGCAAACAGAAAAAATATATTTACTGGGTTTAGTATAGTCACTATAAATATCTGTTAGGCTTTGTCCAGTTATACCCTAAGTTAGCTAGTCTATTTCAGTCCAAGCAATGGCAACAACCAGTACAAACTCATATTTAGACCTTTAATGGACAGACCTTGTGTATAAAATAAGTGAGTTGAAATGAGAAAAGTTGAAATCCATGACAAATATGTACACTTCTTACAGCTAAACATGAGTATCTCTAATCAGGAATGGGTGGTCAATTGCAAGCAGTGTAAGAAGGAAATCATTGTTGCTGATCTTTCAAAGATAGGCTCATAATTATTGGGTAAGTCTGCATTCTCATAAGGACATTATGAATTGTAAAGAGATTCAGATTTAGAAAATGCTAGGTCACCCTGCATGTGTGTGTGCATATCTTTCCACATGACTATTTGCTTGACATGCAAAATTGTGTTCTTCCTGGTTAGTTTTTCATAACGTAAAATTTTTCTCTCCCAGTGGTTGGACTCAGAGGTATTTGGGGGTTTCTTTTCTCTCTCTCTCTCAACAACTGGACTCATGATTTGCTTTTACGAAGCTCCAGTTTACCTCATGCATGCCCTGCCCTGGGCCATAGGTGGGTTTTTCTAATTCAGACATTCACAGCTAAATTAGCTGATGTCAGAACTCAGGAGTGAGGACAACTTTCTGCATATTACACAGCCAGTGAAAGGATTTCAGGCTTTGCAACTAACAAAGATGGGCCACTATGGAATTTGGCTTTTGGAGCAGTGAGTCTCAACAGTACAGATTGTGTAGTCACAAAAGCCTATAAGGCTACAACAGTCTCATTTCTAAAATTTTGACAAGAGAATTGTTTTCAGCGGGCAAGAAGTTTTTATGGAAATACTTCTATATATTGGTAGCTAGAGGAATTTGTATTGTAAAACCAAAGTTTTCAAAACTCTACCACACCACTGTTTACAGTGATGGTTCTGACAAAAGTTATGACAGCTAATGTAGCTGTCTTCTACAAATGCAGTGTGGGAAATCTAACTTAATATGATCTGTATATGTCTCTGTCTTGTGTTGAGGTGAATTAATGCTTTTCTCAGTGAAGGAAACTTGTACGTATTATGCATATTCATCAAATGCTGCAGAAGATATTGTACATACAAAGTATCAAAAGGGATTCTTTCATGTACAGAAAATTACAAAAGTATAAATACTAAATTACTCTAAGAATTTATTGTATATGATTAATAATAAATTTATTCAGAGGTTATGAGAGAATAAGAAACTGACAGTAGCCAAGAGACACATAGAAAGAGATAGGGCCTTAAAGATTTTTTGAAAATATATTAGAGTGTTTATTTTCAGTGTAATTAATAGTCACTCAAGTGCATCCAGATGTACATACTTGTCCTTTGTTTTGAACACTTCTAGTTATAAACCAGCCTCTTGTCTTTGTACCCAAATATCAGACCAGCAAAATGATTTCTTTTCCACATGGGAATCTTTCATAAGCCTGACAGCATCCAAAGAGTTCACCAGTTTCTCCCAAATGTAATCCCATCCATCCATAAAATGCATGTAATGTAATCCCATCCATCCATGCAGTTGGGGAGAATTAGATGGAGCTTTCCTGGGAGAAGTTTGCTAAATCTCCTTTCCTTACCACCTAATCAGGAAGAAGAACTATTCCAGGTGGGTTAGCAACTGGGTGAGTACAAGCAGGCCAAGGCATTGACACAGCCAACTATACTGAATGAAATATTACTGCATTGCAAACTGAACTTTGTTTACTCATTAGGATGAATTGCTTAAAATGTGTTTTAAAAAAAATCAAAATTTTAGTTTTCTTGTTTCCAAAAATCAAAACTAAGACAACAGTTACATTTAAAGGATTTAAACTGTTTTTGTTCAGTAGTCTTAATAATCCTTCTTATAATATCATGGGACTAACTCCTAAATAAATATGCATAGCATTCTGTCATCAAGATAGACTAGGTCATCAGCAATTGCATGGTGCTATGCTGAAAATTTTACCAAGTGAGGATGAATGTTAATTGTAATCTAAGAAGGCACTGATCCTATGCTAGGTGTACCCATCACTGACATTAACTATATATTAACTGGAGGGAGGAATGTATGATTTCATTAAACACAACTATAGATTATTGTTTATAACTCAAATCCAAAGTTAAGATTTATTCTGTGTGGCAGTCAGTGTATGTTTTACAAACACCTCAGTGGTGGAATTACTAAGAAGCTAAGAAGACAATTCTTTTACCAACGTCTGAGAATACTCAATTTATCAGTGAAATGAAGAAAGCCATTTGGAGGAAAAGGATGTTGTGATTTCTAGGCAACAAACCAAACTTGCTGTAGCTATGAGGTCACAGATACACTTTATTAGAAGGCTTCTCTATGAATGGGTATCATGGCTTATGCGAATAATGTCTATTTTGGGTTCCAGGAGTTGAAGCATCTGGCTTAAATAATGCAAATGGCAGAAGCCAAAAGTTTAGGGAACCTGATTTATATCCCATGCTTTTATCTTTCACTGTCAATACATTCCATTTTCTACTATCTCAGTTAGAATTGACATTGGAATCTCAGACAGTGCTTGCATTAATCCAATATTTGTCTCATTCCTACTTCTTATATACATTGTTTGCCTAATTCCCAAGAGTTTTTCCTCTTTTTTTATTTGTTATAAGCCTTGTCTTTTCCAAAAGCCTTGCTGTATTTAGTCCTTCAGTCTTTTGCATCTGTAAATGAATGTGTGCTGCATGCAGGAGGATAGAGGATGCTACAGAGGTTCATAGTTGATGGCCTTTGCAAGACTCTGCCAGGGAACCCTGAATGTTGTTGACTTTTCTAGATCTACTCCTTAAGACATGTTTCTGCTCACACAAAGTTCCAGGATGTGGTTTCCTCACCCTGTATGGCAATGGCAAATTGTAACTGATCAGGACTATATTTTTATCTCAACACCACAATTAAGGCAGCTGATACAGACAGAATATGAAGAATTCAATAATCAGGTTATACTATTCAGTTAAATGCACCATCACTTAGCAAAGGTGTCATTCATATGTGTTTTGTTCAGCTTTTGTAAACTTACCACAGAGTGGTATCTTCATTTTTAACCCTCAGCCTGCAACAGTTCTTACTTCTTTTTAGGGCTTATTTTGGAATTTTAGTTTAATATTGTTTTATAATCTTGTATATTTGAACTATATATATTTGTTAGTTTGCTTTATATTATATTGTATTGGCTTGTATTTCTATCTGGATAATTAGTTTTACAATTGGATTGCATAGTTTTATATCTGTATTTCTCCTTCCTACCCTGTATGTGTGTGTATTTTAGACTGTAGACCTTGGCAGGGCTGGCTGTTCTTTGTTGTCATAGAATCATAGAATCATTGTGGAAGAGACCACAAAGACCATCTAGTCCAACTCCTGACATGAAGGACACACCGTGAAAATATTCCAGAGAGATAGGCCACTGTTATAGTGCTGTTATTCCACTTTTGACATCCTGTGGAATCCTGGGGTTTGCAGTTGGGGGTGGGCATTTAGAATTCTCAGCCAGATCGCTCTTTGACCTCAATAAACTACAAACCTCAGGATTCCACAGGTTGAAAGTGAAATAATAGCACTATAACAATGTAGGGCAGAAATGACCTTAGTCATCCAACCTCTGTTTAAAGACCTCCAGAGAAGGAAAATCCATCATCTTGCAAGCAATCTATTGGACTATCAAACTCTTACTGTCAGGAAGTTCCTCCTGATATTTAAGCAGCATCTCTTTTCTTGCAATTTGAATCCATTGGCTTGTGTTCTAGTGTTCAGAGCAGCTAAAAACCAGCTTGCTCCATCTTCAACATGGCACACCATCAAATATTTTAATTTGGCTATCATATCACCTCTTGGTCTTCTCTTCTAAGTGTCACGTACACTGATGATGGTATATAAATTCCATGATGGGTGAAGCACCTGGAGGAGTAGATTTCCCTTCCTTCCTATTCCACCCCCCCCCCATCCCTTACATCTACTCTAGGAGTTTATAGATGCTTTGGAGAAGATCAGGAGGGGAGGGAATGAGATGCAGAATGGCAAAAAGAATGGGATCTCCAGCAGCACAGCCAGACGTCCACTTGCACAAGGCTGGAGGGGGCATTTTCAGTTTAACACTGAGCACAATGCAAAATTAGTAACCATAACATTTCCCCAAACATCGTGAGCCAATCTATACAACACATTACAAATGTGCAGCTCTAATATTTTAAAAAGGAACTGAATTTATTGACCCTTTTCTGATGTACCTAACTTCTGTTGGATCATGTAAGGAGCATGGTCTGTTTTGTCTATTTGTCCCTTTGCCCTTTTCACAACCTCTTGCAGTGTCCACTATTTTTAATCAACTGCAATTCTAATCCACTCCCCCACCACCACTTTTTGGTAAGAAAGAGAACCTGCATATAACCTGCTAACTTCCTCATAGCAGGCAATTATACTGCCAGTGCTAAAGAAAGGAAAAGTAGAAGGACCTAAATATGCAGTGCAACACATCATGAATTTGCATGCATAGGCATTCTGAAAATCCTTCTTGGACAAGGATTCTATTTAATTGGCTTTAAGAAGACACTCTTCTCCCACACTGTCTTATGCAGAGCCATCTGTGCAGGGAATTAACAATCTGGATATTCAGCAATGGAACGCTTACTAACTCTCTGGTGCTGGACATTATATACCAAAGTTCTAACAGTTGTGCTAACAATGGTGCCAAGTTCATGGGACTAAACAAACCAACAAGAGGTAATGGAGGACTGTGTGATGCTTTCAAAGCACAAGCTAGACTAGCCACAAAGCAAAACAAAACAAAACAAACCCTCACATGCCAAAATCTGCATGTATGTGGCATAGAATTCAGTAGAAACAAGAAACATGACCCAAGGAGCATTCAGTTAAGACATTCTCACAATGCCTGGAGTTGGGAAAGTAACTTTTCAGGGGAATGAGTATATTGGCATGCTGAAGAAAGGTACAACTAAGCAGTGATAGAAAGGCATCATCCTACACCGTGCAGTTATGGATGGAATTAAACATCTAACATGTTCAGTGGGCTATTTAAAAGTAATCTTTCAGGCTCTGCCATCTAAACAACTACTGCATGCTACCATAATTATTTTAAGAAGCCAACAAAAATTGCATATAAATGTTTCCACCATGCTGTTATTTTTCTTTTCCACCTTCTTTTCCCAAAGTTACTTTGACATCTCTTTTTCATGCATGCACATTTACATTCATACATGGCCTCTCTCATTCATACATGCACCTTTCCCATATGTTTACTCTGTTAGCTACATATGCACGCATATTTTCTCTTGAAGAGAGAGAAGGATATGCAGCTATATGCAGGCTTTCTCTACAATCAGACAAAAATGTGCACTGTTGTAAATTATTACTGTCTATCTATCCCCATACAATATCCTTTGGAAGATATAGATGGGAAATGAATGGGTTGAAAAACAAAAGGATCTCTCATTTATTCTTTTTTTTTCTTGCCATATCCCTCCTTGTAGATCCTTATGAGGGAGAGGGTGAGCCAACTTAACCGTACATTTTGAATACAGCCTCAAATTTAGATGACACATTTGGTTGATACATGTTGCCACCAACTGAGACCAATCAAGACACTATCCATGTATGCACTGATAGTCAGGAGTGTGAGCCCCCTGCTCCTGATCAATATAATACAACAGTTTGCACATTGCCACAGTGTAGTTGTACTTGATGTTATCCCTTGTGTGCCATTTTCTTATCCTTTTGTTGCTTTTCTGCTCTTACCCACAGTAGTGAAATGATTGCACTGATGGTATCCTACTGAATCTCCCCAGAAGACACTAAAAGGATAATAAAAAGATAATTTACTAGCATTCATTCAGATAATCCATCTTGAATAGATTTTGAACTATCTGCATATGCCTAATTAAGATTCACTAGAGTGTCTGGGGTCGATATTACTGTATACTTCAGAGTGGAGTGCAGAAATAGAAAGAAGTGGGAAAGCTTTCTCACACCCTGTAGTCAGTGGGTTTCATAATAAGGATCTCTACAGAAACACAATATTTTTCAAAGGAAAGAATTCAGCTGTCATTTGAGAACCTGTATTTAAAAAAGACAGTTATTTTGTATAGTGTACAACACTGGTCAAAACAAACAATTCCAAACTGAGACCACAATCTTATATCCAGCATTTACCTAGGAGTAAGTAAGGAGTAAGCCTAATTGAATACAAGAAGATATATTTTTCAGTAGATGTGCATATAATTATATTGAAAGTTGTTCTAAAGGGAAATTACATTACATAGAGAAGGTTTTTAGAATAACCCACTGGTTTTTAATGTATAAAACTTTTCATGACTAAACCTTCCATTATCTGTTCCATTTCATACTGTTGGAGATGTCAATTTATATATTATTTTTGCATCAATATATTTTGTGTTCAGAGAGGATGAGGTGTGGGATTGGTTCAGTTCATACACTATGGCCATTTCCACACTACACTGTTATACTACTATTATTCCATTTTCAATGTTCTGTGGAATCCTGGGGCCTGCAGTTGAGGGGAAGGCATTCAGAATTCTCAGCCAGAGAGCTCTTTCGCCTCAGTAAACTACAAACCCCAGAATTCCACAGGAGGTTGAAAGTAGAATAACAGCACTATACCAGTGTAGGGCAGAAACGGCCTCTGACACAGAACACACAACATAATTTTAAAGCTCAGCAGAAATTTACATAAACATCATACCATAATAAAACAAGTTTTGATATTTGGAAAAATTAATATGATATCATTAAACAGTTGCAAGTTTCATGGTTGGTATAGGCAATTCTTCATAATAACTGAACTATCTTGGATGGAAATTGTTTAGATCGAAAGTGGGCAACTTGTGGCCCTCTGCCTGATCCCATGTGAATTTGGGACCCATTTCAAATGCATTCTGAAAGTGATTACCTACCGAATGATTTGCTCTTTTCCCACTGGGTGGAGGGAAAGAGAGAAATCAGAAAAGTGGCAAAAGTGTTGTGCCTTCTCAGCTAGACTTAGGAAGATTCATGTAACTGGGATGTGATTATTTTGGAGACTGCTTACTCTTTATAGCCTTCATTCTTCAGGAGAGGCACTTTCAGTGGTGGGACATACTTCCACAGTCATTGCACTATGATGATAATGAAAAACATTTAGTGTTGCACTACCTCCCCTGTGAAATTCACATCTTGTAGACACGTTGTTATCCTGTATGTTGGGGGTCCCAGGAGGGGTGCCCAGATAGCCAAATAAAAACACAAGTTGGGGAAATTAAACTCGAGCACTCTCTCAGCTAATCTAGAGGCAGGGTAACTTTAGCAAGGATCTTTAACCCTATGTCTACGGCTTCAGGTCAGAGAGCAGGCAGGCAAGTTTAAAAGTAACAAAAATAACAGTTTATTGAGAGATAAGCAACGAATAAGACAACACACACACCAGCTAACTTGGAAACAGAAATAGAGAGCTTGGGAATGGGTAATACAACACCTGGTCTCGTAGTCCTGGAGAGAAAGATGGGGTTCTGGGGAAGAAAGCTCAGTGTGGCTGGCTGAGGGGAGCTCCTTAGACAAGCCGGCAGCAAGGCTTGATGGAAGTCCAGGGTGATCCAAAGTACTCCAAAGACGTCCCAAAAGTGGGGACTTTTTATAGGGTGGATTTCACCTACAGGCTATGCTATGCTCGGTGAGAACAAAGGAAATTTGGAGCTGGACAAAGGATTTGGAAAAGGTCAAATTTTGCATGATTAGCTTAGCACTTAACGACAATAGCGTGGCCAGTACGTTGATGGCCCAACATAAAGAAATGGCTTGGCTCTTGGTTGCATGGCTTTGTGTGGATATGCACCGAGCAAAGCCGATTCGCAGGGAGGTTTTTCCCTAAAGCAACGGAGAGGCTTAAGTTGCCTGCCTGAAAGAGGTTTTGGAATGTACAACCATTAACGGCCGCGCCCTTACGTGCTTGTATGGGGGACCTATGCAAACACGTGGAGTGGGGTGGCAGAGAGAGGTCAAGCCAAGGCCAAATTATTTGATATCAAAAGGATATCTAGTGCTCTCACCAGACATACCATAACCGTGATAACAATGTGTGCCCATAGCGCTGAGGTTTTGGTGATTATATTATATCTATATTTTCCCTGGAGGATCACCCTGTCTTTTGCTGGTGTATAAGACTCATTATTTCCTCTAAAAAATACTGTTTGAAAATGGGGTGCATCTTTTATGGTGGTGCATTTTATATGCTGGCAAATAGAGTATTGTACTTATTTGTATTCTGTCTTGTTATTTTTATGATGTTTATTATTTTTGTACTCTTTTATAGATCGATATATAAATTCCCACAGATAAATAATTCACCTTGTCCCATGACATGCACAGCTCAGAAAACGTAGGTAAGTGGGTTAATGCAAAACGGGGACTTGGAAGTGGAGGCCAACTTTTGGGGGGGGGTGTTTTTGTTTAGCTAAAAAGGGAAATATGCATGAACATTATTACATTACAGTTGGGACAGGGAATTCTAGTACACAGATATAATCTAGTCTATGGTGGTTTCTCATCCAATCCATGCCTGAGCCACAGGCCAGCCACAATCTCCAGCTCTAGAAACTCCTTCTCCCCCCGGTCTCTGATACTATTGGAATCCTCATTGTTATCTCCAGTCACTGATCAGAGCTTAACTACAGAGATACCATGTTCTAAACAACCACTCCCCATCCCAGTGGGGTCAAACAGTGGATGAAGCCAGTGTGCCATTTGGCTAACATTTGAAGGAGGTGCTTCACCAGACAATGGCAGAATCTCATTCTCCATGCAGAGAGAAGCAAAAGAGAGACAAACCAAACATGGGTGCATTGGCAGCAGGGAGGCATGATGATAACTGGGAGAAGGCTTTAGTTATAGGGGTCCAAGAAGGAGTACTTCAGAGGGTGAGATATCCACTTATGTCATCTGTAAGCTAGAATTCAATCCCTTACTCACAACATATTTTTCAATCCTGCATTATAAAATTATATACTTTCGGATATGGGTTGTTCAAGTTGATATATATGGTACAGGAAGCATCCCACAGCTTCATAGGGTCATGATTTGTTCATAATCTTTGCCACATTTTTCTTTGAGAAATAATCCAGATTTTACTTGCCTGATTCAAAGAAGTCTACATTTATTACCACATGGAAGAAAACCACTTCTGTTTCAACTTCTGAATTCTTGCAATAAAATTAATCATTGATAATAACACAAGCTAACTCTTCTTGACCATAATATTTTGATCATAATTCCCACTTGTATGTGTTTTCAAAACTGAAAAAGGAATTATTGTCCAGTGCTACAGTAATACGAATATGTCCAGTGCTACAGTAATACGAATAGCTGGCAAAACAAAGTGTGTTGGTTTTAGAGAGAGGTTATTATTAGAGATATTAAGTAATAAGTTTATAATTAATAATAGTAAGAGATTAAATGGGAGTGAAAAATATTGAATTAAGAGTGAAAGTATAATAATAAAAATGAATATAATGAAAATAAGAATTGAAGATACGTAACAAAAATGTATAAGTTGTATGAACGGAACAAGCTGAACAAGTTTATGATTTTAGGGGAAGGGAAAAACAATAATATAAGTTTGCATTGTTTAAAAGAAGGGAAAAAATTTTTTTGTTTTGTTTTGTTTGTTTGTTTGTTTTTTAATTCACTATTATGTATAACACATGGTGTTTTATTTTTCGTTTGTTTTTGTGTTATAGTTTAATAAAATTAAAAAAAAATTAAAAAAAAGTGTGTTGTAATATTTTAAGAAACTTCAACTAAGCAAAGTCTTTCAAATTAGAATGCTGACAACTTTTCAAGTTGTTTTAATTATATACACTGTAATTTAAATCACCGAACCATAACAACCCAATACTTCTTGTTATATCCTCAGGAGAACTTTTAAAATATGCATATAATTCTTCTTGCAGGGTAATTGAGGCATATTTTGGAGATGGTGTGGGTACATTAAAGGTTAGGTTAGAAAGTAGTGCAAATAATACTTGTGTATTGATAGTGTTAGTAACTTGTGCTCAAATCTCTTCAGGAAACTGATTCATGTAGCCCCCCCCCCAACATATATAAACTCTTACCTGTCTTTTCTTCTTTTACTTCTAAAGGCAACAAGCCATCCTCTGTCATTTTTTGGTAGGCCTGTTGCTTTTATATTAATAGAATCATTGGGAAGCAAATTTTCATTGTGCAATTTGCTATCCTAGGCCAAAATAATATGACACTTAAGGAATAGTGGGGCAATTAATTGATTTCTCCACATCAGGAGCCAACAAAGATGTTTGTTTTATAGTTCTGCAGAATGCAAGGGCCTCAACATCTGATAGTGGCATAAGAATCGTTATCCCATTTTTAACCGAATATTAATAGAAAACAAAACCTCATGTACCCATGCATACACACACACACACACAGAGTATATGTAACAAAACTCACCCTTTAATCTAGACAACAGAAAGTAAATCCTCAGATTTCCAGGAATGGAAATGAACTGTAGACTCAAAAGGCCTGGATAACTCTATGTGGCTGTTCAATTGTGGCTTTCAGGCATTCAGAATGGGTAGTGTATGACAAAAACCATTTGAGCACATTTATGAACATCCTGACGGAAGAGATCTAGAGCTATCTAATTTGGCCAAGCGATAAGAAGGAAATTTGGCATGAAATGGCTATAAACCTCACTTTCTAAAAATGTACTTAACAGTCCCTTCTATATATCATTTTAGGGGCAATGTTTGCTATATACGGGGGAGAGGGGGAGGTACTAAAAATCCTCTTACAGTGACGGGCGGCACGGCTATAACTGCCACAGTGTGTACAGAGAGATTCAATGTGAAAAGTGGAAGATAATGTGCTCACAGACTAATGGGCACTGAACTAGACACAGGCTCATTTTTCACATCATGTCATCTCTAAGGTTTGAATAAAAAGTAATGGCCAGAATGAGCCTGGATCTATCTCAGACATTATCATTTGCCTCCTCAGTTTTATTTGTGTTGACTTGTACAGTCTAAAAAGATGACAGTCTCTGGGCCTCTGGATCAGTCAGAGTGATAATACACAGCACATTACACTATTGGTGACAGGTTCTGTTCTCCTGGCTGGCATATGAAAGGAACGCATCTCCTTCCGTCATTTCAAATGCTATAAACTGACAGAATAAAGAATCTTGCAGAGGGGACATCACAAACCCTGTCTGTTATGATTTTATGAGATAAACTGCAGTTTCTAGGGTATCTTGTTCGGGAAATTAGTGTCAGTCAAACTTTAGCGTGTGGACAAAGGTGGGCGGGGGAGTGGTTTTTAAAAAAGGATAAATAGCAGGATCATGAAATATAGCTTTTCCCTGTTTATAGCTGCCACAAAGCCAGGGCTGTATTTTTAAGTTGCAAACAGCTACTTAAGAGCCACACACTGCTTTTGCGTTATAACTCAGAACCAAAACTTGTTTGTTTTTGTATAGGAAAGGCTAAATAGCAGGGCTGAGACCAAAGGACCAGGAGGGGAAGGGAAGGTGTCTTTCATCAGCATTTTCGATAGTATTGAAATTTCTGTAATTTGGAGAGCAGTGTGTCAAAGGCAAGGTGAAAGCGTTTTCCTATGCAGAATAAGAACAGTTAGTGACCTGGCGGGCTAGGAAAACCCTTGCCATGGAGTCAGGAAGTCACCTACTACTTCTATCCCTCAGTGTTGACTTCACTTGGACAAATCTGATCAGCCAAGACAGAAATGTCATTTACACGTATGATGTGATTCCTAATTGGCCACAGTCACTGCAGGGAAAAATAAAAGGTGCTAATCCAAAGAGGATGGCAGTTTCAAAATAAGACAAAATAATTCCAAAAATCAAATATTTATAAGTTGTGAAGAAAACATTATGAATAGCACCATCCCCCTCTCCCCCTAAAGTTTCAATTTTGGACCAGAAATCCAAATGAGGCAAACATAATATTGGCCCAATTTATAGCTGAATTTAAAAAAAAAAAAAAAAGCCTCAGTATGAATGTGTTGTAATAGGAATTATTCTGCCAAGGATTAGATGCAGCATTCTTGAGGACGTTTTTTTTTCTTTTCCCTCTGATAAGAAAATGAAGGCTTTTTTTTTGTTTGTTTCTTCTTTCTGTTAAATGTTCTACCACTTCAAATAATGACACAGCTGCTATTTCTTGCAACAATGCTCCACTTGAAAAAAAATGCAACCTCCCTCCACGGGCACAGGGGTGTATGAGGCAGACTTTCTTTTCTTCCACAAACATTGTCCGGACAGTACTACTTAAAGAATCTCAATCATCATCATCATCATCACCACCACCACCACCACCACCACCACCATTCCACCTTTTTTCTCAGTCTGGGACTCAAAGCAGTTTGCAAAGATTAAAGCAGATACAGATAAAACTTGAGACGTAGTGCAAAAGTTAAAATATAATTAAACTATCAATAAAATTAAAAGTAGTTAAGGAACAGACCATTAAAAAGAACAAGAATGATAAACAACACAGCACATGAAAAGCTTTTTCCTTCTGACCAGTCAGCCCCAAAAGGCCTGCTGAAACAAAATGTTCTTTGGCTTCCTATAAAAGGATAGCAAGGAAGGCACCAGTCTAACCTCTCTAGGAAGAGAATATCAAAACCTGGGAGCAGATACCAAGAAGGCCTTCTAGTGTGTTCCTTTGTGTGAAAGCAGTGGGAGAGTGAGGAGGCTCTCCCAGAAAATGAAAAGACAGAGGCCATTTCTTCCCTGGCCTGTTACAGTTGTATTATTCCACTTTCAACATCCAATGGAATCCCAGGGTTTGCAATTTAAGGAGGGGCTTCAAAATCCCTCCAAAAACACTTTTGAATGTGCCTTGGAAAGAATGGTTTCATTTCTGTCTCATATTTTAAAATCTCATTTGGTTTTATTTTTCTTCTTCCTTTCCTACAACATACTATCAGCTAAGCCCATGTATTCTCTTTTTATATACCAGATATAAAAAGAACAACTGGTTCCTGGCCAAGATTAGGATATATCCTTAACCTTTGAGTCAATAAATGACAGCCCAGAGGAAGAGGCATTTTTTCCCTCTGAATGTAGGTCTCATATTTCACATGCTAACCCTTATATTTTCTATAGGCTTCTCTACTGGAAGGAAGAGGCAATAGCCTACCTTACGCATCATGTTAAAACACAGTTTTCAAGCATGTACATGATATACGCAGAGCTTGGAAAAGTTGGTCAAACTCTTTGCTGGAATTTAAGAGATGATCATGCTGTCTGGGAGACACTTTGAGAGTGTTACTCAAAAATTAACCTTTCCAAGCCCTAGTTCCAGTCTTTTCTCTTTCTTTTTCCTTCTCTACCTACCATATTCTAGGAGATTAGAAAGATACATTGTCATTTTCAGCTAACTGTAGTTTGCTGTTATGTCTGAGGCCATTTCCACACGGGATATTTAAAACAGTGCAGTGTGTCCTTACCGTAGATCTGCACCTCAGTCCGCTCTGGAACGACCCCAAGTGGTCCTCCAGCGTGCTTTTGAAAGACCTGATTTTTCTGGTCTTTCAAAAGCACAGAGCACACCACTGTGAGCCTGCTCCCTTGTGCAGATTCGCAGGCTCACACCAATGCGAGGGTGGGATTTAGGCTGGCGAACTTCACCAGTTGGTCGAGACCCACAACCAACGGGAAGCCACCATTTTGGATGCCGGAGCAGTGCGGATCGATGACCACGCACTGCTCCTCCTCACCCCGGACTGGACCATACTGCCAGAAGATCTGGTAAGTAGCGGCGCGGGGCGATTCCCTCGCCCCATGTGGAAATGGCCCAAATTAGGGACTCTGGTTACTTAGAAACAAGCCAGGATACTTAATCAAAGTTTGAAAAAGATTTGTTTCAATATAACATAATACAAGGAGAGTTGTTTGTGTTCAGATTAAGCTGCTGTTAATGGAAAACAGTTCATATTTATATAGATTGAGATCCTACACCATGCAGGGCAACGCATAGGTCTCTGCCATTTGAAGTTCTGCTTGGCCACATTGGAATAAATAGAAGTACATACCTCTGCAGCCAAATTAAACAGCTGTTCTCTTTCTCCCAGATTCCAGTGACGGCTCCTTTTCATTTCAGTTACAACCAGATGCTGCCTGGTACCTTGCACCCTCCTATGGCCAATACATTGCTGAAGGAGCATACCTGCTCTTCACAGCAGCTTTGCAGAGATAGCTCCCTGTGCAAAGATTATAAACAGATATACTCACGCAGTAAGTGAGTGCATGTCCCCAACAGAGAGTCAGCATGATGTAGTGATTTAACTGTTGGACTATGACCCTTGAGACCAGCATTTGATTCACAATTCAGCTACAGAAAACCAATGCATGATCTTGGAAGTGTCAATGACTTGTATGCACACAACAAAAACAACAACAACAATGTCCCTATGAGGATTTTGGCTGTAATATTTGGGTGTGCTAATGTATAGGGAGAGACAAAAAATAGAAATAATTGCTGTCATTTCAATAGAAATAGAAGTTATTATAATGCAGTAGGAAAGACTGATCAGGTGACTTGTACACCTGCCCAGGCCACCATTCATGAGCTGTTTACTGGAACGATGAGAAATGAGCAAGTAATGAAATAACTTGGATTTAATTTGATGATATTTCTCCATCCCTGTCATTTGGCTATGAATGTCATCACACTGTGCCAGGAATGAACCACACAGAGTGTCCTTTAAGAGCTACAACTCCTACAATAACATCCACCAGTGTGAACTTGCAGGCATTTGGTATATGCTGAGACAACAGAGCCCACGAAGTTCTGAAATGTAAAACAAAAACAGCCTTACTCTAGTTCCCTTACAGGTGGTAACTGTGATTTGAAAAGAACAAAAACAAAAAATGAAAATGCCACCATGACCACTAAATGGTTATTTTTTTAAAAAAGGGAGATAATTTGGTTCTTGATATATTAAAATCCTTAATGTACAGTACTGTAGAGTTTCTAGACACAATCCCACAACTAGCAAATATCCTTCAAACTTTTCTTCTACCCATGCTGATTTACTCAGCTAACTGACATCGTAAAAAGGAAAATGTTAATTGTTTCCTTCAGCAGAAGCAGCAAGACAAATAAAAACCACCCTCCCAGACAAGCTAGAAATGCTCTTCTCTCCTCCTTCCCACTCCAGGTTGTAAAGCATGATTCTCTTAGGCACTCCCTCTCGCCTCCCAGCTGCACGGGCCTAATGAACATGGTGTCTGCCCCAGCAGCTGCCACATCCTGGATGCTCAAGCTGCTGGGTAAGTAGAGTGGGAAAGAGAATATTTTCCAAGAAGAAAATGCTAGTGTTGTGACGATAAAAGTGATTTACTTTGTATTGCATCTTTTCAAAACCTCTTTTTTTCTCCAGAAGGGATTTACATTAGAACTGAACTCCCCCCACCAAAAAAAAAAGTTGACTTTTGTACCAGGCTTCACACTGTTTGTAGCAAAGGAAGATCTTCAGTCAAGCTGGTATGCAAATCTCACAGAAACAAACATGTTCTGTTTGTGTCTTTTATAGAGAGCTGTGAAAGGGACTATGGAAAGGTCTACCAAACCTAAGATAGTGTACAAGGATCACACCCAGAAAAGTAAAACAAAAAAAAACAAAAAACAGGCTATAAATACAGAGAGGGAAAGGTGCTCTTCTGTGGCTAAAGCAGAAGTTAAAGTTGCTTAATATTTTTACAGTTCTACTCTCATCCTGACCAACCAACCTGAGACATACCATGTTAGACATTTTAAAAAAGCAAGGAAACCGATACCCATAAATATTTGATTGCCATGCACAGAAAAGTATGTATTTCTAGCAAGACTGTAGTGTACCCAGTACACAAAGGACTGAAGCGCTGGGACATTATTGCTAGCAGGGACTAAATAAACCGCTACCTTGAATTTCCATGTTTTCAGTCCTCTATATCGGATATATCAATATCTAGCAACACAGTTGCCAATTCTCCTTGGCAATTTCTATAAACGCTACTGTGATGGGTGTCTCCACTTCCAAAATTGCCACTGACTTCTAGAGATAACAAACATTTTGCATATACAAATCAGGGCATGCTTGTCGTAACATTCCAGTGCTCAAAGCAAATATCATTGCTGGAGCCTATACAATCCTGAGAACTCTTTCTGCTTACTGTATGCTATATTAATTGATTCTGAAATTTATTGATTGATTTGATTTGATTTGATTTATATCCTGAGTTTCTCCCACAAATATGTCTCCAGGCAAGCTTCTACTGATCTTCCACTGAGTTAAGAGTCAAGAAGGTGATAGTTCTTTTGGTAAAGATACACCATTAAAAACATAGGTGAACATCCTGCATTGGGAGACAAGACATAAATTTTACCCAGGCAGAACTATACCTCATCACCTCTGTCACCCCTGTAGGACTCGCCTTCTCCAGTTTCTCCCCCAACACAGGCATGTAGTACGGTAGCTGGGTTAGACATACTGGATGAGTGGCTGGTTCTGTCCCTATAGGAGTTTGCACAAGAATGACATTATCTGCTAGGATCCCCTGAAAATGCCTGGAAGGTCCCAGACAAAGACATCATTATTTTGCAGCAAGTTATAACATAGCCAGCTGCTTCTCTCCATGCCCCTCGCACCTCTTCTCTTGTCATTACATGCCCATGTTAGGGGGGATCTGCAGGAAGAAGATGAGTTTTGAGGGATGTATAGTTAATTGAAGTTAGTGTGAGACAGGCAGAGTTAACATCAACAGTTCACTTAAGCATTCTTAAGTATTAGAATTTCAGGGTATTTATATGAGACTAACGTATTTACCCAGCATTGCCCGGGATTTTATTTTCTCATAGGTAACACTTGTTAGAAATACCTTAGGAATTATCTTACCTTATCTTCAGAGTTAGATGTAGTTGAAATACACAGATTTGAGAACTTGTGTTTCTTAATTCCCCACACTGTGTTACACATTACCTGTAACTTTTGTCCATATTCCCCAATCCAGACTGTATTCAGAGCTGTTAACATACAGAGGAGACTTGCTGCTAGGCCTCATCTCCATAGCAACTGGCTTATTCAGAGCTGTCCGGCTGAGAATTCTGAAGACCTTCCCTGAACTGCCAACCCCAGCATTCCACAGAATCTTCGCAACCAGCCAATCATAGGAGGTTGTCTCACCTCACACAGCCAATCGTATGAGGTCTTCGCCTGTCTGACACAAACAAACATAAGATCACTCACAACCTTTGACTTTTATATAGTAGATAAAGAGGATGCTCTTAGGTCATCTTTTAGGTTATTAATGATATGCATTCATAGATATACAAACATAAATATTTCCCTTAGGAAAAAAACATAGACATGTCTATGTCTGGACACTTACTTTCATCACATTATATCATTTCGTAGGTAAGGCATCACACATTAGTTACCTTACAATATATGGAAAGTAAGATGTTACACTTTCATAAAGATTGAATCTTTATCTTTCTTCATATCTTTCGCAGGGTTTTCTACGCTGATCATGTAGAACCCTATCATCTTAAAAATGTAACTTAGCCATTTTTCCCTTAAGGAATACCATATCTTTTGTTGAACTATAAATCTCTAAATAGGCATTTGTTAATATAGAGATATTCTATGGTTCCTCTCCTTGAGCATTGTTAAAGCTAATAGCATCCATTACATCCATAAGCATATGAACAGGCATCCACTACAATCATAATGAGACATATATTTATTTTAGAATAGCCTAGCTGTTTCTTACCAGTGTTATCTCTCAGCATGTCTGGGTAGTTTATCAGTTATCAGGAACAGTGTGAAAGTTATCAAACAGGCCCTTTCTGCAACTCACCTTTTCGTGGAGCTGGGGTCCGGGGATCATACGAGCAGCCTCTTGCGAGAGGTTCCCATATCCCTATTGCTTCAGCTCCGCAGCTGCTGCCTCCTCGTGAGCAGGTAGCGCAAGAGCCCCTCCTCTTCCTTCTGCAGTGCAGCCTGGGATTTTCCCAGGCTGCGCTGGGGCAGGAAGCACAAGCGCCATGGCTTCAAAGCTCTGCACATATGGCAAGTGTGCGTGGGGCCCTGGAGCAATACACAATTGTGCACCATTTTCAGCTCAAAGCCGAAAATGAAATAGTGCACGATCGGTGCCTGCCAGCCCCTGGAGTATCACGCGATTGCAAGTGCATTGTGTGGACTGCTCCTCGCAGTCACGCGATACTCCAGGGGTCTTTTCACATAGCAAATGCCATGCAAAAAAAGGGCCACAGTCTTCTTTGTACAGTGGAGACTGTGGAACAATCTAATTGCTAGCTCTTTGTTGGCTCCTCTTATTCTCTTCTTGGCCTTGCCCAGACTATCAGATGTCCAATCAAAACAAATCAAAACAAGGGTGATGACTTTGCCCTGTCCTTCCACTTCTTGCAATTCACCAACAGCAAAATAATAGTAAAATATATAAAACTAATATCAAGGTGCCAATGCAGCAGATCAGTAAAAAAATCATAGATGTAATTGGTCAAGCAACTAGCCTTATCACACATACCAATACCACCACCACAAATGGCTGGTTCTTTCTTCACCCAGGAAGATACAGCTCCTAAATGGAAGTTCCTACCTAATAATAAATAGTCAGCCTTAATAACTCTACAGCAGCACAGCCCACTACTACAAAGATAGTGTCCTTCTTTGGACTAGCAAAGGCTAATTGTCAGAACTTTCCTCATTTCTGTTGCTGACGTTCACCATCTGGCTGATGGGCTGGTAGGTATTAGCATTCAAGACAATCCATGTGCTCCCCATCCTGAGATTCAAATTTAGAGACATTTATCGGGCTGAGCTGGGGAGTGGGGTCAGAAAAATTCCAGTTTTGGCAATTCACACTAAAAATAACAAAACATCTACAAAAAGCAAACATGGGAGGGTATCAGGTGGTGGTTTGCCAAAGAAAAGGGATTATCACTGGAATAGAGGCAGCACCAAATTCTGTTTCTCATTTGGAAAGGCTACCATAATTTGCCCACCATTTTGAGGGGTTTTTTTGAGCAGGAGCCTCAGTTTGTTTGTTGTCTTCTCTTCTACCCACGGTTACACTTTCCATCTTCAGTTCCAGCTCTTCACATTATGTTTGCTTAACATTTATGGAAAATAGTTTGTGAACTTGGAAGAGCAAAATAGCCTCCCTCCCTCTATCCCCTGCAGAAACTTTGGTGGCTGTTGTCTTGGACTAGGATCGCTCCTTTTGGGCCAGTTAATTAGAAACACCGAGGACTCAGAAACACACAACAGCTTTAGCTCCCAGTCTGTACCCTCTGTGACAAATACAGAGCAGCTGTAGGGCAATTATGCCAATGGTAACATGGCTCCCCGAGGAATGTCCCTGGAAAGAGAGGCAGCAAAGGAGGAAGAGCAGTCACTCAGCCCAACAACAAGAATGTTTTGTCTCCAGAACATTCTTTAATTTTAATTTTCTGATGACAGTTTTCTTGTGGGTCTTATCATCATGACCATTCCAACACCTATTCTTTATTCTTTCAAGTTATCTCAGTCCCATCCCCCAAACAGCAAGAAAAATCACATTTATTCCTAATTGTAAAATGTCTGCCTATTCATGTAGAAAGTTTCCAAGCTGCCTTTATCAAGTGGACTAGGGCATCATGCAATGATTCAAACCACCCAACACAACACTTTGCAATATTTAAGGTTTATTTATTTATTTTTAATCAATGTATTTATACCCTGTTTTGCTGATTAAAAAGTGAAAGAAACAAGGGAGATTTCAGAGTTCTTCTTTTTAACTTTTTAAATAAATAAATAAATAAATAAATGCTTTGTAATGTTCCCCATAATTCTGTACTTGCTGGCATGGTTTCTGGAATATCAATGGGAATAGATTATGATTTAAAACTCCCTCTTGGGCAGTCCAGAAAGTGTTGCCCAGGAGAATGTGGTATACAGTGCTTATTCTTTCTTCCATCAGCAACCTTTCCCCAATATTTTCCCCAGACAGTTAAAGGAACCTTCTGAATAATGTGGAAGGCAATGGAGAATGCAGAGGGGGAGGGAGAATTCACAAAAATACATTGCCTTTCTCCTCATTCTGCAAGCAAACCCCCTCTGTTGGATCAAAGGATGTTCCATCAGCAGAAGGAAACCATGATTACTGTTCCAAAGTGGTTGCCTTTGAAGAAGACTGTAACAATGCATTGGGTCAAAAATTTCCTTTTGTACTTCCTCTTTATTCCACAACCAGGTACTTCTAACAACATTCTATTCTTCACAGGCCTTAAGGGAGAAGCATAGTAAGGTCAATTCAGTTGTTGCTGTGCCCACTGCAGAAACAATAGGATGCAAAGCAGCCATAGCTGAATCCTTTTGCATCCTATTGATTTCAAAGGAAAGTTTGGTTGTTCACTTACATTGGCTCCTACTGAAATTGTGAGAACACAGGAGCAGTGCTATAGGACACAACCAAAGACCTGCCTAATCCAGCATTCTGTTTCTGAGAGGAGCAGAGATGCCTCTAAGAAGTCCATTAAGAACAGAAGAAATAAATTAATACAATCTGAAAGTGCTTTACAATTGCTAGATCATGCCTATAGTAAACAGTAATCATCTACTAAAGTGTCAGCAAATTTATAGCTAACAGCATTTTCCCCAATGTGAGAGGTGAAGACAGTATAGGTTACAGGTATTTTTCATTTCTACCTGTAATGTAACAATAAGAAAACTTGTCTCACCCATGGCAAATGGTTAGCAATCTTGGAAGAATACCATGACCTGCCCAGATTGCAATACAGCCCTCTGAACAAAAGGATAATATATATAATTAAAATCAAGAATTTTATAACTGTTCCAACTCAATCCCTAAAAAAAGGTGAGGAAATAATCATGAATAAATCGCAGAAAATGTTCCTATGTAATATAAGAACCACTGAACATATAACACACGGTTTATTTCTTCTCCACAATGACAAAGCTGTCAACAGCCTGCTATGAATAATATTCAGGTTAAATGAAACTGGTCCCCAATGGAGTGTACTATTATCTGTTTCATCTCCTTATCAGCTTGGCATGTACAGTTCCAAGGTAAACATGAAACTGAACAGTTGGTAAATTTGGATTCTGAATCCTGACAGCATCATTTCCAGAGGTATAACATCTTAATCAAATTTTAAAATAAAATATCCCAGCCCTGAGCTCCATCGTGAACCCAAAAATTATATAACGCACATGTTTTTATGCTTTGTCAATTACATTTGAAATAGGGACTGTTTGTTTCAGCCCTTCTAAAAATGAGACTAGGATGAGAAAACAACCTATTTCCTTATTAGGTTCAGGAGTCAAAGGACTCAGCCAGGGAGCCGCAGGCTTCAAGAGCATAGAAGATTAAGACATATATTGGATTCATGATGGAGGGCACAAAGTTCATTTTCAAAATAAAACAGAATTTTATTCATATTCCTTTTAAAATTCAGATTGCCATTTGCCAGCTGACCTGTGACATGGCAGCAGTGTATTACATTTTCAATGAGCAGTCTATCTGGAGCTGGGAAAGAGAGGGGAGTCCTTCCTGTCTTCCTCCTCCTCCTCCTCCTCCCCCCACTTCCCTCCCTCCTTCCCTCTCCATAGTAAGATATTGTTCTCAGAATTTTAGATGGAGCAAACAGGGCTTGGATAACGTATTTATTTTTAATAAGGGGAGATGTAGAAGAGTATAGTCAATGGTATTATGTAGACACATAAGCTTCACTCCCTCTCCCTCTTTCCTTCTCTCTCTCTCTTTCTCCTTCTGGTTTGTTTAAAGAACAACTTGCATATAAAATACTTTGGGGACAAAGGTGGACAATAAAAACAAATCAGGCCCCCAAGCAGTCTTTTTTTTAAAAAAAAGGGAGAAAAAGGGAAAGGTAAAGGCTCTTTTAAGACAAGTTTGGGTAGAGTGAGTTCCAAGCCAAGATTTTATATAGTGACGAGCTAGATTTATCCAGCTTGCCATCTGTCAAAATTATATTACAAAAGGCACATATGCAGAGATACAAGACTACTGATTTTCATATATATTAAAATCTGCAACTACTGCAGGATATGAAAGCTGGCAAACTGTTAAGCCAAAAGGCTTACATTTCAAACTTTTGGGAGTATTGCTCTAATTCAGCTCCATCTCTGACACAGAAGCACCCACACAAAATTGTAGGTATTTTGTGAATGCGTATACACACATATATAAACACCTCATTTTAGAAGGCTGCCAAAATAACATATTAATGCTAGGGAAACATGAAGCAAAAAAAAAAAAATCACATGTTTTGCATTGGAAATAAGGCTGGCTACATTAAATGCATTAATATTCAATGCACACAAAGAGCTGTGCCGTGCTTAAATGCAGAGTGATGTGCATCAGTGAAGTGGTAACATTGCAATGCACTAATGGGTATGTGGTATGTACGGCAGAGATGGGTCAACAAGGAAGTTGCAAAAACAGAATACATGGCTAGCACATCACCAACAGCAACATCTAGCATCTAGCAGTATCCCTGAGGATTACCTAGCCACGTTGTGGGCAGAAACACTCAGTAGCATCTTTGCTGAAGATGCAGGCACATCACTATTGAAAGAGGGGGATAATGTGTGTGTGAGTGAGTGAGTGAGAGAGAGAGAGAGAGAGCAGACAGACAGACAGACAGACAGACAGACAAAAAGAAAGAAAGAACACAGAGGACTCAGAAGAAAAAGAAAGAAAGAAAGAAAGAAAGAAAGAAAGAAAGAAAGAAAGAAAGAAAGGGAGGGAGGGAGGGAGGGAGGGAAAGAGAGAGAATAACTCATTTCAAGTAGCAAGTTACAGTTCTACAAAGACCACTTAAGAGAACCTAGCCATATTTAGATTATGCACACAGCAAAGCAAACATCAGTAATGTGTACAAGACACCCACTCTATTGTACCGTTTTCAACCTTCCATCTTGTCCACTCAGTATGGACATTTGCTTGCGCCTGTGTTTTTCAGAAGATGGTTTCTTCCAGGGCTTAGACGTTTTTCTAAGTTTTCACTGCTGCATTATTTCTATTTTCTTGTCCAAGAAAGTCTTTAGCAGTGGGATGCAGCTGTAAACCTGGTATTATCATCTCTAAGTCAGAGATCCTTTGTCTTCTGGACATGTTGCACCTTACGGTGCTATCTTGCTGCCTTGCACGCTCTGCAGTTAGTTACATTAGAATGAAGACAGATGAGAATATCTGAGTTAAACTGAGCTACAGCTTTATTGGTGTTCTGCATCTATGGTGGCTGGCATCTTCCATCTCCGTGGAGCAGTGAATCCACTCTGGGGTTTAGCCTGAACTTTAAAGGAGCTATTCAGGGTGCTAAGCCATTTGCACTGGTCTGCAAATGGGAGATATGTATTAGTATATCCAAAATGTTAAAGCATCCAATTCCTATTGCAGAGAACTGTTACTCCTCCAAGGAATAGAGAACTATTAATGGCCCTTCCTTTCCCATAGAACTCTTTTCAACAGAAGTAGGGAAGTCTCCTCTCTCTCTCTCTCTCTCTCTCTCTCTCTCTCTCTGCTTCAATCCCCCCTCCTCTCTCTCTAAGCTAATATGTTGATAGCTATATGCCTGCAGCAGCAGTGGGCGTAACCAGGCTGTTTTGCTCTCTTCCAATTATCATCTGAACTTCCCACTTTCCTGGGCTCTGTACATATTCCAGTAGACCTACAAGACAGCAGCTTTTCCATGGTTCTGTTCAACACAGCTGCATGCAGACTCTCTGAATTCTGCAGCAATGTACTGAGAAACAGACAAAAGAAACTTGCAAGAGAATTGCCTTTGAAGATACTAATTGTGATAGATGCTGCTGCTGTAATTGAGGAGCAACTGATTGTGCATGGGGTCAAGCCAGTGAGTGGGATAGATGATGCCTCTGAGATCGAGGAGCAACTGACTGTGCTGAGGACTGGGCCAGTGAGTGAGCAAGTCAACCTGCAAACATCCCTGCACTGGAAGGTCAAACAGAGACAGAGTTGCCCCAGCCAGCCCATGATGGAGAGGGAACCAGCAATGATGAAGAAGAATGGCAGCCACCTGTGCCCATCAGCCCTCAATCACGAAGAAGGCTGAAATAGGCTGCTCAGGGGGAGGCTGCATGGACTAGGTTGAGGAAACAATAATAAGCAGCACCTGCTCACAGTGGCTATTTAAGTCTGCCGGCGTGGCTGCTCTTTGCTTGTAGCAAATTACTAGCAAGCCCTCATGACCTTTGTGGCTCCTGCTCCCTGAAACCCTCTGGACAGATCTCTCCTTCCAGAATCTTTGGACTGGACCTTGACCTGGCTCGGCTTGTGTTTTTCTGGTGTTTGGTATATTCTGACTCTCCCTGAAAGTATTCCTGACCTTCCTCCTCCCTTGCTGGCTGCTGCTCGGCAGGGGGAGATTCCTGACACTAATGGATTGATATCCTGCTTTTCTTCCAAAGCAAGAGTTGCCAGGTTCCAGACCCTGGAATTTCAGAGATCTAGGGATGATCTCTTGTGATGTCACAGGGGATGGGCCTCAGTGATGTCACAAGAGGTATCTCCTGCTGATATCATAAAGCACTATACATTATGCATAAGCTGTGCTTGTACAGAGTATTCAGTTCAGATCAAATAAAACTAAGACCATTTCCACACTACATTGTTATAGTGCTATTATTCCACTTTCAACATCCTATGGAAACCTGGGATTTGCAGTTTAGGGAGGAGCATTTAGAATTCTCAGCCAGAGAGCTCTTTGGCTTCAGGAAACTACAAACTCAAGTAAACTACAACTCCCAGAATGCCACAGGATGCACACTATTACAATATAGTGTGGAAGTGGCCTAAGTCTAACAGATGAGGAAGATATCTGTACTCACACTGTGCCAGACAGCTCTTTTACCCTGCAGAAGAAGGACCAAACCCTAAGACTCAGCACCAGGACCTTAGGCCTGGTATCCAGAAGTGCAGCTGGGGGCGGAGTACAAATGAAGGCAGCATTTCCCCCACCCCAAGAATTCTGCCTCTTTGTGGAATCTCCCTTCAGTCCCATGATTTTTAACTAAAAATTGCAGTTGAGCATTTAAAAAAGGAGGAGAGAATGTTACCAAGGGAAAATGAACACAACAAATACCGTGCAAGAATTCTACACCATTTCCACACCACACTGTTATAGTGCATTATTCCACTTTCAACATCCTATGGAATTCTGGGGTTTGTAGTTTAGGGAAGGGTATTTAGAATTCTCAGCCAGAGAGCTCTTTGGCTTCAGTAAACTACAAACCCCAGAATTCCACAGAATGTTGAAAGTGGAATAACGCACTATAACAGTGTGGTGTGGAAATGGTCCTAGATGTCAATGATGTTCAGTGTCATTTCCTCTGCAGTGCTTGGGATCTGGGGACTGAAGGACAATTTTCATTGGGAGGGGGCAGAATTCCTGCTTGAAGTACAATACCCTTCCTCTATCACCTCCACAAAGGTACCTCCCTCTTGGCAATCCCATCCAAAACCTGGGCTCAGGCCTGTTAATAATAACAATAAAAAACAAATACAGACAGAAAAAGGAAAGACAGACTCTGGCTGGTGCACTACCCTACTGGTTGCACTTTTCCCACACAGTTTTGCTGAAGATGTCAAATAGCAGCGCCAAAGGAAGGTGGACAAAATCTGCCGTCTCTTGGCAGTCTATTTCTCCTGTGTTTCACCTCTTTCGTGCCCACTGCCATCCCTACCTACAGTGGTATTGTTGTGCCACTGTAGCGCACCAATTCGATGCTAGCCAAAATGTTTATAATGTTTAAATACAATTAATGAAATTATAGCATAAAGAGACAATTGGAATAAAAGCAATGTAAAAAAACATTGATTAAAAAAAAGTATGGGACCCACCTTTCCAAAGCCCCTTATTTTGCAGCCAGTGAAGGGTCATAGTTTGCTTTTCTTGATAATTTTGCAATGAAAAGGGCTAGAAAAATAAGGCTTTGAAAGGAATGAAGCATTGTTATAAAAGGTTTGCTGCTGTTTGGATGGGCATTAGAATTTTAAAATCAAAACAGGGTCAGGATAATAGATTTATTAATTCCAGGCTGGGTGCTATTATAAAAATACATTTTAAAAAAGCAAAAATGACATGCTGGGGGAGGTAGAAAGGTCCCATCGTGGGTTCTGGTGTAATTTTCAGTAAGACAGAAAATGTAGAATTACATAGAAACTTTGATTTCATGATTCATGAGATTGTTTTATGAGAACAGAACAAAATGTATGTTTGGGTGGGGTCCTATTTACAAAGGCTGCATCAAGCCCCCTCATCCTGAAATGATGCTTAGACCTTGCCAGAGAAATCAAGGTTTATGGGTCATAAAGAATATAGAATCTACTTCCTGCATTTCCTTTTAAAAATATTTAACCCTTCATTAAAATGTATGTCATGCAGATTTTTTAAAATTGTGGAACTTGACATTTTCAGTGAATATTTATTTCATCTCTGCGTTTGACCCTCGCTGATTTATCCCTCACTGCTGTAGTACTTAAACCACTATTACTAGAATAGTTAGCCAATAAAGCAACTGTTTGTGTTTTGCAGGCTTTGCTGGTGGTGTTCTTGGTTATGAAAGTGTCTCTGTGTATTTGTGCATGTGTAAAAAGGCTGAATGCCAAGAGGACACATGAAAAGGAAACCTCCAAGAAAATATGATTTTCATTTATTCTTTGATCAGCTAGGAACACATACCAGCTAATAAGATCCACTGAATATAATGGGACTTACTTCTGAGCAAACATATATTAGGCTGCACTGAAAAAAAAAACATGTATGAGTGTTTTGGTGGGGTGCTTCTTCTGAGCTAAGAGATTTCTTTTTCTGGGTTAAGATACTTATGAACTGTTTTATTTATTTATTTTTCAAAGAAAATTATAAGTGTAATTCTTGAAGCAGAAATTATTGCTAAAAGCTCTTTGAAGATGCAGAATTGCCCCACCCCACTAGTAAATAAAGACGTAACAACAAATGTGAATTTTAACATGAGCTTGTGAGTGTCACACCCTCTTGTTTTTAGAAAACCTCATGATAGGAACGTAGCCAGATGCAAAATTATTGCCTCAGTTGCTGAGATGTCTGGAAGACCCTGATGTAATTGTTTTGCATCTAGTTATGGGGACATAGTCAAACACTTCTGCAATCCGCTCCCCAGTCTCACTCAGGCACAAATGGGTGTGGTAGAGGGATTTCAGCACCTTTGTGGTAGGTCTGCGAAGTGATCTATAGTTCCACACACAGACTATGCTGAGAGATGCAGGATTGCTGTGCTGGATTGAAACATTGCACAGGGATTGTCATTGCAGAGATCATCCCACATATGACAACCTCCTCACTGCTGATGAATAAAACAGCCAATTGTCTTCATTGCCTCCCCATAAGAGGGGAGGCAGTGGCAAAACACACCTTTCTATTTGGGACAGGAGGAACAACATTGTTATGAGAGTTAGACTTATCTAAAAGAGATAAAATAGATAATGTCAATATTCTCACATGTAGATGTTAACACCGTACAGTTTGAAACAGCAGTTCTCAAAATGTTTTTTTAAAAATGGTTCACTTGGCAATTGTCAGGGGTTTCTGCAGACCTTTTAATAAACTTTTTTAGTATTTTTGTCATCAGTTCTACAAATGAAAACACATAGGAAACTCATGTTTTAATCTCTTTTTTCTTTAGCACTTATAATACAATAAAAAAACAACAGCAACCTAACATTCTATTGTGAAAATAACAGGCCTTAGACCAGGTCACTGAGAAGGACACCCTTTGCTTTGTCATTTCTAGGGGCAAAACTAGTAGACTACACCAGCATTGCATTACAAAAATCATGGGCCCAAGATAAGGACCTTGCTTGTTAGTTCAATAATCTGGCCACAGTGGAAAGGGCTTGAATTTCTGTCATCAGGTGGGGAAAATAAACAGGGGTATTTATTTGTTTGTTTGTTTGTTTGTTTGTTTACTCACTCACTCACTCACTCTTATTTTCATTTGATCTATATCCTGTCTCACAGCATACTAACACAACATCACCTTGGAAAATTTGGATACTGGAAGGTTTCATGAGAATGGAGGAGTAAACTGCTTTTAGGGGAGGAAAAACAAGTTCATTTTGTTAAATATTTGGCTAACACTCTTATTTTGTTGACAACAGTAGTTTTCCGAAAAGAAAAATTCTTGGACAGGCTGGGACTCTTTGGAAAAATTCTTCAACAAAGTTAGTAGCAATTGCCTGTAAGGCAATTTATATGAACTTGGTGTGTAGATTTGTTAACTGTGTGTACATACCCTGAAATAAGAATTATGTACTCCTTCAGAAGTTATGGGACAATACTTCCTGGTGGCCCTATCCAGTATAGCCGATGGTGAGAAATCACACATTGTTTGGAGAACCATACATTTCCCAACCATGCCCTAGACATGCTCCAGATTCTGAAGCTCAGAAAAGTCACTAGTTGATCATAATCTCCTAGTCAGCATGGCTGCTGACAGTGGTGGCTGGGAGATTCTATACCTTCATTCATTTAAACATTTATATCCTATTCTAGCTCATAGGATCACAGAGTGGTATGAAATTAAGGTTAATTGTAAAAAAATAAAACTTATAACAGTCAAGAATAATTTAAAGAGATTAAAATCATATTTAAGTGAACAAAATAAAACAATCTTTAAAACCACATGCATATACAGAATTGGACAAAATTGTTAGAACCCAAACGTATTAATAAAATGGTTCATTTGTCTATACACTGAAAATACAAGTAGTACCAGCACCAGCTGGGCCTCTGAGAAGAACCACAACAGAGAAGGACCTTGAAGTATTGCTATCCAAAGCCATTCAGGGTTTTAAATGTAATCACCAGTGCCTGAATTTGAACCCAAGATGAATGGTAGCTAGTGAAATTCCTTCAAAAAGGAACGATGCATGATTATATATGAATGATGTATGATTTCTATACTCAGTACCAATGAGCAATCTAGCTGCTGCTTTTTACACTATTTGTAGTTCCAGAGTTGTCTTTAAGAGCCCTCCAGAGCAGAGTAATCATATCCAGGTCAGACTGCTTATCCACCTCCTGGGCTCAGACAGCACTGATTCACACAGCTTCCATGTTATCAGGATTCAGCTTCAGTTTATTGGCCCCCATCTAGCCCATTACCAGTCCAGGGCCATTTCCACACTACACTCTTATAGTGCGATTATTCCACTTTCAACATCCTATGGAATCCTGGGGTTTGCAGTTTTGGGAGGGGCCGGCTGGAGAGAAGTGACTAGTGGGGTGCCACAGGGTTCTGTCCTGGGCCCAGTGCTGTTCAATATTTTTATCAACGACTTGGATGATTCTATGATTCTATGATGGTCATTTCTGAAACCAGACTGAAATGGGTTTAGATAACCTGTTTCTTTCAAGAATGTATGACGCTTCCCAGCCATCATTAATATAGTGATGGCGCAGTAGCCTTCATATACCTATGGGTCTAGGAAGATCCTCTTCAGAACAGGGTACATTGCAACCTTTCTCAAAGCGTGAGTCACCTCCTCCTGACAGAATACAATACTTGCCATCCCTTGGAAGCATCCAAATACACTTTCCTTGGGATTCCTCGGTATTCTGGGAATTTTCATCTGAAAGATCAAACTTTCCTATCTCTGCCAGAATCTTCCATTGCAGCATCGGAAGTTGTAACAAAGAGAGTCAGGGGAATTTCTTACCACATATTGATATGGAAGCTGTTCCTTAATGGGGAAAAAAACTCAGCCCTTGAATTACATCAACATATCTTACTTTAATTGTTGTACATGACATTTTTTTGAGAATGCTTCTTTAAGAGTCAAGCCAATGCCACCTCCCTAGTAATTCCTAAACTTAAACCTCTCTTATTTTCTTTCTTTCTTTCTTTCTTTCTTTCTTTCTTTCTTTCTTTCTTTCTTTCTTTCTTTCTTTCCACTCAAGATTGTCAGTAAAAGATGGCCTGCAAAATCTCCACAGAGGGCAGAATAATCCTGGACTTAGGATATACCAATGAACTAGAGCATTTGTTAGCTCAGGTGAAGTCCTCACCCATCCTTTCCCTGGCAAGTTTTTGTGCTCTGGCTTCTCCAATGAGTCAAAATAGTAGATAGATTTGGGGAAGAATCTGGGTCCCTATCACACTCATTATTATCATCTTCATTTATACGCTCCTTTTTCTCCAGGTTGGAACTCAAAGCAGCTTACAACAATTCATAGAATCACAGAATCATAGAAATGTAGAGTTGGAAGAGACCCCAGGGGCCATCCAGTCCAACCCCCTGCCATGCAGGAACACTCTCAAAGCACTCCTGACAGATGGCCATCCAGCCTTTGCTTAAAAACCTCCAAAGAAGGAGACTCCACTACACTCCGAGGCAGCATATTCCACTGCCAGACAACCCTCGCCATCAGGAAGTTCTTCCTGAGGTTCAGGTGGAATCTCCTTTCCTGCAGCTTGAATCCATTGCTCCTTGTCCTGGTCTCTGGAGCAGCGGTAAACAAGCCCTCTCCCTCCTCTATATGGCATCCCTTCAGATATTTAAACATGGCTATCATGTCCCCTCTTAACCTTCTTTTCTGCAGACTAAACATACCCAGCTCTCTAAGTCTATCCTCATAGGGCATGGCTTCCAGGCCTCTCACCATTTTGGTCACTCTCCTCTGGACTTGTTCCAGCTTGACCATGTCCTTCCTGAATTGGAGTGCCCAGAACTGGACACAGTATTCAAGATGAGATCTAACCAAAACAGAGTAGAGTGGTACCAGTACTTCCCTCGATCTAGACACCATACTCCTATTGATGCAGCCAAGAATTGCATTGGCTTTCTTGGCTGCCGCATCAAACTGCTGACTTGTGTTCAGCTTGTGGTCTATGAAGACTCCTAGATCCCTTTCACATGTACTGCTATCCAGCCATGTGTCCCCCATCCTATATTTCTGTATTCCATTTTTTCTATCTAAGTGTAGGACCTTACACTTCTCTCTGTTGAATTTCATTTTGTTAGCCTTGACCCAGCTCTCCAATCTATCCAGGTCATTTTGAATTTTGATCCTGTCCTCTGGCGTATTAGCAACCTCTCCCAATTTGGTGTCATCTGCAAATTTGATGAGCATGCCCTCTATTCCTTCATCCAAGTCATTGATAAAAATATTGAACAGCATTGGGCCCAGGACAGAACCCTGTGGTACCCCGCTAATCACTTCTCTCCAGGATGAAAAGCAGCCATTGGTGAGCACCTTTTGGGAATGGTCAGTCAACCAGTTACAGATCCAGCTGACAGTAGCCCTGTCCAGCCCACATTTTACTAACTTCTTTGCAAGAATGTCATGGGGAACTTTGTCAAAGGCCTTACTGAAATTGAGATATGCTACATCCACAGCATTCCCTTCATCTATCAAGCTAGTAACTCTATCATAAAAAGAGATAAGATTAGTCTGGCATGACTTATTTTTGAAAATCCATGTTGACTTCTCATGATTACCGTGTTGCTTTCTAAGTGATTAGAAACTGACAGCTTAATGATCTGCTCCAGGATCTTTCCGGGTACTGATTTCAGGCTGACTGGGCGATAATTATTTGGGTCCTTTTTTTTCCCCTTCTTGAAGATGGGGACAACATTTACCCTCCTCCAGTCTGCTGGAACTTCTCCTGTCCTCCAAGATTTCTCAAAGATTATAGCAAGCGGTTCCGAAATGACTTCTGCCATTTCTTTTAATATCCTAGGATGCAATTCATCTGGCCCTGGAGTCTTGAATTCATCCAGTGTGGCAAGGTATTCCTGTACTACCTCTCTACCTATTATGTGCCGCATTTCCTCTGCTTCCTCACCTGCTCCCCAACTGCCAAGTTGAGTGCTTGTATCCTTCTGGGGAAAAACTGAGGCAAAGAAGGTGTTAAGTAGTTCTGCCTTTTCTCTTCCCCCTCTGAGTAATTCGCCATCTTCTCTGCGCAGCTACTCTGTCGTCTCCTTCTTTTTCCTTTTGCTGCAGACATATTTTAAAAAGCCCTTTTATTGTTTTTAATGTCTTTGGCCAGCCTAAGTTCATTTTGCCCTATAGCCTTTCTGACCTTCTCCCTACATCTCCTGGCTACTTGCCTAAATTCTTCTTTGGTAGTTTCTCCCTTCTTCCATTTCCTGTACATGTTTCTCTTAACACTTAGCTCAGCTGAGAGTTCTTTAGTCAACCATTCTGGTTTCTTCAGATGTCTTCCATTTTTCCTCCTTATTGGCACAGTTTTAGACTGTGCCTTCAGTATCTACCTTTTAAGGAACTTCCATGCCTCCTGAACAACTTTCTCTTTCACTATTCTTGACCACGGAATTTCAGCCAGCAGCTCCTTAAGTTTACAGAAGTCCGCTTTTTTAAAATCTAAGATGAGTGTCTGGCTACACTTATCTTCCCCTTCCCAGTGAATGCCAAATTCCAATAAGGCATGGTTACTCCCCTGTAAAGATCCAACCACTCCTACCTCATTAACAAGGTCATCCCTGTTGGTCAGGATCAGATCTAGAATATTTGATCCCCTTGTGGCCTCTTCCACCTTCTGGACCATGAAATTGCCTGCAATTCAAGCAAGAAACTTGCTGGACCTTACTGTCTTGGCAGAGTTTGACTGCCAACATATATTCAGGTAATTGAAGTCTCCCATTATTACTGTATCTCTCCTTTTTGAATGTGCAGTCATTTGGTTGAGGAAGGCATCATCCAAGTCCTCATTCTGTGTTGGAGGTCTGTGGTAAATCCCCACCAAAATATCCCTATTGTTTCTCGCTCCCTTAATTCTTACCCAGATGCTCTCGACCTGGCTTTCTGGGTTTAAGTCCCGGATCTCTTCACAGGTGAAAACATCCTCGACATATAAGGCTACTCCTCCTCCTTTCTTGTTTGGTCTATTTCTACAAAATAGGCTATACCCCTCTGTTCCTACATTCCAATCATGAGACTCAACCCACCAGGTCTCAGTGATGCCTATCAAATCGTATTTCTTTTGTTGTACTAGAAGTTCAGGTTCATCTTGCTTGTTTCCCATACTCCACGCATTAGTGTAGAGACACTTAAGTCCCCGGACCCTCCCTGCAAGTCCTGTACTATAGTTTTTACTCCTCCCACCATTGGACGCTTGTACTACTTGGCCAATATCATTTGGGCCTTTTCCCCCTGCACTCGCCGAGTCCTTGCCCTGAATAATATTGTCTCCCTCCCCAGTGGAACTTAGTTTAAAGACCTCTTAATCCTCCGTGCAAGACTGTTTGCAAAAACATTCCTGCCAAGTTTTGTGAGGTGCAGCCCATCCGTTGCCAGAAGCCCACGTTCATGGAAATTCAGGCCGTGATCCAAAAACCCAAACCGTTGCCAGCGGCACCATGTGCGGAGCAAGTTGTTGACCTCTGCTATTGCACTTTCCCTTCGTGCACCATGTCTTTGAACAGGGAGGAGAGACAAAATGACCACCTGTGCACCAAGGTCCTTAAGCTTTGTCCCCATGAGCTCGTAGTCCTTTGTGATGTGGTGAAAGCTGTGCCTCACAGTGTCATTGGTTCCAACATAAACCAAAATGAGGGGCTTGTGGTCAGTGGGCATGACCAGCCTGAATAGTCTCTCCGTTTTGTGGTTGATCTTGGCCCCAGGAAGACGGTTAAAAACACATAGTTAAAAACTATGGAATACAAAAGTTAAAATACAATTAAATGATCAAAAAGAATCAAAAGAAAGTTAAAATACATAATTAAAACTCAAGCATCCATAAATTCATCAACCTCAGCACAATTAACAATACACAGCACCTTTTATCAGACAGACCATAATGACATATTGAACTCTGTTGCAATAAAAAAGTCTTTACTTGGCTGTGGAAATAAAGTAGGAAGAGTACCAGTCTGACTTCTGTGGGAAGGGAGTTCCAGAGCCTGGGAGCAGCCACTGAGAAGGCCCTTTCCTGTGTTGCCACTAATGAGGGCAATGGAAAAGAGAGAAGATCCACTCCAGCAGATCTCAAAGCCCTGGTTGGTTAGTAAGGGATCCTTCAAATAACCTGGAACTGAGCCACGTATGGCTTTAAAGGATATCACCAGCACATTGAACTGTGCCTGGAAACAGACCATGATTCAACTTTAACTAGCACGGCTTCATCCCATGGACTCCTGGGATCTGAATTTTAGGGAGATTCATTTAGAATTCTCAGCCAGAAGAGTTCTTCTGGTGTCCCCAAAACCACAAACCCCATGACAGTTTAAGATGAATATAGCACTATTATTGGATAAGGCCTGTGGTGTATACTGCTGTCCACACACACACACACATGTGCACACTTTTAAAGAACTGTACATAGAAGAAGATTTAATCTTCTTGCAAAACATTTTGTTAAGCACATAGAAGAGAGATGACTAACCAAAGTCCCATAATTTAGAGTACAAATCTCAAAAAGGGGTGCTCACAAATCTAGCAAAGCATCCCTAGTGTTTTGAAGTCCTTTTTCTTTGCTACACGAATGCTCCCAGAATCCAGTGCTCACTTCATCACTCCATATAAAATACAGAATCCTTAATTGGTCTGTGCTTCTCCAACATGTTTTTAATGAAAACACAGCACATAACTCTTAGTTTGTTGGCTGGCGGAGCCCAATTTACAAAAGTGGGAGTGCAAGATAAGAAAAGAGTACATCTGCAAAGCAGGCTGTGCAATGAATCACACAGTGCCAAGGTTGAGCAGAATATAATTGAGTCCAACATCTCTGAGCACTTTCACCATAATTAATGATAATCTGTAACAGAGGAATCTGAGATTCCAGTTCAGAGAACTGTTTAATTAGGCCAAGTAATGAAAGCAGAAGCAGTACAAGAATATGGCCTGTCTCATGATTAATGATTCATGCTACTGAACACAAAAGTGCCGCACTGTTAACTCTAACGGATGCTGCATCTCTCTGGCATTTACAAAATAGTGAAATGCATGCATTTTTGTATTGAAAAGATGTAACTGGCAGTATGCTTTTCTGAACTATTTACATGATAAATATGGTTCCAGAGGTACCTGTCTTCTTCCCAGTTTCTTTTGCTCTGGGGTAATTGAAGATAAATATGGTACCTGCCTAAACAGCAACATTAAGATATTGCCACTGAATAATTAACACTTTTACTTTTAAAGTTAGTCAAACAGGACTTCTTTCCTTTGGAGCTTTACATTTAAAAAAATGTTCCTCTTGGTGGCATGATGTAGTCCATATCTTTACGTATACTCTGAGGAGTATATTTTAACCACCCAAAGAAGAATGAGAATTGGGTTAATAAGGGTTCATTCACAACAAAAACAAGAATGGACAGTGTTGAAGGTAGCCACACTGAGAGGCTAAAACACACTCTAGGTATTAATCAATTTGATGTTCAAATTGCCCTGGAAACATTAAAAACCAAAGGTACAAAGAAGAAGATGGCCATGGGCATTTTAGTTACAAGCCACCAAATTATATGGGTTTTGTGTGACTATTTATTGTGCCAGTCAACGAAACAGGAAGCGCTACTTATCATGGGTATTGCAGAAGCCCATAGTACATATGCAAGGTCTGAGATAAGAGCACCTTTATAAAGAAATGTGTTCTCTAATGTCTCTGTCAACCACCAAATTAGGTCTCCCTGGGTGCTTGCCTCAGAAGCTTCCATGGTTCAGCACCCACTCAAAGTAATAAAGATTCAGGAAACATTATCTGCTTTATGGAATAATGGCTGTATTTCTAACCCTCCACTTTACTCTCAGACTGCATTCCAGCTTTCTAATCTCTCTCTGTCTTTCTCTCGCTTTCGTTTTCTCAGGCCATTTCCTCACTAGACTGTTATAGTGCTATTATTCCACTTTCAACGTCCTATGGAATCCTGGGGTTTGCAGCCGGCCCCTCCTGAAACTGCAAGCCCCAGGATTCCATAGGATGTTGAAAGTGGAATAATAGTGCTATAACAGTCTAGTGAGGAAATGGCCTCACTGTCATACACAAGCATATTGGTGGATAGCCTTAATCTTGTTTGCATCATCACATATCCTCAAGTAACAGCCCTTGTAGTAATTTCAGCTTCTTCCATCCTTTCGCAGGTCGGTAAAATGAGTACCCAGCTTGTTGGGGGCAATTAGCTAAAATACATTGTAAACCGCTTAGATAACACTCAGTTGATAAGCGGTATAGAAATAAATGCTATTGCTATTGCTATTTTTTCCACACTTCGGGCCTTTCTGCACTACACTGTTATAGAGCTATTATTTCACTTCCAACATCCTATGGAATCCTGGAGTTTGCAGTTTAGGGAGAGGCATTTAGAATTCTCAGCCAGAGAGCTCTTTGGCCTCAATAAACTGCAAACCCCAGAATTCTACAGGATGTTGAAAGTGGAACACTGGCACTGTAACACTGGAGTGTGGAAAGGCCGTTCCTTGAGAAAAGTCAGCCATAGCTGGCAAGATCAGAAGCTCCTCATTCACCTCCTTTTCAGTAAGGGGAAACTGAAAGGAACACTTAAGTCAAAGACTGTAGCAAATACCTTGCTGAATATCCAAATTCCAAAATTTTATTACGGCAAACAGCCAGCAATATCTGCATTGCTGAATATCTGCATCATTTTGGATACATTTCCACATCCATCTGTTGTTCTGGCTATTGTTCCATCTCAGTACAATTTTCCTTCTTCTTCATCCTCATTACCCTTGTCTTCCTTTGTCATGGTACCATTTAACAACACTGGATGTGGGATATTTAAGTAGACAGCCAGAATTCTTTATGTGCTGCTTAATTACATAACTACCTTATAGTTATGTAGCTAAGGAGAGTCTCCCAGCCTGACCTCCCCAAACCTCCTATACTGGTATCAGCCCCATTGACAGAAAAGGGGTTTCTTCTGCTAGCCTCAGGATGTTGGCAGATGATGTTTTCACTGCCCACTTGCCAATGAGGCAGCAACAAGGAGATGTGACAAGCGTTCTGCTTCTGATCATTGGAACCTCACTGGCAGGTAGGAGAGGAGTACAATCATCATCCATTCATGCCCTATCAATAGCAGAATGAACTCTTTTCTCTCCCTTTGGCTGATGCCCAGTAAAGTAGATTTGGGAGGCAGTTATGACCCAGGGAAAAGCACCACATTTGTGACTACACAGGGACCGTGAATACAGATCCTCTAAGGATGCTTAACTCCAGGTTATGTGTCTAGAAGTCTGATCTTGACTTCCGGCCATCATCAACAAAATTGGTCCATAAGTTGGTGATTACAGAGAATGAGGGTTGTAGTCCAGTGTTCAAACCACAACACTACACGGGGTCTCCTCTGTGTATAGTGTCTTACAATTATCCCTGGGTTCAATGGAGAAATGTATTATACGAGTAAATATCTCTGCAGTTATCAAATGTATTATGTTATCCGATATTACCTATGCAGTTGGACAAAGGTATTATACGAGTCATTTGCTTCAGATATATAATTGAATATTAATATCAGGATTGTCCATGCTGTTGTATTTCTGATTTCTATGCATGGTTGTGAGAACTGGACAGTGAAGAAAGCTGACAAGACAAGAATCACCTTGTTTGAAATGTGGTGCTGGAAGAGAGTTCTGAGGATACCATCGATTGTTAAAAAAAAAAGAAGAAGAAGAAAAACAAATAAATGCATCCTAGAGCAAATGAAGCATGAATTTTTTACAGAAGCCAAAAATACAAAATGGAGGTTATTGCAGTTTGGCTATATCATGAAATGGCATGACTTACTAGAAAAGATAATAATGCTTGGTAAAATGGGAGGCAGTAAGAAAACAGGAAGAGCACATTACAAGTGTATAGACTCAATCAAAGAAGCCATGGCCATGATTTTATAGGACCTAAGCAGGGCTGTTGATGGCAGGGTATCTTGGAGTTCTCTCCTTCATAGGGTCACCATAAATCAAATTCAACCTGATGGCTACAGATTCATTACAATTCTTGTAATTCTCGAAGTTTTAATGTTGGCCATCAGTTAATACAGTGTAATACTGGATATGATCTTTATTTCCAGATGTGGTTGAGGAAAATCACATAGAAGCCATTCACCTAGGAAAAGCTTAATTTGAACTAGAGACTTCCTGCTCATTACACATTCTCTTAGCAAGTATGGTATTATACCTGAAAAACTGGAATTTGCCGCTGGAGTCTTTTAGCTGTTACATAGAACCATTGGCTTGTGAATGATCCAAGGAAGCTAGCAAAAAAAGCATCTTTGGGTTTCTCATCTCTGTATATTTGGTCAGTAGAAACTATTTCTAACACTTGATGATGTTTATGCACTTCATCCATACGCTTTACACAGCCCTAAATGGCAGGATGTGGGAAAGGATTGGGACAACATTTTACCTGTGGCCAACATATAACTCACATAGGTGTTCATGTAGCCCCCTGTAGATACCTCAACTTCATAATCTCTCATCTTATACGGTTTTTCCTGAGGACGACATCATGCTTGGAGGCCTCTGCCAGATAAAATCAAAGAGCATGTTCCTAATCTTCCTTCAGTAGGTCTTCAGTATGCTCACTGCATACAGAAGTCATATTTGCATTGAGGAAGAAACAGGTCAGTTCCCCAGATTTGTCTAGTACAAAGGAAAGGGGAAAATGTATAAAGAAACAAAATATTTCAGTGAAAGTTTATTAACTAATTTAAACTTCTCAAGAATCTGTAATGCTAGTGGTTATGCTTTTTGAGAAATCAGATACAACCCAATTGCATATGAAGTACCCGTTAAGATTTCTAGGATTAGTGAGCTTAATAATGTCTGCAAAAAGGAAAATATTGAAAAAGACATTGAAAGCAAGAAGTGAAAAAAATCAAGTTCAAATAAAAGCAATATGCAGTCAAATAAAGGAGGTCCTGCTTAAGTATTCTCTAAAATCCCTTGGTATACTACAATTAAATTCATTTTAAATACATATGCATTAAAACAGGTCATTTCAGGCTTAGAGAATCTACTTGGCTTTGGGTTCTTTTACTAGAACCTAGCATTGTTACATGTCTTCCTTTTCAGTTGGCATTCTAGTTCTTGAAGAACTGTCTGATCATTTTTCCATGAGTTCATCTGTCCAGTAAAACTGAGGCTGGTAGAAGTGGGGTGTGAATGTTACCTGGGGTTTGAAAGGTGAGGGAACACAAATACCTTCACTTTGCTTGATGGATCTTTACAGTACCTCATCCTGCTCCAATGTCTGTTAAGAATTAAAATTAAAAGACCTCCATCCTGGTTACAATGTGGCAGACCTAGCTCATAATCACCTCACCATCAGCTTGGATAGTTTGCCTGTTCTGTTCCATCTCCTTCTCATACCAGAAGAACCACAAAGTCACAGGAGAGAGGAGGTATTTCTAGGAGAAGCCAGAGGAGGAGGAATGAGAGGACTGGAGGAGATGCAGAACATAACGTGCAAGGTTTTGGAAGGAAAAACAGAAATGAGGAATTGTCTCTTGAGGCGATTTCATTTCAGGATGATGTGTCTCCAGTTTTTCAACCCCCTTGCATTTTAAATAACTGAGAGAAAAGGAGGAAAGTTATGGAAATTTCAGTATGTGGAATGTGGGTACTTTAGAGGGATGGTGTATCAACACCCACATCTGCTTTAAAAGGTTTGGGTAGAAGAGGATATAACCAGAACAGTTTCTAAAAATCAATGAGTTTGGAGAATCTCTTTTTTCAGCGGTTTGAGCAAAAATCACTGGTGCTTCAGTCTGTTTTCAAGTTTGTGCAAACAATATTCTTGCTGCTGTGGTCATATACTGAAGAGGTAATCCATATTTACTCTCCAATTCTTTATCCATAATACCCCCCCCCAAAAAAACTTAGACCAGTAACTTTTTTTGCCTTCTTACAAGTCCACCACATATGAAAGAAGGGATTGTTACCATACTCTATCACCTCTCCTACAAGTTGTGCAATTTCCATAAATTGGACTTATTAATGACTGGAGAACATGCTCAGGGTCAAGCTGACTGGAGATGTGTTTTGAAAACAATGAAAGGCAAACTGTCCAGATTAGTGAGCAATTATAGATCGTCCTTCTATTTAACCCTATGAATATTTTCTCTATATACCCTACCTGACAGAACATGAAGAAATTGTCATGACTCCCATCAATGTTTTGTCACTCTGCAGTTAAAATAATCAGGTCATTCAGGACCCCTTTGTCAATCTCATGGAAAAGCCTTTACAGCTTTGTCAATGTACCCCTTCAGGGTGTGAAATAGGGTATAAAAATCCTAGCTTTGACCCCATCTAATTGTAGTATGTAGTAGGTAGGACTTCTTCTTTTTTATTAATCATTTTATTCAAATTCAAGTATAAAACAAACAATTGTAAATGTAAGATTACATGAATTATTTTTTATCTTCCACACTGATCTAGATTTCATTTTCATTATCTCTTTACATGTTTATATTATTGTACCACAATTTACTGCTAATATTACATGTTGGTTCTTGCATTTCTATTTCCACATTCCAGCTTCATGATATATATCCAGTAGCTCCCTCATTAATTATCTAAATCATGAATTACTCTTTTCCATCTGACAGTACCCAGCAATTATCCTGTAGTAAGTAGGACTTCTGGACTGCTATTCCTCCATGCTACCCTCAGATGTTGTCTGAGACCTTCTGCTGTGACTTCATTCTTCAACACTAGTAACTATCACCCTTTCTACCCCTAATCTGTCTCTATCCAATCTTCTAGCCTAATAAATTTAACTTTCCCCATCTTTTCAAAATCTCTTTCTTTCTTTCCAGGCTTTTTCATAATTGTTTTGAGATAATATATCATTGTTCTACATGATCGTAACTCCCAAATATTTAATCCCCTTTTTCTCCACTTTTAAATTTGAAAGTGCAATTTTTTTCATTGTCCTCTTTTGAAATCATATTGTAATTATGTTTTGTCACAATTCACTTTAAACATAGAGCATGTCCCTAAAATCTGATTTTCTTCTAGATGAGCCTTCAATGAGTCATTATCGCAGGATAATCTGCACAAGCTCAGAGCTTGTATTGTTCTTATTTACCCTCACCTTATAGATTCTGTCATCTTGTCTAATGTCTCACAGTTGGGTCTCCAATGCTAAAATAAACAGTAAAGGTGAGAAGGAAACCTTGTCTGGTTCCTTTTTATATTTCAATTGATCTTGTTGCATTACATTTACTAAAATCTTGGCCTTTTGAATAATGTTTTCACCAAAATCCATTCTCTCCAATATTTGAAATAAGCAATTCCAAGAAATATTATCAAATGCTTTCTCTGCATCTAAAAAAACCCAGCGTTTTTGTCATTATGATGTTCCAAAAATTCAGTAATATTAAAAATGGTTCTTACATTGTTCCTCATCGTTTTGGGAAAAAACCCATTCTGATCTTCATGGATATTCTGAGAAACATGTTTTCTCAATCTGCTTGCCAACTTGGTAATAAATATCTTATAGTCAGTATTTAGTAGTGGGATAGGTCTAAATTTCTTTGTTAATTTCTCAGCTACATTTTCTTTATGAACCACTATAATATGGGTATTTCTCCAAGAAACTGGCATCTGTCCTATTTCTAATAATTCATTACACACCTTTCTGATGGTTGAAGTAGCTCATCTTCAAATTTCTCATAATACGCTGCAGATAGTCTATCTGGGCCTGTCATTTTCCAGATTTAATCTTTTTAATTGCTTCATTAAGTTCTATAGCTGTCTATAGCTGCTCTACAGATATAGTTCTATAGCTGTCACAGGCCCATTCAAACTTTACTTTTGTTCCAAGCACAATTTGTCCAATTGGAGTTATCCAAGTAGTCTTTCATATCTAAATTTTCTCACTGACCCTCACATATAAGTCTCTGTATAGTCTTCAATGTCTTTTAATATTTTCAAATTATCAATTACAAACTAAGGATGATGGTTCCAGCCCCCTTTCATCAGTAATCTTTGGTGGGATGAGGAGTTGCCACAGGGGTTCTGCTTCTGATTGTCACACTTGCTGGCAGGAGGCAGCTAAAAATGGCATCCAGTTTCACTCTGATTGCTGGCACTTCACGTGTTTTCTGGATGTTAAGGTAGGTAGTTTTTTTGGAGTGGGCATTTATGACAATAGTGCCACACTCAAAAGCATGAATACCAAAAAGTTATGAATGTGTAAGTCTAGCATATGCTTAACAGGATGTCAACCATAGACATTAGAGATATCACTTCTGTTTTAGGAATTGTGCTTACAGGAGCAAAAATAGTCATTACCTTGGCAACCAGTTAAGTAGACCTAGTCATAGTCTTGTGTAGTAAGACATAATGTTCTTCCTCACTCCCACCCCCATTCAAATTAGACCAGTTATTTCAAATATTGTATATATTAGCACATGCAAGTAGTAAGGAAAAATTGTAGTCTCTGTTTTGGTGATGATGCACTTCCCTGCTTTTTCTTTTTTCTTTTGGCAATGTGAAAACTACCATTCTATTGGCTATAAGCCCCTTTGTTTTACGTTGACGTAGTCTCACTGTGACATGCACGTGGTCTTCGAGATGGCTCTCATCCTCAGACTAGAAAAGTACATGCTGTGCATAGCTATGATTCTAATCTGTGTGGAGCCAACGAAAGAAGAGCCAGACACTTTTAGATAATCTTAAGCTTTTGGGTATAAGTTTGGTCATCCAGCAACCCATTCCTGGAAAATTTCTAAAAGTGATATGACATTATTTCCTCTGTGCCCACATGCCTTAAAGGAAGTGTGCATATTTGTACAGCTGAGTGGATAATTCATTCAATGAATTTAGCTTTTCCTTCTGCTTGTTGTGTAACCACAAGCAGATTTTAATCTCCTTAAATTTATTCACTATTGAAATCTTTTGGATGAACACCCTTTTCATTTTTTGAAAAAAAATTACTCTAAGGAATAATCACATACAATCTGAACTGGAGCTACATTCCATTGCTGTTAGCTGTCTGTACTGAGACATATAGAAGAGGTTGAGATTGTTTCATTTACTGAAGCAACTTGAATTTATTGGAAATATACATTGAACCATACCATGGCCCTCACCAGTGTTCAAAGCAGAATAATACTTAGTTTGTATGAGCATACAAAGTTGTCCTACATCAGGAAAAAACGAAATACAGCCTTCAAGCTGTCTGTGGTTCTCAATCCCTATTATCATCTTCATTATTGCATTCATAGCCCATTGGATCATCAGGGAGATCATCTACAATAAGTGCTTGATCATTTAAAAAGAGGCTCTGATTAATCAGAAAATAGCCCCTTCCTTTTACAGGGCCACACTAGACATAACAGGGAAGCTTTCATTGTCACTGGTAGTTGACTTCCCTTGAAATACCAATAGCAGCTTCAAAGAGGTAATGTTGTTGGGTTCTTAGCCAGGAAAGAAAGAGTCAATGCGTCCTCCTCAGTTCCCTCAGAATAGGGAGGTAATTTTATTCTTAAAGGAAGCAATGAGTAACTTTAGCAATTTTCTTTATCAGCAAGGAAATGTTTGAAAACGGTAGTTTTCAAATGCTATTTACTGTTTGGGATTTATCCTGCAGAAAAATTGCACAAACGCTTTTGTGCAGAATGTAGTATTGTGTAGAAAATGACATTTTCTGCACAGAAAATAATATGCTGTTTCCTGCACATAAACATGTGAAAATTTTGTGCAGAGTAAGTTCTAAGCTGCAATGAGTCTCATCATTGAAGGCTTCTCCCTTGTCAGAATTTCCCAGCAGTTCAGAAACACATTTTTGACCATTTTTTAAAATATTGGCCATTTCTGCACTAGACTGTTATAGCGCTATGATTCCACTTGCAACATCCTATGGAATCCTGGGGTTTGCAGTTTAGGGAAGGGCCGGCCAGCCCCTCCGAAAACTGAAAATTCCAGGATTCCATAGGATGTTGCAAGTGGAATAATAGTGCTATAACAGTCTAGTGTGGAAATGGCCATTGTTGAATATTCTCTCCATCCCTATTTCAGAGTTATAATTTATATCCAAGGGAACAGTTATGCAGTTGTAATGAACAAGTTGATCTGTCTACTAAATTGCATGCAACCAATCAATGTTTCTTTAAGTTAGAGTTATCATTCTGTGTAAAGCTACAGCTGATGGTAAGATTTGGCAACACTTTATAAGATGAAGACAGTACTTGCATTGGACGCTGTGTATTCAGCAGGGGCAGCTAGTGGCTTTCCTGGCAATAGGATGGAAAATTGACTTTGCCTTTCACCCAAAATTGAAAGGAGATATCCATGATGCTCAGCCTATTTTGGGAACAGGTTTCAACAACTTGATGGCTCTTTTAAAGTTCATACTAAACCCCAGAGTAGATTCACTGCCTGACCAACAAGAAAGCCACCAATTGCCTCTGGCATTGAACTGAGCTTCAAGAGAAAGCATTTCTCAACACTCTGAAGGACAAAAAGGCATTCCCCGCCCCTCAATTAAGCTAAAGACAGATATGGGCAAGATGATAGAGTGCAGTGGCATATCTAGGTTCAACAAAGCCTAAGGCAAGCATGGAAGTTGAGCCCCTAGGTGCTGCTTCTCCTGCCGCCACTGCCCCAAGCTGAGAAAGACCTTGATCAGGGCAGCAGTGGCAGCAGGCCAGGTCCAGGTGGAAGGGCTGCCACTGCCCCCACTACTGCCACTGCTACATTGGGCAGAGCAAAAATGACCCTAGTGGAGGCAGGGATGGGGGCAGACCAGGTCTAGATGGAAGGGTGGGGTCCCCTGACATTGGCACACAGGATATGTGCCCCACTTGCCCCACCCTAGATACGCCTCTGATAGAGTGTGTGTGCAGTGGTTAGAGACCCTCATTAAGGGGGGAGGAGCCAACTACGATGGCAGAGAGAGGCTAAATATTCGACTCCCGGAACAGATGATTATAAAATAATTTCAGAAGCCTTTTTCAAAACAAAGAAAGAATGTGAGTAATTAATTGAATAATGTGGGAAAGAATGTAAGATAAGATAGTGGATTGGTTTCGATTCTTCTCCAACTGGAGGGAAAATAAAAGACTCTGTTTAAACTGCAAATAACTGTTGAAACGGACTGAAAGCAAAACAGTTTTTTTTTCCCCCTTTGTGGTCCTTGAGATATATGCCGCCTAAAAAAAAGGTCTATAAACACCCTGTTTGGAAGCGACCTACAGCAACAGATAAAACATATAATCGTCTAGTTAGAGATTTTGAAAATATAAATTTAAACTCTAACGGAGACGAAAAAGTCATTAAAATGGCGGCGAAGAAAGCTGCGAACGGAGCTAATGAAGAGATAAAAACTTTTATACACAAGCTTATTACAGAGTCTAATCAAGCTCTTGTTACTACAATAACATCTAATATAAGGGCAGAAATGGGGCAATTGCAGGAAAAAATCTCACAGGAGTTAAAAGCATTGGACCTTAAAGTGGATGATATAAAAAAAACCCAAGGGAATCAGCAGACCAGACTAGCACAACATGATGGCAGGATTTCTTTGTTAGAGAGACAAATTATCCAGCTCCAAGACCAGAACAGAAGAAACAATGTGAGGATTCGTGGATTCGCAGAGCAGCCACAACAAAGTCAAAAATTCTTGAAAGAGGAAGTTTTAAAATGGCTAAAAAGCATTGTTCCTGAGATTTTATGGGAAGATTATGACATAGAGAGAATTCATCGTGTGTCAGCTGCAAGAAGAGGAATAATTCCCAGAGATATTATAATGAGAATTGCGAATTTCAACAAGAAAGATGATTTGATGAGAGCTGTTAGAAAGAATCCAGGAATATTGAAGTATCGAGATAACACAGTGGAAATTTATAATGACTTATGCCACGAAACAATAAATTGGAGAAGGGAAATGAAACCCTGCATCATAGTTCTACAGAGAGTTGGGATAAGATACAGTTGGGGATATCCCATCTTTCTGAAATTCCAATATGCTGGCAAATACCACAGAATAAATTCTCTTGAACAAGGATTGCAACTCCTGAGAGAACTGAAACTGATCCAGCAAGAGGAAAAGGAAGAGGAAGGTGCGGTTGGAGGAGCGGAAGAAGGAGCAGTGGGAGGAGCAACTGAAGAAGGAGCAGCGGGAGGAGCAACAGGAGGAGCAAAGAAGAAGACTTCGGGAGATAAACAAAAGGACAGAGGCTGAGGAGGACTGGAAGAAACAATATGATATAACAGAAGAAGAAGAAAGAGAACTTCATAGAGTAGGAGAAGGGTAGATGACTACTGAGTAAAATATATTCTTATAGATTATAAATGCATAGAGATAGATTTATATATATATAAAGCAAGAGGGTAGAGAGAGGGAAGGGAGGAGGAAGAGAGGGAAAAAAAATATGGGAAAGAAAATAAATCGGGAGAGGGTATTGGTCTCTATGCCGGGAGTTGGCATACCTTCACCCCCCCCCAGGACCATGGCTGGTCGTTTCCAAGGCAGAAGCGCTTTGGAGGAAGAGGGGGGAGAAATGTTTGTGTGGGGAGGGGAGGGGAGGGCGGGAAGGGGGAGGGGAGTGGGAGGGGGGAAGGGAAGGGGAAGGGGAGCACCATCACATTAAAGAGCCAATGGGGAGTGGGATTAGAAAATTCAAAATATGAAAAATGGAGAATAGATTGAGAATATCAACATTGAATGTGAAAGGTTTGGGGTCAATAATAAAGAGAAAAAGGATAGAATCGATATTAAAAAAAGATAAGGCCGATATAATTTTTTTACAAGAAACACATGGAAAAAGAGATAAAAAAAATGAGCTTAGATTGAACTGGGTAGCCATTTATGAGGAAGCATTTGGTACATCCAAATCAAGAGGAGTTGCAATAATAATTTCCAAAAGATGCAATTTCATTGTAACAAGTGTGGAGTTAGATGAAAAAGGTAGATATGTAATTATACAAGGTGAAATAGATGGAGAAACATATGGCATAATGAATATTTACGCACCTAATGAAAAGCAAAAAGAGTTTTATGAAGAAATATTTAATAAGATCAAAAAAATGAAAGGAGACTATACAATAATCGCAGGTGATTTTAATATGGTGATGGATAGATGGAAAGATAAATCAGATCCATCAATTAGAGATAGATATAATAATATAACAATTTTGAATAAATTAGTGAGTAGAAATGAACTGATAGATGTTTGGAGGCTAATAAAGGGTGAAGAAAAGAAATATACGTATTATTCATCAGTTCATAAAAATTACGTGGGTATTTTTTAGTTTTAGTTTTGTTTTTCTTTTATGTTGTATATTTTGTAATTCTTAGTAGGTGTGTGTGTTAAACTTGTGATTTATAGATTTAAAAGGATAAGTGATGTCAATGTTTTTTTAAAAAAAAAAAGTTAAAAGAATTAACAATAGAAATAGATTAAAGGGGATGTGAAAAATATTGAATTAAATGTGAAATTATAATAGTTGAACAGATTTATAAATTTAAGGGTAAAGGTGCAAAATAACAATGAAAGTTAGTATTGCTTAAGAGAAGAGAAAAAAAAGAAAAAGAAAAAAAATTATTTTTTTTTTAATTCACTATTATGTATATCACATGGTGTTTAATTTTTTTTTCTTGTTTTGTATTTGTGATTTAGTTATATAATTAATAAAAATTTAAAAAAATTAATAAAAAAAAAAAGAGACCCTCATTAAGCAGCAAAAACATCAATGGCTTAAAGAAGCAAATTATAAGGAAATTTACTCCATTCTAAAATGGAAACTCCATTCTAGGATAGGAAAGTTACTCTGGGTGCCAATTTAATCTAGCTGCATTCTAGGGAAAAGCTAAGGAAGGACTGGCAGATGGAAGAACATCCCCAAGAGATGAGCTTTTCACACTGTGTGTCATGACACATTAGTGTGTGTAGGTGTGCCACTCAAACGTAAGAGGTGGAGGGGCTGCCTTTGCCACAGCTGCCCCAGACCGAGGAAGACCCCAGTGAGGGTGGAGGCTGTGGTGACGGGCCAGGCCCAGGTGGAGGGGCTGCCTGTCCTGCCACTACTGCAGCCATCTCAGGCCAAGGAAGACCCTGGCAAGGGCAGTGGCAGGTGAGACCCAGGTGGAGGGGCTGCCTCTCCCACTGCTGTTGCAGCCACCTTAGGCTGAGAAACACACCAGTGAGGGCAGCGGGGGGCCAGGTTCAGGTGGAAGGGCTGCCTCCACTTACTGAATTACCGTGTTGCAAAATGATGCATGTCTAAAAAATGTGTCACCAACATGAAAAGTTTGGAAAGCTCTGCCTAAACGTATCAATTTACATCACAGAGGGTTCAGGATAGGTAGACAAGAAGGGTCACTTTGGGTCACTCAAACTACAGTAGAGTCCCATTTATCCGACGCTCGGTTATCCGACCATCCTGATTAACCGATGTCGCGACGGTCTGTGGGCATGGCTGTGGGCATTTCCATGCCCCCAGACACGCCCAGACATGCCCCGACACGCCCCCAGGCCCACCCAACATGCCCCTGACACGCCCCCCTCGACACGCCCCCAAAATGGTGGCCGCCACGGGCAGCTGGGTAATCCGACTCTTTCGGTTATCTGACGCTGCGACCGCCCGTTTGGGTCAGATAACCAGGACTCTACTGCATATGACCTTATTATTGCCCTCTCTGTGGCATTCTTGACTCTTCAGTGCTAAGTGCTGTTGCACTTCTAATGCAAAGGCAGGCTGCTACATACATATTCCTAGTAGACTGAGGAACTATATGTTGAAAAGGGTTTCTCCCACTCTCTCTGAGTACATTTCCCTGGCAAGAAAGACCCATTCAGAAGCCAGACCAGACTCTCACAATCCCAGCGCATTGTCAGCAACTGAATGGCATTGTTACTGCAGTTTAGGCCTCCTTGGAGATACCCCTAGATATCATTTTGATATCAATAATTTGGGTCTCTTCCACCACCCACTCCATGTGTTTGTGAGGCCCCCAGACAAGCACAGAACTAGGCTCGGCCACTAATCACTGGACATTCCATTCTCCACCCAGGCAGGCCAGAAACAGCCAGATCCTTGCTTAGGAGACCTCTCTGCAAACACCCTCATTATGTATGCACACTGTTTACAAAGGACTCCCTGCCCCGAGTAGGCAACTTGGCAAGCTGAATACTCAACTGCCAAGCACTGAGCAGTTGCATACAGTCTACCTCCTTGTCAATTTGGACTTAACTCAATCATGCTAAATTCTGACCTTTCCAAAGCTTTGTCCTGTGCCCGAAACTCATTGTTTTCCCCAAGTACGGCATAGCCTGCAGTTACATTTCTCCCTATAAAAACCCCTGATTCCGAGACCATCCTCTGATTGCTCCCGAGTTCCAGACCGCCTTGCTACTGCTTTGCTTGGCGAGCTTCCCCTCAGCTCTACGTGCTGAGATACATCAAACCCCAGCATCGCTCTCTATCTTCTTTCCGGGCTTCAGGAACAGGTTTCATATCACCCGAATCAACTATCCCTCTGAAAATCCCGCTATCATACTCACACCTTTATTTTCCTTAGTTATCTGTGTGTGTGTGTTGCTTACATTGTGTGCCTGTATTTAATAAAGATCATTCATTATTTCCAGCACTGTTTGCTTCTTGACTTGGCCTGACCCCGTAAACATTGGGTTACAAGATCCTGCTGCATTACCCTGCCTCTCGTAGTGCCAACCAGTGCTCTTGACAAATTTTCTCATCTTGTGTAATTGTAAGGTTATTTAGGTGTCCCTCCTGGGACCCCCAGTAAACAGGGTAACAGCATATCCCTTTGAGGAAATGAGGAAAGGATTTGAATCTTTTCCACTGCTTCTCCTCCTCCCAGACTCCCATCTGCCACCTCCCATGAAGACTTTTAGTTTCATGAGATGCTGAGACTTTCACACAGGATGTTCTTACAGAACCACAATGTCCTCCTTCTTGCTCTACCTATCCTAACCCCACCAGAACACATACTGATGCTCCTAGGGACATTTTCTCCACCTCTTCTCTTCCCATTAGTCTCTTCCCAGCTTTTCCCTAGAATGCAGCTAGATCAGATTAGCATTCTGAGTAACTTTCCTTATCTTAGAATTGAGTTCCTATAATAAAGCCTTCAGTTTGTTTCTCTAAGCCATTGGTGTCTTAATCAGGATCTCTGCTCCACTGCAGACACACACTCTCTATCAATAAGAAGGCTGTGTAGCCAAAAGAGCTTATTTCTTTCAACTTCTCAGATACAACTAAAAAAAGATATGGAATTCAAGAAGAACTGAGAACTGCTTTGGATGTTACAATGCAGTGAGGAAAGTGGAGGAGGAATATTTGGAAATCTACTGCCTTGGAATGATGGGCTTAGAGATACGTTGACATTTAGGAAAAGATTGTGCAAATGGTGATATAATCAAGTCCTGAAGGTGATGATGGAAGTAAGCTTAAGTGTAAAGAATGAAAGAATGTAAGTTAAGAGAATTAAAGGAGCCTATTAAATAGTCATGGGTTAACTGCCTCAGTTATATGTACTAGTGAGTGGTTATCTATCTGAGAAGATTTCAGCATCAGATCCTTCCAAATGTGAGGCAGTGATTCATCTGTATTTGGAAAAGATAATACATGCTGAATATTGGAAACATAAATAATTACAATGGAGTTAATGGTGAAATATAATGAATTAAAAAGAGTGATAGGTAGAATGATACCACTGGAGACCAACAGTTAAATACAAAATATTTTGTAGCTACAGAGGACAGAGGTGTATGTTAAGAAGGTTACGGAGATGCTGCTTAAATTCTTCTGGTCCTGACAATCTAGAAAGTAATTGTAGAACCTAAGACATCTTGCACTCAGATCACTAAAAAACTAGAACATCTGTGACATGCGGTTGCTCCTCTAATCAAAGTAATAACATCCTTTATGGCATTTCCTAATCTAAATCCAAAACTGGGAGGACTGTGATACAGCCGAGAAGGAGAGGGAATACTGTCAAATGTATAGTGATCATCAAATCTTTTTAATTATCTTAAGGTAGTATTGTACAGTAGGGTCAGTTTCTGAAGAATATCATTGCCTATTCAAAACCAAAAGCTAGATTTTTACCTACAATGTAATATTACAGATGATGCATTAAAGACAGAAGAAGTAAGACAAAATGGGAAAGATACAGAGAGAGATGGGGAGACAGAATATCAGCACGGGTGGAGTGGCTAAGAAGCATGAGAATACCAGCCTTCTTTGAATTAACTTAATTCCATTAGCACTACAAATCCCCTTTTTGCCCATCCCCTTTCTAACCCAGTGTGTGCATTGTCTCGGAAAAATCTCTTTTAGATGTGTTCATTCATTCCTTGTATGTATAGCCCGAGGCCTTACAGCCACATTCATGAAATTGCAATGGAACATTATCCCTGTTCTTACATTAACATGATCATGCCACAAGAGACATTCTATATTCTGAGCCTCAGGGTCAGACATTCCCCTGACACAAGTGAATTTTTAAAATGATCAGAAGATCAGGAAAGCATATGTTTTGAGTATATCCCTTTCAATTCCCAAACCACAGCTATAAGAAAAATCTGATGATTTTGATTTGTGTGTGGCTGCATTTATATATTCACACACATCACTACAAGAAGTTATTACAGCATTTATTTCTAATGGGCAGACAGCACAATTCTTTTTTTCTAACTCATCCATTCTTGAGAGTTTGGGAGAGGGTACCTTCTAAAAGTGCTAATGATGGACTGCATATTACAAAATCACAGCTTTGTTTACGAGTTTAATATCTCTATCACGCACATGCACACACACACACACACCAAAAGTAACAGGTCTAAAATGTTTAGGATTAGACTTTGAAAATTTTACATTTGTTTTATCTGAGGATGGCAATTTCATAAAAGCATGTTGTTCTTATTGTTATGCCTTTTCCCCAAAACTGGGACTCAAGGAGGCTTACAACTTAAAAACACAAACTGCTAAAAACATACAAAATAGTGAACATTAAAATGGGATTAAATTATTAATAATATTAAAATGATTTAAAACCATACTTAAAATATAAATTCCATTAAAAGATAAAAAAGTGATTAAACGAGTTCAGTCTAAAACAAGGATACCCTCAGCCTATTATTTAAAACTTCCATTTTTAAAAGCCTGATGGAATAAATAGTCTTTGCTTGGTGATAGAATGACAGTAAGGAGGGTGACAATCCAATCTCTTTGTTCCAGAGTCTGAGGGCAGCCACTGAGTAGGCACTCTCTCATGCATCCACCAACTGTGCTTGTGATGGTGGTAAAAGAGCATAACAGCAGTGCTGATGGATCAGAGAAAAGATCTCTCTAGTCCAGCATTCTGTGGCCAAGCAGATACCAGTAGAAGCCTGGAAGCAAAACATGAGAAGCAGAGCCCCTTCCTGCTTTTGTACCCTGCAACTGGTGTACAGGGGAGTACTGCCTCTGGTATAGAGGAAACAAAAAGGTCAATGACCTAAATCTTATTTTTAGTCCTTACTAGAGTAGTTCCATTAAATCTATTGGACTAACTATGTGTTGATTTGCCATTGGTTCAATGGGGCTGCTCTGATCTAGACTCACCTAAAGGATTCTGACCATTCTAAAAGCAAATGCTGCCTGTTGCATTGAAGTGACAGGGAGATTTGCTGTGGGACATGCGGAAAGGCCACCACTGAAAATATTCAACTACTTCTGCGTGCCCTGTTCGTCTCCAATGTTAAAAAGGGCTCACTGGATTTAAATCATGATTTCACTCATAACTGGAATGACTGGTGTCTTCATCTTGAGCTAAAAGTGGGAAGGTGCTTGAGTCACACTTAGACCTCAGCGTAAGAGAAAGGGAAGTTCAAGTCTTTCCCTCTCTGTCATTTTCCTACTGAAAACCACCCCTCTGAAGGCATTTCTAAACTTGTAGTAACAATCTACATGTGACTATTCTTGATCCAGATCAGGGTGAAGGGCTCCGTGTGTGTGTGTGTGTGTGTGTGTGGCCTAGAATACCTATGTCATATCTGGTTTGACTCTCGTATTTTGTTTCATACTCCACAGTCATTTATTTCTAGCATTTATATACCACTTTGCATTTTTTTAAAAAAAAAAGTGTAATCAATGCAATTACACTTCAGGATATGGTGGCGCTATCCCTTGATTTTTTAGTCTCACACTCAGCCAGGATTGATAAGATCTTATTGATAACGTATACAGGCACATGTGGCCTTCCAACAGCTCTGGCGCTTTTTGGGTCATGATACAATGGATGTATTTTGTTCATGGTTGAGCAAGCAAAATTCCTCTCAGGTAGCAAATAGTTGCCCTTTTCAATTTGTTGCATAACTATCTGCCTTAGTACAAAAGAGAATTTTACACTACACCATCTCTCTATTGGACTACCCATTGGCGAGACTCCAGATATGCATCTGGTTGTGAAATAATACTGATCCCATATGGGAGTTGCATAGTAAAACACCGTATAACTCTACTGGTGGAAATCTATCCTAAATATTTGTTTTTTAATTTGTATTCTAACTTTCATCCAATATAGGGTGCAAGGTAGCTTACCAAAAGATTATATCTAGATAAGCTAAAAAAATGATTTAAAGGTGTTTTTTTTAAAAAAAAATTAAATTATTTATCATATTAAAACACCAATGATTGAAAACACTAAACAATCATTTTATTTAAAAAAACATACAAATGCAGCACATGGACCATAAAAAACCCTTCTCAACCAGTTAATCATCAAATGTCTGTTTAAATAAATGTATCTTTATTTGCTGGTGGAAAGAGATTAGAGAAGGTGCTAGTCTAGCTTTCTATGGGAGAAATTTCCACAGCCTTGGAGCATTCACCAAGAAGGCCCTTATATGTCTTCACCAGGTGGGCTTCTGATAGTGGTGAAATCAAAGGAAAGCTTCTTACATGGATCTTAAGACTGAGGCAGACTCGTATAGAGAGATATGGTGATTCTCTAAGGCCCTTTTTGCATGCTACCTGTTTGCGTGGCTGGGGGGGGACGTCTCGCGCAAAAAGCCTCAGCAGGAACACTGCTGCTTCCCTGCTCCTTCGTCCCGCAGGTCACTTCCTGGTCATATGACCATCGCAATAGCACCCCGCCCCTTCCTTCTGCAGCACAGCCTGGGAGCTGTAGGCTGCGCTGGGGGAGGAAGCGCAACCGGCCCGGCTCGTCCGACGCACAACACGGCAGGTAAGTGCGCGGGGGACCTGGGCTCATTGTGCGACCGCGCAGTATTTTCGGCTCCCAGACGAAAATAAAAAAATTCATGCGCGGCCTGCTTTAGGCTCATGAGCGTCGCGTGAATGGGAGTGTGTCGTACGCTCAAGGGACCCTCTCACAACAGAAACTGCGTGCGAAAAGGGCCTAACTCTCTGTGAAACAAAGCCTACATTACCTCTCTGTTGGATCTAAGTGCTTAGCTGCCACACTGTTCATCCGTTAATTAGTTCTACTATGAATTGATCATGACCTTGTAAAAAGCAACTTAGGCCATTAGGCCATTTCCGCCTTACACTGTTATAGTGCTATTATTCCACTTTGAACATCCTATGAAATCCTGGGATTTGAAGTTTAGGGAGGGGCCTTTAGAATTCTTAGCCAGAGAGCGATTTGGCCTTAGTAAACTACTAACCCCAGAATTCTACAGGATGTTGAAAGTAGACTAATAGCACTATAACAGTGTAGTGTGGAAATGGCCCTAGAGTTCAAGGTGTTGCAGTTAGTGTTTACGCTGAGGCCCCATATAAACCTCATCTGCTTTGGTTAGACCTCATTTGGAATACTGTGTCCAGTTCTGGGCACCTCAATTTAAGAAGGATATTGATGAGCTAGAGTGTGTCCAGAGGAGGGTGACCAAAATGGTGAAGGGTCTGGAAGCCATGCCCTATGAGGAACAGCTTAGGGAGCTGGGTATGTTTAGTCTGCAGAAGAGAACATTAAGAGGGGACATGATAGACATGTTTAAATATTTGAAGGGATGTCGTGCTGAGGAGGTAGTGCTGCTCCAGAGACTAGGACAAGGACCAATGGATTCAAGCTGCAGGAAAAGAGATTCCACCTGAACCTCAGGAAGAACTTCCTGATGGTCAGAGCGGTCCAGCAGTGGAATACACTGTGTTGGAGTGTGATGGAGTCTCCTTCTTTGGAGGTTTTTAAGCAGAGGCTGGATGGCCATCTGTTGGGACTGCTTTGATGTGTGTTCCTGCATAGCAGGGGGTTGGACTGGGGTCTCTTCCAACTCTATGATTCTATGATCTCCTGAAAAGAAATGCTCTGGCAGTACTACACATTGATTAATGTGGCAATCATGACTGTATTTTACTGTGGTTCTTTTTCTTCAGTGTGACACCTCTATACATATTAAGTTTGAGATGCAAAAAAAGTTTGTTTTTTCAGGAAATAGTGTTTTCCTAAGAAAGGAGAAGAAACTTGTTCAATTCATATTTTAAAAAGAACATGCCTAATTTCATAATGTCATGTCGACATGTGAACTGAAACACAGCTATCCTTCAGAACTTGGACTTCCCCAAATTTTGGAATGGTGTTCTCCAATCAAAAAAATGCATACAATCACGTATATGGTAGGGAAGAACTGTGTACAAAGATGTATGTGTTAGTGAAAATAGCATTAAAATGCTATTGGGAGACTACTTGTAGAAAAGTGTATCTTTGAAAACTGCAAAGAAAAAAATATAGGTTAGGTAAAATGAGCACAAAACTCATTTATACTTCATGCAATATATAATATGCAATACTCTAGAGCAACTCATGGCCAGGCATTTGAGCTTGGAATGTCACAGCTCCTCTGATTTGTCCCTGTTTGGCATTGAGGTTCCATCTCCTTCAGAATTTTTGGATTTATAGACTACTCTTAACACCACAAGGCCTCAACTTAGAGGATAATACCATCTTCCACCAAGAATGCTGATAAGAAAGCTAATATTGTTCTCTTTAGGCCATTTCCACACAATGAGCGTCTTGTAAGTCACCCTGTTGCAATCCCGGCAGGGAAGAGAGTGCAACAGGAACGCTTCCTACAAAAGGGAATGCAATGGGCCCCCCTTCCTTCCACAGCACAGTCAGGCATTTTCCAGGCTGTGCTGGGGAAGGAAGCATCACCCTGACACTTCCTGCCCTTCCATAGGACAAGTAGGTATGGGAGTGTTGCACAATCATGGGTGCTAAATGGATTTTATCCATTTAGCGAATACCCCATGAGTGCGACACATGGGGATGCAATGGCAGTGGACTGGCAACGATATCATGCAGAAGCACAACCAACTGACCGCAGACATTCTGTTCCCATAGCAGGACAACCCCATCGTGAGGAAATGGCCACCTATTATAGAACTCAGTTTCATCTTTGGCAATAGAAGAAGGCAGAAGCATCAGCTTCTGATATCTATTTTTAAGTTCTATTTGTTAATATCTCTCTCTCATACACACACAGACTCGTGCATTGTCAAGCCAAATTTAGAATCAGAAAAATAAGAAGCTGTAAAAAATTGAAGTTTCCATTCTCCAAGTTCACTATTGTAATTTGGAACTATTTGTCATCACAACTTTGAGGTACTAAATATCTCTCAGTAATTCTCTGATTAATTTTGAATCCCTGGTATTACTCCACTTTCTGTAGTCATATTAGTGTGTTCATAGGTTCTTGTAACCAAAGTGCCTGCATGTGGAGAGAATGATAACTCCTAGGTCTGCAAAAAATGTAATATCCAAAAAGGCTGTTTGAATATTTATTATTTGTGATACTTTAATTAGTGCCTTTCTTGCCTCACTTTTAGCCAAACTGGAAGTGATGTGAATAACTGTGGAACAATTTCCCCATTGATGTTAATAAATACAAAGCTTTACAATATATATAGATATAGATATATGAAAGACCACATCTTTGAAACTCATAAAGGATTCAATCTCATGAATTCTGGGAAAACAGCTCAATGTTTCACTGAGGGAAAACTAGGTAGGTACTGCGAAGAAATGAACAGTCATCCTTCCACTTTGCCGTACCTAGTTTCCTGAAATCCTAACAACAAAACACATAGAAATATTTTCAGAATACAAAATGAAGTAAGAGTGTCCCTCTGAGGAATAATATAATCAGCTGGATTTATTGTCTTTGCAAAATCAATAGCTATTTTTATTAATCATCTTTAGATATCATGATGCTCCAACTATATCTCTTTCAGTGACTAATACAATAAATTTCCCCTTTTGATGTGTCTTGACATTTGAGCAAATTAAATGGAGCATTAAGTGGGATCCTCTTTGGGAAAAAAAAAGTAGAGGAATGATTTTTGACTACTTTATTAACTTCTTTGGCAATACCAGAAGCACCTTCAAAATATTGCTCAGGAGGCACTCTTTATTATTCTTCACATTTTCCAAGGCTCTACTATATACCTCTGGTTATGATGGTTTTCATTTCGAAAATATGTAAATAGACCTAGATTTATTTTCTCCTCACAACCTAGTGGAACAACCTATAGCATCTGAAAATTTCTCTCCATATGTGAAAAGGTATTTAGTTATAAAATCTTACGATTATCCTTTAAAAATCTATTTGTGAGGTTTTTAAACACATCATGTGCATATGATCTCATTCTCCCAGAACTGTTTCTTTCCTTGAAAATTACAGTATGTTTATTTTTGATTAAATTTCTTGTCAGATTGATTAATGATGATAATGGAAGAGTGGCTTCATGGTTGAAAGTTACTCTACTCAGGACCCTTCTGCAACTGGGTGGAGGTGAAAAGAATGAAGTGCTTAGGTCTATGAAGCTGTTCTATAAAGATTGCTGTTACAGCAGTGATTCAGATTTTAAAATCATCCCCAGTTTTTAACCAATTGTACATACCTAGTGAATGAAGTAGCAAAACAGCATTTTAATATATTCATAAACAGACCAAATCAATGAAGATGTAAAAGATCCTACCGAATCAGACTATAGGTTTATACAGTCTAGCTCTAAGAATGTGATCCTTCATTTAATGTCATTCTGCCCAGCAAAAACAAAGCAATTCAGCCAGTCTCCCCTCTGGGCAATGTGAAAGTTTTTATATGCTTTTTCTTCTAGGTTGCTTTCTTTTTTTGGGGGGGGTGTATTTTCGGCTTTTGGGAGGTGCAAAAAAAAACATTGTGAAATTTTTATTATGCATTTTGCATAAAAATCAAAACTGAGTATTTTTGCACAAACATTACTTTTTGTGCAAATGATTACTCCTTTAAAAAAAAAAGGACCCACAATGAAGAAGAAAAATCTTGTGGCAGTTGATTATCATCTTGATGTGATATTTCCATTTGAAAGGAAGGGAGAGCAGGAAAGAAATGTGGCATCGGCAGAATGGATCTGGTCCCACTCAATTCTGGCTCCAGATGCACTCTCCACTGGCATGTAGCCCCACTCCAAGAGATTTCACAAGATTCTCTTCCACTTGTTTATACTTATGACATTAGCCATTTTATTGCCTGATCATCTTGTTGCTTGGAAATAGTTTGGAAAGCTTTCACTATTTATTAATTGCCCAGAGCCAATGGGAACTTTCCTCCTCAGGCAAATAGGAAGCATGATTGGGGCCTTGGATTGTGCCTCTGACGGAAGATTAAATCCTTTTCTCTTATCATAGTTCCCAATCATCTAAACTTGGGGGCTATCCTAGAAATGCCCTTAAAAAGAAAAACAAACAAACATCCACACAATTATAAATTCTCTGACTAACACTCTAATTTGGTTTGAAATTCCAAATATGGGTTGCATACGTTTTTAATTATATATTTTAACTTTGTGTTTTAACTTTTGTATTTTGTGGTTTTTAACTATGTCTTTTCAATTGTTGTAACCTGCTTTGAATCCCAACCTGGGAAAAAAGCAGGATATAAATAAAGATTGATAGTAATAGTAATAATCCTTTTCTCTTACATGACCAGGAAAGTCATGTTTGTATACACAATAGTGAATGTGTTCACGCAGATACAGTGCTTTGACAAACAAAGAAATATGGGGAAATCTATTATTTGTTTTGTTTTAATTCCAAGGCAAACTGTTTTATCTAACCCACATGCTATACAGCATCAACAGAACCACGTCTAAGACTTAAAATATCATAGCATATGAGTGAAACAGTGGAAAAGTGTATGCACAATAACATTTGCCTCATGGGGCAACACACATGCACACATATACACACACAAAACTCCAACATAGCCATTTTCTCCTGCAGTTCCTTTGTTCGTATTTCAATAATCTGAAACATTTTTTTCTTTGCTAATCTTTCTATATTTAATAAAAAATGTTCAGATCAACTAATTTACCACCCACACAACATTCAAAGCAATAAATACCAAGTCAGAGCAGGAACACAGTTGTACCAACTAAGGCCATTCCTGCAGTGGACTGTTATAGTACTATGATTCCACTTTCAACATCCTATGGAATCCTAAGGTTTGCAGTTTAACGAGGGGCCTTTGATAGTTAATATGATTACCATGAGTTTGCAAGCATAAAGATCAAACACAACCAGTCAACAGTGGACCACATAGGCCTATGGACCACATAGGCAAAGAGATACTCCAATAATGATTGCAATTTCCCCTTCCTAGTGCCCACCTCACTCTGTCTTTGGTGTCAGTCAATTACAGTTAGGATCAATCAATTACACCTGGCATCCTCATGCCAACTAACCTGAAATGAGTAGGCTAGGTTTTGTTCTTTTCTTCACTGTGGAGTCCTCAGTGTCCTGCTACAAAACAGTACAATTACTACAGGGCAAGAACATGAAATGCCAGGAACACTTCCTGCTGTGACCAGGCAACAGCCTCCCAACAGCAATACTGTAACGTGGCAATAATAACACCCCAGCTGTAGCCACAATCACAGAAATCACTGACGGTGTCAGTAATGTACATGTCAGCTCAACTGTACTTGCCAAAAGGCATTCATCAAATTCACAGCTTTTTTTTTTTAATCTACCATTTAAAATGGTCTGGTTTCATTGTTGGAGTTTTTAAAGAAATGTGTGAGGTAAATAGGCCCTGGTTGAATTACTTTTACTCATGCACTCTCTGTTTCTATCTCCAGGAAAAGCCACTATATGGACATTTCATTTTAATCTATCCCAAATGTTCCCAGTAACCACCATGAGTAGGCAGCTGTTACCCCACTGGAAAACCCTGTCTCGGGGCCTACAATTTTGATATTAAAATATGATTCCATCTGCCTGAGAGGTCACCCGGATGGGCACGTAGGAAGCAACAGTCGGACGATCAAAAACCAGGTCAGGCCAGTAAAATCCCCAGTCATATAGCCCCAGGAGACTTCAAGCTGTGCATACCCACAGTAAACAAAGGGTCCTAAGGCACTGAGAAGCTGACTTGAGGGGATTAGCATGTTTGCCCCAAGTTGAGCACTGATAGCAATACAATCCTATCAGGCAAGAACCATTTACTTAAAGTCACACCACAACCCAAAGATCCTGATACTTTGGCAACACCTTGTAATCTCATCATGCAAAGGAAGTTGCCATCGTGGAGCTTCTTTTCCGTTGCAACACCCATTGTTCTCCCCAAGAAAAGATTAGCCCTCCAGGTACCTTTTCCCCTACAAATAGTCCCAGTTTTTGAGAGTTTCTTTGGATCACTCCTGGTCATACCAGCAGACGATTTCCCCTTCAGTTGAGTAATCCCCTCAGCCCTCTCCGTGCTGAGCTCCACTTCTTTGCTGTTTTTCCTGGGACAACGACTTCAGGAAAAGGGTGTAGTATTACCCCAGCTACAACCCCTTCAATATTCACCTATCCAGTTTCCTCTCTTTTGCTTCTTAATAGGTCTTGTGTGAGTGTGTGAGTGATTGTATTGGTGCATGAGACTTTCATTCAATAAAATCATTTATTAGACATTTTTGTTTGGTTTTTGGCTTGGCCCAACCCCATAAAAACTGGGTAAAAGACCCCGTTAGGTTACCCTGCCTGTCACATTTCTGTTGCTCGTGCTCTGGCTAGTTTCCATTCCCCATCACGTGGAGCACATTGAGGTGTCCCTCAAGGGACCCCAGAAATCAGGGTAACACAGCAAGCCTTTGAACAAGACATGGAACACATTCAGTTGAGAGCCAAGGGCTTAAAGAATGGCTTTCCTGTGCATTCCCAGAATCTGGAAGGATAATATGGGCAACCCTTTTCTTGGCCAATTCACTTTGAAGGCAGTCAGCTGGTTGCTGGATAGAGAAGAAAACATGCCAAAGGAAGGGAGGGAAAGGAGACATACATGCATAGTGTGTGCACGCATGCTCACACAGCAGAGTGCTGCAAATGCAACTTTGAAAGATGCACATGCTGAAGTTAAAATCTTGTGCAGACTTCTACTACAAATTGGGCTGCATTTCATTTAATGGCACAGTTCTGAACATGCCCATTCAGCAGTGGCATAGGGATGGGGAGTGATGGGTGGTGCACCCTGGACAACATATTTTGGGAGGCACTGCAACTCTTTGCCTGCTCCCCGCCTAGTTTCACCACTCCTTCATGCACCATAGCCCCGTCCACACATGCCAATGGCCTTCCCACACATACTGTAGTCTCACCCACGCATGCCATAGCCCTGCCCCCACACTTCCACCCACATTCACGCCTCTCTGCCCCCACGCATCCCCACTCCTACCCTGCTTGCACCAAGCTATGCCATTCAGACAAACAGTGAATGACTGTTTAGAAATATGAAGATTTTCATATTATATGGCTAATGGGATGACCTGGATGAGGGACTGGTTGACTTTAAAGAATGATAGATTGCTAAATTTGGAGGGAAGTGATTTACGATTTGGTTGGCACGCATATTTATGGTATCAAAAAACAAAAATTGATCAGACTTTTTTGAACCATTATATTAGAAGATCATTGTATGAAATTTGGAGACAATGGAAAAATAAACTATATATGAAAATACTTTGGTGGGTGTCCCCCTAAGAAGCTTTTCAAGTGAAATGGATAGCATCAGGGCCGAAGTGGTTAAGATATGCTGATTTGATTATCAAAGATAATAGTGGACAACGTATTAAAACGAGAGAAGAATTAGAACAAGATGGATGGAAGTGTCAATGGTTCCCGTACAGACAATTGAAAGAGAGAGCAAAAATTGACCTAAAGCTTGAAGGCATAGAAGTCCCATCACATTTAAATGAATGGGAAAAATTGATGTTTGAACAAAAAGATCATTTGACATCTCATCTATACAGACTGATATTAGCTCGAGAACTCGAAGAAGAGATTGTGAAAGAATCAATGATTACTTGGGCTCAGAATATAGGTCATCAAATAGAGTTGACAAATTGGGAAAGAAGCTGGAAACTGACAAATAAATTTACACTGGCACAAAACTTAAAAGAAAACTATTTCAAAATGTTGTACAGATGGTATCTTGACCCTCTCAAATTAAGTAAGATGTATTCACTGAAGGAGAAAGGTTGTTGGAAGTGTAAGCAAACAGATGGAACTTTCTTTCACATGTGGTGGCTGTGCCCAGAGGCAATAAGATTTTGGGGGGGAAAATAAATAGAACCATGACATCTATATTGCAGATAGATCTTCCATTGATGCCGGAATTGTGTTTATTGAACATGACTCATCAAATAGAAAAAGAAAATAGGCAATACGAAATAGTGGTATTATATATGATTACGGCAGCAAGGATTCTTTGGGCACAATACTGGAAGAGAGCGGAAAGCCCTTCTATTGCGGAGTGGCTAGAAAAAATACAGGAATATGTTTTAATGGAAGATCTATCTGCTAGAATGAGAAATGAATCGAAAGAAAAAAGAATGACAAATATGAGTCTGATTAAGAGGTATATTGAAACAAGTACCTAAAGTTATGGTACTAGATATTAGTAGAAGGATATCTAAAGAATTTTGATAAAAGTTATAGATAATTAAATCAGTTGAGATATCTGAAAAAGGAGACCAGACAACATGTATGAGTATGATTTAAGTGATCACAGATTAAACAGACATAAGGAACAGATCATATCTGGGGAGAGGGGAAGTAATATAAGAAACATTTATATAAAAGAAGAGATGAGCAATTGTTTTTAAATGTATAAAGCTGAAAATTTTGTAAAATGGTGATAAGATGTTTGGTAATTTTCTGTTTTATGCTTTTTTAAAAATATAGAATAAAAAAGAAAGAAATATGAAGATTTTGTTTGGTTCATTCCTATTTTTTAACAGAAATCAGCTGGCATCCTATATTATACTTACAGCTTCATAACCTAGAGTTATAGATCTTTAACTGCTCCATATGCATTAACGCTAGATATTCGTCATCCTGCTCTTTCAAACCTACCTTAACAGCAGCAACTGCTCTAAGTAATGGTTCCCACTTGGGAGAAAGGTAAGATATAAACTCAATCAGTCAATCAATCAATTAATGAATAAAATAGTGGAGGTCCATTCTACTGATGATCAGGTTATTGCAGGATGATGTTTCCAGCTTCCTCTTCCCAGTGATATCTGATGCAACAATGGGAAGCAGAATCTTTGTGACAATTGCTTGTTGCACTACAAATCACCCACAGGAAGGGGATAGAAACATCATCTTGCTGTGCCCCACTGTCCAGCAAAACAGACCTTGGTCACTGAGTGCAGCTGTTGGCTGTTAAGGTGTGGTTTAGGTTTGGGAGATTAGGCCAGGAGATGATACTCAGTTACTCTTTTGTAATTAAATTGCTGATGTAGGATTTTGGCCATCATCTGTTTCTTCATAAACAAACTGGGAAGAGCAAAACAAAACTGACAGTCATGTCCATCTAAAGGCTCAGGGCTTTGAGTGGTTAGTCTGAATCATCATGTATCCCACCATATCTGTGACACTGAATTAGGTTGCCGGCTCTGCATCTTGACAGGTTCCTCATCTTTGACAGCTGCGCAGCAGGCAGGTTCAACATGGTCCTCTCCATGCCTGGGATAACTGCCCTATTGAAGCGACTTGTGCCAATTGGAGAGAACTTCCTTTGATCCATTCTCTAAAACATCTTTCAAAACTGCAGAAGTTTTTTTCATAAGTGAGGTAGACATAAATAAAAATTTAGATTTTAAAAAATAGCAACTGTGGGAGGGAATGAAGAGATTAATCTTTCCTTACTTGGACTAACAACCACTGAGCTCAGATTTTCAGTTCATTTTCATAAAAGCCTTTATAGGATTGCAGCTCAAATCTTCCAGTCTACCTATTGGGTGGATTATAAAAGCTCAGGGTATCTACTCTCCTTTTGAGTTAATAAATGCATATACGGTCATTTCTGTAGGGTGTCTTATACATGCAGGGATGTACAGGAAATACCACTTCGCAAGTTACACAACCAGGAGAAACAGAGAATGAGAAACTAATGAGAAGAAGGCATCCCCCTTAAAGTTTGGGCTAATACTTGTAATGCATTCCCCACCCCGTTGACATGGAAACCATGAACCACCACTTTTGACACTGGGACTCCAAGATAAAGACAATTTCCACTCTACACTGTTACTGTATTCCACTTTCAACCTCCTGTGGAATTCTGGGGTTTGTAGTTTACTGAGTCCCAAGAGCTGAGAATTCTAAATGCCCCTCCCTAAACTGCAAATCCCAGGATTCCATTGGATGTTGAAAGTGGAATAATAGCACCATAATACTGTAGTGTGAAAATGGCCAAAGACTTTTAAAAGGACTACTTATTTTAGTTCTATTAAGCAGTATTTAATCTCTCCTCCTCAGTTTCTAGGATAAAGAATGTCTCATTTAAAAGTATATTTTGACAGGTGACGTCTATATTTTTACAACTGATGGAAGTAATTTCCAATTGTGATATCAAGAATACCAGCTGATACATACTCATATAATTCATATCAATTATATGAGTAACTGGTACCCCTGATTGTGAGGTTGTTCAGCCTCCAGATCTCCTGCTGTTCCATCCATAGAAGTTCCATCCTCAGAGGCAGCGAATGAACAGTCTCACCAGATAAGCTGGATTCTTATCAGTTCCTGCAGCCACAAAGATGTCTTAGATAGAGCCAGTATAAATCATGGCTTTCCAATTTGCTTTTATGAATGGAGTTACACTAGGAATGAGAGAGGAAAAGGATCCCAGGAGGCAAAGGGGGCTCTTAAAGCTGATCAAAGGATGTATTTAGTAGATGCAATGAGTTAAGAAACCTCTATGCAGCCAAAAGGAAGCTTGGCAAAAGACAGAAAGCTTTGCTTTCCTACACATGCAGCCCCAGCATCTTTTGAATCCATCCAACACTGTACCCTTCTCAAAGAAACTGCAACTGTCTATCCAAATATGCGCTGTGGAATGTATACATAATGACAATGAGTTAAGAAAAGATGGCAAACTTTATGAAATTGACGGCTGCTGAATTCAGAAAGAAAACACCCAAACTGAGGCACTGTTTACTGAAAGATCAACAGTCTTTCTGAGAAGTTCTAAAGGATTTACACCAACATTGGGAACTGAGCTTCCCTGCCCTGCTCAAGTGCTTGATAGCTGGCACCCAGCGGGAGCATCACATGAAGAACGGTGGAAAATCAATACCACTATTTCATCTAAGCCGTTTCTTTACCAATCCCTGTATAAATAAAAGGGATAATCATCTTAGGTCCCAGCCCTGCTTAACTTTGCCTCCATAGGTAGCTCTTTCTGAAGACTAGAACAGGGTGACTAGAATCTCTTTTCTCTTCTCTCCATGAGCAACTGGAACAAAACTGATAGAAGAATTCTTTTCTCTTGGTCTATTCCTCCCTCCTGCCCTCCTCCCTCTGACCTTGATGTATTATTTACTGATAAGAAGAAAAGTAGCATTCTTAATATTCCTTTGCTTAAAATCTTTTTTTCTTTCTCCTTCCAGAGTAAAACACTGGAAATGTTAATAAAACATTTTAAAGAAAAAAAAATTTGTATCTTTTAAAAAAGAAACCAATAACTATCATTCCTGAACTTTTCACTGTTATAAGCCCTCTGGACTGCACATTGGTGTAAATAGCCAATGAATCATTTTCCAAACTTAAATTCAGGCATCACTTTTATATCTTACATATTTACACCTTAAACTGTGTCAGAAAAGCACAAGTAGAATCAAAAGCCTACCACAGTAGAACACCATAAATCCATTCAGTTCGACAGAATAAATTTCAGTCTGCAGCTGTGAAAAAGATCCAGGAAATACATTGAAGAGTACAGTATATATTTGAGAGAGGCAGTCATGTGGTTCTTTGCATAAAAAAGGTCATGGGTTCAATCATTAGTGTCTTGGGAGGATCTCCCAGGTGAGAAAAGACTCCAGTCTGAAACCTAAATAACCACTTCCCACTGCTGTAGGTGTATCAGGCCAGAGGAACCAGTGGTATAATACCTAACAATACATATTCTATGCCCTCCCACATGAAAACTGGGACATGTGTAGTCAAGCACATCAGAGTATGGTCAAGATGGCAACAGTTATTAATGGGGGGAAAAACACAAGCTAGGACAGACTGCAGCGGTTTGCTTTTGCTCGAGCCTACTCAGATGGGCAAGATTGTGCCCCATCCTCTCTCTTGCCTCCACTGAGTTAACTAAGTGAAAACTACCTTTGCACTTTGACTCCTTTCACAGCTTATCTGAATCCGTGGTCATCCCGGCATCATTCCAGCAGCAGCTTTGACAGGATGGGAGCACTAACACCAATGCTCCCCCCTGCACTGGCTTGCTCGCTGCAGAAGGAAGCATGATGGCCCACCTCTTCCTACTGTAGTATACCCAGGTACTGTCCCAGGCTGTGCTGGGGCAGGAAACACAGCCATTGTACTTCCAAGTTCTCCACAGCTCAGGTAAGTGCAGGCACACAGCGGGATGATGGCACTATCACCAGTCATTGACAGGGAAACCCTGTCATAGATTTGCAGTGTGATCACGCCACCTGGGGACAGGAGAGGGATGGGAGCATGATGACTTCATACATAAGCGTCATCTCAGTCCCATCCTTCTCCCGTCCCCATGGCAGGTTGGAAAGGTGGAGCAGAAAGGGCCTCAGTTTACAGCAGTTGAAGTAATCCGGGAGCAAAGAGGGAAAGTGAGAGGATGAAGGAGAAACCGGGACATTTTAAAAGCAACTGAAAAATGGGATGAGAGAAGATTAATTGGGACTATCTTTGCCAGATTGGAACAGCTGGAGAGTATGATGTTCAAACATACCTTCTAATATGGTATCTAAAACATAGTATAGTTTCTACATGATTACTTCTATATCAGGTCCAGCTTCATTATGTTCAAGTATACTTACCTCATTTTTTTCTGAGAGCAATTGTGCTTACAATGGTAACCACTACAGTTTGGTTCCAGGATCCCCCGTGGATATCAACATTCGTGGTTAGTCAAATCCCATTATGTCCCATATACACCATTCTTCTATCTAATATAAAATCAAACATTATATGTTCTGAAAGATAATATTGCCATTCATCCACCTTCCATTTTCATTCGTCCATATGGGTCTGTCGCATGAAGGTGATTGGCTAAGGAAGTGGAACAAACTAATAGAAACAGTTAAAGAAAGAAAGGGGTACAAAATTATAAACAATTCAATTAATACAATTCTCCACATTAAAGGAAAGGGGTTTTAAATAAACATTGACTTTGTTCCTTGCAGCAGTGGGGGGTGGGAGGGAGGGAGAGAAAGGTTAAAGCAGCATTATATTTACTGAGAAAATTAATTTGTTAGTTGTGGGTGAAGCACTGATTGTTTTATATTAATTGTTGGAATAATTTTTTGTATAGATATCAGTGTTAAAAGAAATTAATAATAATTTTAAAAAAACACAAAAAGGCCCATTAAATACAATAGTGTAGTAATAAAATACAAAATGGTAGTTTGTTCTTTGGATATTTTTTTTAATATTTTTAAGTCATGTCTAGTTGAATCTGTGGGTGCAGAATCCCCAGATTTGGAGGGCTAACTGTATATCTACAGCCACTCGGGGATGTACAGCAATTAAATTTCACTGCAGAGACACAACCAGTAACTGTGCACATCATTGTTGTGTGTGTGACTAAAGCTCAGTTAAATGAACTCTTCCTCAAAAATAAGTCTAGCTCAACTTCCAAGGGCTCATTCTCAAATAAATGTGCCCAGGATGGCAACTGTTGTGATGAAAAATAAAACTTCCTGCCAACGGGTTGTGAAGAAAAATCAAACGAATTATGAATAGAACAACATGAACAAAATTTCAGTCTAATGAATGGGTTAGAGAAAATGGCTGCAGCCTGGTTTGCATGACCAAGTAGCGTCAAGTCTACAAATGCACCCGATTGTTATCCTCCAGTAAGAGAACATTCCATGGCACCTAAAGCAGTTGTGTAAAAGTGGCAACTTCCATCAAGCACCTCAAATAAATCTTCTTTTCTTTCCTTCTTTCTTTTCTGACCTGAGACTGGCTGCCAGTGCACATGAAAGAAATTACAATAGCTTCTCAGTCACTGCTGCTCTGGCTCCTTGTGCACTACAGCATTTGTCATTGCCAAAACAGCAGAGTTTAATTAAGTGTTGTGAGCAGCCTAGTGAGAAACACACTTTAAATTAAACCTCTGTACATGCAGCTATTGGTTCTTTACCTCCTGAACAATCAGCAGGGTGTTTGGCATAAATTCCATCTCTCTAGGTAAAGGCAGCTCGATGCACCTCTAGCAATTCATAAATGATCCAGCTTTGCCGGAACCATATCTTATTAAAAGTGCATTTAATTATTTCTTCATTTGAAACACCAGTAGACGGGGGAATAATTAATGTGCTCACCACTAAACATTTTATTTACTCTTGATATATTAATGATATTATCAGAAGGACGCATCACAGTATCAGGTATGTGCATGCACACGTACAAGAGGTATGATGTATATTTGAAAGAATCCCAAAGGCTGATTTGGACAGATTTGGGAGATGGGACTCAGGGCGTCTCCCAAAATTTCTCCCAAAGCTTTTTATAGATGCCAAGGTGGGGAAAGGGATGAAGGAAGGAGTTTTGTGAGAAACAGCTCCATTTTCTAATCACAATGAATTATTTTATGAGGCCTTTCTGATCATAGTGCTCTGCCAGAGCAATGCTGTGGTAATATATCACAGGACTGTTCCAGTGCTGAGTTTTCTTTCATAGTTGCTTTGCATTTGTATAGTATTTTTATTTACACCTTGCTTTTCCCCCAGAGCTATAATACAAGGCTGCTTAGAAAACAGTAGAAATCTGAGTCAAAACATGTATTTCTGAATCATGATTCCCTGTCAGTGGAATCTGTGTTTCTCTAGTTGTTGTTGGACAACAAACTTCCATCTTCCCCTACATGTTGGCCAGGGGAAAGGGTGGGCAGTTGGAGTCCAACATATTGAAGGACACAGGTTCACCATTCCTGCTCTATAGTGCTGAGTGCTGGCCCTTTCTGGGCTCATGAGTAGTGAGAAATGTTGTTCTGTGCCTTCAAGTGGTTTCCAACTTCTGGTGACCTGAAGGAGAGCCTATCACTAGGGCTTCTGAAGCCACATGAGTGTGATGCACCCTAGGTCACCCAGTGGGTTTCTATTGTTGAACAGGGAATCAAACTCTGGTTTCCAGGGTTGTAGTCCAATGCTCAAACCACCACCCAGCTATTCAGTGAGAACCTTCTGTGCTGAAATTAGCAGCAAAGGGAGCCCTTGAAGTCATGTTCCTTTTCTTTGTCACACTGTTCTCAAAGATCAAGAGATATTGATCTGAATGTGATTGCTAGAACAGATCCATTCAATCTCTGGATTTCTGTAAGTGTTGACTACCATTCAGTGGTTGATTCAGTGCACCTCTTCTAGCTGGGACCAGCAGTTGGCCTTATTATTCAAAGTATAGCCATGAGCAATCTAGAGGGGCTGGTATACACTCTGTACTGACGATGGCCTGCATTTCATATTCCTCAACCAGAGCTTCTCAACCTGTGGGGTTCATGCTCATAGGGTAGAGGTGGGCAAATGCAGAGTGGGTGGGGTCCATTTCCTCCTGTGCCCCCCCCACAGTTTGCACCATTGAATCTTGGTATCTCAGAAGTGATGTCATTTCTGGTTGCCATTTTTTTATTGTTTTCAGCCTTTTTTGTTTTGTTTTGTCTTGTTTTGTTTTGTCGGGGATGGGGAGACTATGGAACTGTGATGTAAACCACTGTAGTTAGTTTGGAGTGGTTGCAACCAGTTTTGTTTGTTTTGGATCAGTTTTCAAGTGAAAAATCAATGAGTTGTGTGGTTTTTTTCAATTGTTGGTCTGGAGGCTTTGTTGGAGAGGACCCAGGGATCCAAGGGCCACCTGTGGCTCGTGGTTCACATTTTGTCCATCTGATACAAAGGGATCCATGGAAGGGCTTTAAGTGGTCCATGATCTAGGTGCCCAAATAAGATATTTATGTACTATTTCTTTAAAATGGTGTGTATGTTCATTTTTCAGGAGAAGGTGTCCTTAGCTCTTGTTGGATGCTCTAACAGATACATGACCCTGAAAGGGTTAGGAACCACTATCCTAAATGTTGAATCTGCTGCAGTCAATGCCTCCAAAGGGGAAAGAGAAGAGATGCTCAGGAAACTTGGTACGGTATCTCTGTGCATGAATGTGCCAGCAGTTGAGACCATTAGTGGAATCCTTTCACTAGCAGCCCTGTGTTGCACAGATGCTTACTGTATTTCAGTCTGTTAGCACTAGGCAAAGCCCACCTTCATTAACCTTGAACTTAAATACTTTATTATCACTTACTGTGTCATGTTGGTTTCCATATTAGAATGCTACTTGTTTGGGTTGGACTTACTGGGTTCGGTTTTTAGCTGTTGGAAAGTATTACTTAACTGCTACATTCCATAGATATTGATTTTATGTGATGGCTTTTTCTTCCCTGAGATTTTTTTAATTGTCTTTTTTTTAAGGAATTGTCAATCTACCTTGAATATCATTTAAGGTAGAAAGAAGTCCTATAATTTTTATAACTAAATAAAGGTTACCTATGGAAGTGAATTCACTTACTGATTGCTAGGAATGAACAGTGAAATAAGCAACCTGTTTCTTCTAACGGGTAAAGTTTTATTGCCAGAGATTCAGACAGCAGTAGAGCCACACAGAATACTTTCGGAGAGAGGCAGACTGAGGTAGTGAAAGATGCAAAGGCTTTTTTCATAGGCACTCTCTTTTAAGAGAGAGAAAGACCTTTCCTTCTCTCTTCCAGCGGGGAAGATAACTGCCATGCAGCACTTGGGAGAATCAGTAGTATTTTGCCTGCTTGAAGAATTCAAACAGATGTGCTGATCAGTTCTATATCTAATGGGATTAGTGTAGAAACAAATTGGTTTTTCAGAGAGGAAGCTGTACCTACACAAGACATGAATTAGAGAAATTACCAGGATGATCAGGTGAAACAGCCTGATCAGATTATGCTTTTTGAATTTTTTTTTGAATGGGATTCTTTCCATTTATATTCATGGGATGCAGTAAATAATTCCAGCTGTTAATTTGGAATGATTATCAACATCACTCTCCTCATTATCCTCCTCATCATCACCATCAGATTTTATCTACCATCCACCTCCTTCTCAGTGCTAGCTAAAAGAGGGTTTTATATTTCTTTGTTCAAAGAGCTTTGCTACACAAACATTTAGTCTTATAAAATTCTCTGACCACCTTATCAACCCTTTGTGTGTGCATACACATATGCATGTGCACAAACACACATGTGTGTGTACCTATGAGAGCCCTTTAATGCCCTAAAATTCTGCATGGCTGGTGGCTTCCATGTCAGTAGATGGTGAATCCATGCCAGGTTTTAAACTCACCTTTGGCTATCCAGAGTGCTGAAGCTCATCCCCCAAATAGGTTTAAAATTTTGAACAGCTTCTTTAAAGTTGAGACCATAACCTGGACTACACTACAATCCAGAGTGGATTCACTTTCTCATTAAGATGGAAACTATCACTGGATATGGAAAGGGAAGATTGTCAGGTCTGATTGTGAGTAGAATTCATGCAGGAGCATAGCCAAGTGCAAGTCATGCTATACGTGCAGGGTTAAAAAGTAACTTTTGGCAATAGATGTATTCTGCTGATAAAGGAGGAAGCAGAATTATGCAGACAGTATGTTCGTCTGTGACTTGTTTTTGCAAGTTGTACATTGACTTTTGCGGTTGTGCATCATCTATTGTGCATTGTGCAAATGACACCCAGTCACTGACACACAGTCCACTATGTTGCACAATTCTGCACTGGGGTTGTGTAATGCTGCTGTGTGTATTTATGCCATGCTAAGGGGACGTTGGACTGACGGCTCTGTGTTCTAAAGAAAGAGCAGTGAACTGTATAATGAAATGACAATAAGCATACTGTAGGAACTAAAGCAAGAATGGAGGAGTTATGTTATTGTTGGACTGCAACCCCCCCCCCGCAACTTCTTACTATTAGGTATGCTGGATAAGGCTAATGGGAAATGCAGTCCAACAACATCTGGAGTACTACACAACTCCCACCCCTGTACTAAATGTCATCTATACTTACAAACAAAGGGTAACCCAATGTTAGTCCTTCCTATAGTAGACCCACTGAAATAAATTGGATTTTTGAGTAGCAAGTCCTATTCATCTAAGTGGTACTAGTGATTGTAGGTGCCTTTCGTGCAGATATGAGAGATCAATGCCTCATAGCAGTGAAAATTTATCTGAAGTCCCCTTCAGGTCTTAAAAGACTGATTAAACAACACCGAATTCCTGCCCAGTGAACTGTGAAATCCATGCCCAGTTAAAAGTATGTCTCGTAACTATCAAAAGAACATGTTTAATGTTTCTACCATTCTGGCTAGGGACTGAGGATGCATAAAAATTTCTCTTGCATTTAAGAAACAACAATGACAACATTGTGTTTCTTTCCTGTAAACAGCTCTTGCTCAGTCAATCCATGCTGCAATGCCTCTTTCTCAAAATCTTATTCATCAATTCTGTCCACAAGTCTCACGACCAAGCTAGATGCAAAATTAATTGCACCAATGCAGGTGGCATACACCTTCTTTTTAGAGAAGTAGGGGGGAACTGAGCAGCTTCTGAATTTTGGGATGGGGAAGAAGTTTAACTCTTTCTTGGCCTGCCAAGGTGCTAGTGGAATGCTATCTTGGGAGTTGTTGTTCACATTTCAGGGGAAGCTTCCATTAGTGGGAACACAAAGAATGAAGTCGCCCCTTTCTACATTGCCCAAAGCTGTTTGACTTTTCCATACAGTGAAACTTGCGGGGATGAAGTGCTGAAACTGTTTGATTAATGGGGATGATGATGTTAGCTGCCATTCCCTCAGGCTTCTCTGCTTATTCTGACCTTAGCTGCAGTCTTTCATCCTGATTGGAGCTCTGTACATGTGTGTGCAATTTACTAGCTATAGTCACTTGTTTTGAACTAACATTGTTGTATTGCAAAAGATTAGGGGATGCCTTGTTCTGAACAGGCAGTAAAGACCCATTAGCTTTACAAAAGATTCAGTCCTGGTGGAGATGAAAACTGCTGCTACTGGCTTGTTGATAGGAATGAAAAAAGTCATCTGCATTTTTGAATTCTCCTTGAGGACACGGCAGTGGCAACTGCCACAAGGAGCTTTTGCCCTTCCAATTGAGTGTTGTTCCTGTAATACCACCCCAGTGTGGCAATCAAGTATAGTCCCAAGGCAAATCTTATTGGTTATCTTTTCTGGGATTGGCATCTTGCATTTGCCTTTCAAGGGTATACGGGAGAATGAGGGAGAATCAGATGGAAATAGACTCTCCATCTGGCCCTAGTACACTACTATCCCTCTTGGTGGTTTCTGTCACTACAGGCAGTGCTGGTTTGCTTAATTACAATGAAGAGGTCTACAGCAGTGAGAGAAAAATGTACACCAGACCAAAGCAAACCAACACAATGAGTAAGGATTACGCAAAAATAAGGAGATGCCTTTAGGAAATTATTTCCACAAATACAATTGGTAAGGCAAGAGCTTAGTGGAAGTTCTGGGCATCTGAGGATCATGCTATTCCTGTATCATAAAAGAAGCATCATTTGACCTGTCTTAGGGCTTATCCAGAAAGGAAAAAGTCTCTGAAGTATTGTTTTTTAACTTGCACACTCATGGCTTTGCATCCAATTTTTTTCTAGGAATATCTTGGGTTTTCGTAACTCCCCCTTCTTTGTGTTCTCCCTCCTCCCCTTTCCACTGATCACATGTCACATCCAGACCTAGGCAAGATTCCAAAAATTAACTTTCACCAATTTCCATTGGACCCTTTTTAATTGTTATTCAGAAGTCATAGTCAAAATGTTAAACCACTTTAGCAATATTACACTTTCTATGCATTAGGATAATTTTATTATTGCTTGCATTCCTCTTTCTCTCACTTGAGCTCTGCTGAATCTTAATCTTGAAAATAAATCTCTGTGTTTCTCGGTGGTGGCCATCTTAGCTAGTTCCAGTATAACACAAAGAAAAAGACATTTTCAGAAATAATGAATTGGGAATGAAAACTCAGGAGTTCCCTTGGAATACTTCAGGATGGAGGAACCATCACATAGGTCTCCAAAATAAAACTGGTTTGTACAGGAGAAAAACTTGGGACTTTCACAGACTTTTTTTTCTGGAAGGACTCTTAGATGGGAGCTATTGAAATTCATGGTGGGTTGGATCCAGTCCCCGCTTCTGTTTGCAGAATAGTTGGAGGAAACATAGCAGCCGTTTTCATAGATCCTACATTTCTCTTGCACTCTCTACCCCATGTCTCCTTCCAATATGGGTCTGGGTGCTCCTCCAGTCCTACAAGATGTCTTTCCAGGAATAAGTCAAAATCTTCCTTTCATCTCCTTTCACAGAGAGCATCTCATACTGGATCCAATCATGTGGCTTTTTAGACACATGGTCACTAAAAGTTCAACTTCTTGCTACAATACTCCTGGACCATTCTGTTCTTTTCAGAATTAAAGCCTTCAAAGCATGAGTCCTGCTAGCTCCAATGCCTCATTTTTCCAATGTTCGTTAACAGCTAGAGATAGGAAATAAAAAGACCTCTACTTGCATTAGCTGAAAGCAAAGCTAAACCTGGCATTATAGATGCAATCTGCAGCTTAAATTCAAGTAGACACCTCTTCCCACAGCATACATACACTTTAGGGATCTATTAGTGATTATAATATGACAATATTAAAACTGCAGTCTAAAAATTAATGAATAAAAGCTACTCATTAGAGATGAAGAATCATTTAAATGAGTTATATATTCCCTTAAACTGTATTCTAGGTTACTATAAGAAGGAGTGCAAGTCATTGCATCTGTGTTTTAGTCTTAACCCTCTAGCACTGCTTGGTTCTGGACTTAATGCCCCAAGAGGAATCTGGACTTCTTGTAATCCTTCCTCCATTTTTATATCAGAAAATTGCTACCAGTACCTCAGATAACTCTCTCCCATTTTCCTCTTCAAAATCTTAGTAGCAATGGCTTAATATTCTCCCATTTTCCTACTTCCCCTTCTCATGTATCCCTTTAAGTCAACGTCTTTCTAGCCCTAAAAAAAAAAAAAAATCATTTCTTGATGAGTTACAGAAGGCTCCCTCCCTTTTTTCTTCTGTCAAGATGGTTACTAAAATTTCAGCGACTTTCATATTTTGAAGTGTTTACCATATCATCTCAGTCCTGATGTCCTGATGTATTATGGCTGCTGCACACACACACACACACACACACACATATACACAAGCAAATATTCTTTTTTATTATTATAGCATAGAGTCTAGCATACTGTCAAACTGCTTTTACTATCAGGAAGTTCTTTCCAATGTTTCAGTAGAATCTCTTTTGTTGCAGTTTCAATCTGTTTTTTGTGTCCTCACCTTGGGAACAGCAGAAAACAAGCTTGTTCCATCTTCTACATGACATCCCTCCAGGTATTTAAAGATGGCTATCATGTCACCTCCCAATCTTCAGAAACAGAGTGATTGGCCAAAACCATCTCCCTTACTTCCTGGCTTTGGGATCTCTTTGTATTGGATAGAAGGAGCCCTTCCATTCACCTATTATGAAGTCTGGGCTCACAGTGTCACACTGTCTGATTTCTTTCTTTCTTTCTTTCTTTCTTTCTTTCTTTCTTTCTTTCTTTCTTTCTTTCTTCTTTTATCTTTGGGATCTTAGGGCAGTATAAAATTGAAACAATTTAAAACACAATCAAATAGCTAAAACAACTTTACAAGCTACACCAGTTTAAAGCCATGTACATTCTGAAATGAATTAATCCTCAGAAGCCTTTATGAAGAACCCTGTTTTGGCTTGGGATCAGAAAGAAACTACGATTCACACCAGCCAGACTTCTAAGAAGAGGCCATTCTACAATCAGGGTACCACAGCCAAGATAGTCTTCTCCTATGTTTTCCCACTTCATATTGCCCCCATGAATGGAACACTGTGGAGGGCCCCTCCTGCAGACTTCGGTTCTAGCATATGTATATATGGGTATATATATAGAGAGAGACACTCCTTCAGGTATTGAGAGTCAAGTTGTTCAGGACTTTAAATGGCTACCACTAGGCTGGGTGAGGCAATCAACTAAAAAGGCATACCCTGGGAGTGGGGGCAGCAGCAAAAGAGGAAAGACTTGCTGCCATATAGTCTGCTCTGCACCCTACTAAACTAGGCTGTGAACGTAGGTGCAGTGGAGGACACTGCCTTGAAGGAAGATTCAGCAGTTAGCTTTTGTAGATGGAATGGGAAGGGATGCCATCTTGTTCTTTGCCTCAAACAGAAAATTATCTTGGGTCAATTTGTGCCTCCAAACCATTATTCGTATTGAGAGAACAGCTCTATGTCGATGGTGTTAGTGACAAAGGCTACAATGGAGAACATCTACAAAATATGCTTATTCTCATGTGGCTTAACTTTCTAGCTCTCACGACCTCTTTGAGTAAGTCGCTGTGTGGTGTTGTTCATTCAAATGTGACGATTCTGTTAATTGCAGCTTCCCAAATGCAATCCACATTGCCACTCTGATTATTCTGGTTTGATGTCATCCGGTGAAATGAGATATGCCATTGGCACTTAAGAAGTCACAAGTGCTTATCCCATTTAGGGCTCGTAGGGGCAAACGCTGCAAACAAAACCTGACATGTGGTCTTAGGTTTGCTGTGAGAGGAGAAGACAAGGCCACTGTGATCAGAAGCGATGCCGGTCAATGCTTTTTGTCACAGCTGCCAAAACTGTCAATGTAATCTGCAAAGGACTACCTCCTTCCCAGCCCACTTTCAGCTATGCATTGAGTCTGACAGCAATTCAGCCTTCAGTCGACTCAGGGTTAAATTTAAAAACCAACCGCCGTTTACCATGAACCTTAAACAAACTTGCCGCAGCATTTTTCTTTGAGTCGACTGACATTTTTCTTTATGTTTCATCAGTCGTATCAGAGTGATCAGACAGCCACTACACGTGGTACACCCACCAGGATTATTATCTAGACCAAAGGCCCAAAGCTCATTGTAGCAGGCATGTAATTCTTTACAATGTATGCCACGTTAACTGTGTTGGGTTATCTATTCAACAGCTGACTGAGCTGGGCTCTCAGGCTCTTCTCAACAACCATGTAAGAAGCGATGACAATTGTACTACTTCATAACAGCTGCATGGAACTCTGACATACACTTCACAGCAACCAGTCATCTATATAAACCAATTTCAAGAGCAAAATTGCATGGTGCCTCCACTCTGTTATAAACACAATGATACCCACTCAAAGCTGATAAATGTACTGTATTCCTCTAGAGCTTTAAAGAACAAGTTCCTTGCATCTGGGTATTCTTCCTGGCAAATTAGGCTTCTTTGTGTGCTAGTCCATAATTTAGTTTCACAGTCTCTCAGACTTTGTAAATAATAATAATAATGATAATGATAATAATAGAACATGTACAAGACCCAGATATTAATATTCCATTGCCCTATACTAAAAGGTTCTTATTATCTTCACTCTCTCTCCAAAGCCATTTTGAGAATCTGATGAACTAAATCTGAAAGCAAGGTATTAGCAGTAGTTGGTAATTATTGTCTTAAACACTTAACTCCCTAGCAATTTTCAAATTAGTGACAGTATCATTTCATAGGATTACATGCAATATAATCCTTGCAATGGGATAAAACATTTCAGGAAACAGAAAGCTCTTGGAAAAAAAGTCAGCAATATAACCACTGTGAAGCCTGGTATATATTAAAGATTAATCAAAACAAATTAAAAACATTTTGCCAGATCTGAACTTGTTTAGTTTTACGATATAGCACTTTGACACCTCATCTAGGTTTCTGATGTCTTGAAGATTTCACTACTACACTCCATCACAGCACTGCAAATTACACCAATACACAAATCATAGTAAAATTTATGAGATTTGGATTTTGCAAATATTGTCAGTTTTCCATCAGAAATTCCCATTGAGACGGTAAACACTATTTCTCTGTTATATGCAATGAGATAGTCTCATATGGTGTAGGTCTTATGCACTGTGTACATAATATATACAGTAATGTCAAATATGGGAGAAATGAGGAAATAACCTTTCTTCCATTAACCCTACCAATCCCTGAGAAGAAAGGGAATTGAAAATAATAATTGTGGTATGGAAAGTAAGAACTCACATCTGTGTTCCTTGCTTTTCCCCTCTTCCTGTAGTTTTTTGTTTTATTTTGCTTTTAGATGGATGAAGTTCCATTACCTTTTCTTAGTTAACATTTTCTGGCCTGTTGTTTACAAGCTGTCTGTCTCATAATTCCTGAAACTAAAGTATATCAGAATAAACTATTACAAAAATAGTACTTTAATTCACAAAAAAAGGGGGAGGAACAGTAGCAGCATGTGTTGTTGTTCCTACTACTGCTTTGTGAGGAGGTAAACATTTCACAATGATAGAAAGACAGATTCCCATTATTAAAGAGACAAAACTGGTACAGAAAGGATGGAGAAGGTAAATGTTGAAGACACCTTTTAATCAATAACAGCAGCTGGTAGCTCCTGTGGAGGTGGGATGGTGAATCTCAAGAGATCCATTCAGAATGCTCAGCCTGTTGTTTGGATTTGGTTTAGCACCTTGGATAGCTCCTTTAACATCCTTCAGTATTATGCACAAGGTAAGGATAGAGAGCCATTTGGTTACTTCTTGTATAGAGGAACAATGCCAACACCACCACCACCAACAACAATATATAATGACAAGCAGCTTGAGAATAGCAGATCAGAATGTTACCAATGAACAAAGGAATCAGAGAAGAATATATCTAAACTATGTAGTCCCTGATTGCAGTATGTCTGCTAATGCTGGTTAAGAGAATGTGAACATAGAAGAATCTACAATCTTCAGAAGATTTGCCGCAGTATCACATAGTTGTATTTTTCAATAGTGAAAAAGAAGAAAGGGCAGAGTGAAGGCCTGAGATCAGAATTTACTTTAGTCAGTCGATGTTGATGCAATCCCATTTTACTCTAATTTAACCTTTTCTTCTTAATTTATATCTCTTCAGCTTGCCAGCCTGTGGCTGCCAACTAAATCATCTGAAATCATCTGTCTTGGGTTGAAAGGATTCAAGTTTGGGCTAAGGACAGTGGACATTTTTTCAGGTTCCTCTCCGTAAGTAATGTCACTAATTAAAGGCTTCTTAAGATATGCATACCCAAAATCTAGACAGGTGTTTGAGGGTAAAAGGAGGGGAGGAAATTCAGTCACTGAATTATGGAAAGCATGGGTTTTTTTAAAAAAAAAAAGTCTTCAAATTTACAGCCGTATTATGTTCTTTCACTAAACGTTTCTGCAGACAGCAGTTTCGCTTGTTTCTATCCAAACCTATTCACAGTGGCTGAGATTGTATTTTTCGTGAGTAACACCTGCATTCACTGCTAACTAAAGGCCTGAGCCTTCAGCAGAACAATGAATTTGCCATGTTCAATCTACACGTTTCCCTTCAACTTTTTGTTTTGTTTGT